>OZ030011.1:77244747-77259747 GCA_964023405.1 Apodemus agrarius
GAAAGGAGATGAAAATATAATTTAGCATTCTACATCTACAAGCGCAATTTAAGACCAGTTAACTCTGTTAGTAGCAGAAATTCATTGATCATCAAATTCAGGGCAAGCATGGCTATATGTAATAATTTTGAGTGCAATGCAATCTTAGAAACTTACTATATATATATATACACTTTATTTAAATGATGCAAACAGCCATACAAAATTCTTTATAATTAGAAAACAGGATGAACTCATTTTGCCCCTGCTTGGTTTCTCATAAACATGAGTACATGCTATTGTTGTGCACTGTTGTCCATGGGTGTCTTTTTGCATAAAGGGTAAGTATCATTACTTAACAATTATTTTTGGAATTATGCATGTTATTTTTGTTTCATCGGATATGTGCCCCCAATTAAATAACGTTTTTATGAAAAAAAGAAAGTATCAGAAACTTGTGTTAATTTTGAAAACAAAATGAAGTGTAGAACATTATTAGATAGGATGTCATTCCACTGGTCTATAAAAACAAAAAGGAACTGTTCTTGAAAATTGAAGCATTACCTTGTATAATTAATAAAGTACATCAAATCAGATTTGTAAATAAAATATTGTTTAAATCTAAAGTATTCAATATTTTGATTAGATTATTTTTTTAAGGAAAATATTTAACGTGTATGTGCTGGATTTTTTTTTAAATAGTTTTTTATAATTGCGATGGAAGGGCAATTGTCTCATTAAAAGTGGTGCAGAGGCCAATACTTGGGTTGCCATTAGATATATAAACAAGTGAAAACTGTGGAACAAGTTTTAAGCTCATTTTGGAAAAAAAAAACCAGTTCTGTAGAAATGCATATTTGTATTTGTTTCTCTAATAAATCTGCAAATAGCTTTAAACACAAATTAGTTTTAATTATTTGAATATGAGTTCTATTAAGCAATTTAACATCTGTTTTGCCTTACATTGTGTGAAAACATTGTCCTGTGGAAATGAATACAGGCTTATTGTGAAAAATCAAGGTAGGTCTGCCTTTATTTGAAAAAGCCAAGCATTTACCACTTAGGTGTGTTTACCGCTATGAAATCATTGGAGAATTTGCATAGAAGACAATACTGCCCCACATTACACCAGCTTATCTACTGCTGAAATCAATAGAGGACCAGTTTGAATCTGCTTTAACTCAGTATCAAGTAAAGACCAACAAGTAAGTGAAATCACATCTGAACGGTTGATACCCTGATGGTGCCAGTGCTCTTCGTCTGTAGAGCAAGAAAATCATGTGGCTTCTCACTGAAGAGGTCTGGGCTTCTTGAATGTGTTTTGCACATGATTAAAAGTATTGTCCCTGGTAAAATGTATTCCATGGAAATAATATGAAATGTTTTACGATAACATATAGTTGTCTCTCTGTTGTTAATATAGCATCTCCACTTTGAAAAATGCTTGAAGAAGATAAATATACATGAAAATCACTGATGTGTCCAGTTTTCTGTTTTTTTTTTTTTCATTTTGTTTTTGTTTGTCTTTTATCTTTCTGGTAGAACAAATATTCTATTAGTGGAAGACTCAATTAAACATCCCAGTCCCATAGAACTACAAAGAGGATTCACATTACAATGAATACTTTCGATTGGCCAATTATTTCCAGTTTGTAAACTATCTGGGAACATCTGGATAATGAAAACAGTTAAGCGTTTCCATCGGTGCATCCAACGTTATAGTTTATCTATAGCAAAAATACTTCATTTAATAACTAATAGGCAGTTGTGTCCATTTCCTTTCTAAGAGAGTCTAAAACCAAAGTAAGATAATGACATCCCAAAACTTTCACAATCTTATCATACTGTTATTTTTTCCTAGATATTATAACACACCAAGTCTATAATAGATAATGTACTATAGTACAGTAGTCCAATATGTTTAAAACATCTTGAATAGTGTTGTTGACTGGTGGATTATGTTGTCCATTTCAGGAGTAAACTTTGAAAAAAAATCTAAAGAAAGACCACAGGCTTGGAGATCAATCCACATTAACACTAAAACAAAATATGACTCTGAGTTTGAAGCCTAGTCAAGAATTGAAATGTAACTTGAACACGTACCTGCAAGCACAAATCTCTTCGTAAAAGCCCAATTTTCCAAATATGTTGAGGGAAACAGTGTTTAGAAAAAATTTACACAGAGTATATGCTATGTCATCTAGATCATGGTACTTAATCATCTGCTGCTCACCACCTCATAGACAACCCTTAAAAGATCTTTAGCCTTTAACAATTTAGTCTCAAGGTACAGGAGAGTTTTGTGGTTTCTTGGTTGCTTAGTTGGTTTTTGACTGGTTTGGTTTGGTTTGGTTTAGTTTGGTTTAGGGTTTGGGTTTTCTTGCATCTTTTGCTTTTGGGGGTTCATTTTCATTTTTCTGGAGAGGCAACTTCTGTAACTATTTGTACCTAGACTAGTAGTATAAAAAATTATTTTGAAATAAGGAATGCTATATATTCCCAAGGCTTTAAAATAAAGAAAATATTTTAGAGGCTAAACTTCCTATATTTAATTTTTACTGTTTTCAGAAAATATTACTTATATATGTATGACATATTTAATCTGTGCCAGAGAACTTCAGTGTATTTTTTAACTCATAAAACTCATAAAATTGATTTACTCTCTTCTAGAACATATGTGGCCAAAATGAAATACCACACATAGCCGTGGAGTTTGCTTCTCATTCAAAGCCTTAAGTAATTCCTTGCACAGGTGCTGCTGATCAGGAATGTCTTACTTCCAATGAGCATTTGAAATGTTTTATTTGGATTTTTAAAGTGTAATCTGTCTCATTTTGTACCTATTTTAAGAACAATCTAATTGCTTTAAAGGATTATACTTTTTATTTCTTAGTTGGCTTCCTAAGTTTGTTTTTTTTTAATCAGCTTTAGATTTCTAAGTAACTTTTCTTTATATGTTTAAGATATTTGTTGAGTGTATGAACCAATGATGCATTTTCTCCATAAACTCTTAGAACAATTTTTATATATTGATGTATCCAGTCATCAGAAAATTTCAAAAATAAAATATCTCATGTGAAAATTTGAATCCGTATATAATTTGATTCCATATGAATTTCTTCAGATTGAAAAAAAATGCCATATTGTCCAAATACCTGTCTTGGGCAAAAAGTGGAAGGTGATACAAGTGGATAAAACATGGGAAAATTAGTATTCACAGAGTGACATCTTAACCCTGTCAGGGGCCTCAGCCATCCCACACACAGCACTCAACCCACTCTAAGCCTGTGGCATTGTGGGAGCTTTAATGCCAGGACACCACCCTTCCTTGCATGCTTTCATGTGTGTGAATCTGTCACTTTACAGGCATTGTTCTCAGAGCTGTCACTGAAGTGTCTCCTGCAGTGATGTCAGGATGCACACTGAGGAGTACAGAGGAGTGGCACCCCGGATGGTTTGCCCAGGTGCCTTCGCTGCCTCAAGTGCAGATTAGCACACAGCTTCCTTTGTGACTTCTTTATCTTCCCTTCATAACCATGCCACTTAATCCTGACGTCAAGAAGTCAGGGAGATATTTTCACTAATTTTCAATGTTCAACCAGAGTATACTGAAGGCACATAATTGATACTAAAATTAGAACTGGAGATACGAAGTCCCTATTTCTCTGAACAGTGGCTCCTAATGCTCAACTGAGATCATGTCATCTGTCTATTTTGATCCTAGTTTTGAACAGAGTAATTATTTTTTAACCAGCAATGAGAATGTCATCACTTGTCTGTAGTAAAACAGTTAAAACCAATATAATTAAGCTTATCACACCTCCTTTTATATTGCTTCAAATGTTTGGGAAAAGCAAAGTTACAGTTACAATGCTATAATTATAATATTCATTATGACATTTCTTTCTCATTAGCATAAGCTTTATTGCCATTAGCTGTGAGCATTTTTTAAAATATGAACTTCTAAAATTAAATTTTTTCAAGAACGTTATTTAATGCATAAGTAGATAAGAAATTTTCTCTGAAGTATTATTAGGACATATTTTCATAAATGATTCTCCAACATGTAAGGAGATTAAAATAACTATTATATTCTGCTATATGCTGAAAGCACTTTCATATTAATTCACACAATAGTATAAGTTGCCAGCATTGATTGTATCCCTATTTTGCAGAAAATGAGATGCTATACAATTGCTGAGTCTGAAGCCATGAAGATAAAATTAATAAATTGAAAATCTTCCTCTCCTGACAGTATAAAGATTTTTGGTTCACAAACTGAAGTGATAAAAAACAGCATTGTAATATTTCTGAAACAGTAAGCAACTTTAGTGCAAGATAAGTGGTTTTGTTTTCTAAAAGGTTGATATAGCCAGAAGTTTTCAAAATCACAACTATCATGTAAATCAAAATGCACTAGCAAATATTGTGCGTTTGGCATGCTGGGTTTTTAGTGTAGGTTGACTTTGGAAGTATAGCTTAAAAGTAAAGAAGGGAAACTCTTTTAAGACCTGAGGAATCTTATGAAAGTAAACATGTCTAAGCAACGGGAGTAGCATGGTAGATCCCTAGAGTTGCTCACGGTAAATGTGTCTGTTGAAATCTTCAGTATATTTACTGTGTGGTACTAGAAAAATCTACTATATTCCATTGCAAGTCTCACAAGATGCAACATCTACCATAATTCAAGGCAGTTTCTAAGTGTTGTTGGTTTTTTTTTTTTCATAAAAGTTAAAGTTTTGCCATTTGAAACATTTTCAGATTTAATATTAAAAGTATAAAACTTCTCAGTTCCTGAACAAATGGGCATGGTGTAGGGAATTAAATGTTGGAAGCTTATGGATAGCTTATCTCTCAAGATAATAATAGATTAATAGTATATGTTCACATTGTTTAAATTTTACCTAAGAAGTATATGTGTATAGCCAAAAGAAAATTAATCGTATCAATTTTAAATTTATTTAATACAATACATTAGAAATTTAAATGTCCTTAGTGTAAATTTTAAAATATAAGCTACTAATATACACAGTTCTGTAGCTGTAATGCATCTAATTTTACAGCCTTAAAAACCACCCATGTATTTATTTAACTTGTTAAATTCTTATATGTTTTAATATGTTGTAAAGATTTTATGAAATCATTATTAAAATAAACTGTTAATAACAGTTGCGCCCAGGGCCTCACATGTGGTAGGCTCTAACAGTGAGACACAGGACAAGCATTTGATTTTTACTTTAACACAGTGTCATGATAAATTGTCCAGGCCAGCCTTCAACTTAGTACCATGACTCTTTCTACCTTAGTGCCAGCGTCCCATTGGTGTACTATTTTACCCACCTCATGCATAGCATTTGATGGAGATCATTTTAAAATCAGTAAAATCTAAAGGATTTTTTAAATTCTTTGTGGTTTGCCCTTTGTTATGCGGTCTACTTTTTGAAGGAAGAAGACAAAGAAAACACAAAAGTCATCATTGTATTTGACCCTATAGTTTATAGGGTGGGCCTTCTGCATACTTGAGTAATTGAATTCACCTTCCCACTTCCCACGTTATTAGATTATCAAAGTAATTGTGTTTAATAGCTACAAAATCCTACTTAATCATCACATTGAATGTGTTATTACTCTGTAGAATAATTATAATCCTTAAATCATAGATGTGGCTTTGTTATTTTAAAGACATTGTTTAAATATGTTTACATATTTTGTTTTAAAGTAAAAAAAAATATAGCAAAAGCTATCTTTTAGGATTTTTTCATCAAATTATGTTTTTAATTGTGGAAATTGCTATAGCATGTTTACTGACAATGATATGTTCATCTTTGTTTTTGTAATTCTCCAAAAATGAAAAGTATATAACCAATGAAAATAATCCTTATAAAATACCATTGGCCTTATACTTAAAGTAGAAGTAGAAATATTATTATTAGTTCTGCCACTTCAAAGACTGTGTTAGAGTGTTTACTCTAACACAATGGCAATAAATGTTTAGCAAGAAAAAATACGATTTTAATTTTCAGTGTTCTTTAATTTAAAATAATATAGAACATTCAATTTTTGTTAGATTTTTCTGGGTGCTTATTCTATCATGAGGCAGAAATATGTTATCATAATCAATATCACTAGCCTCTCTCTAAATACTTATGTCCAACCTAAGAGTAATTAAGGTTAATTCTGTAATATCTTTTGAATTATACTTATTCTTTAAACAATTTCTCATGTATATCATACATTCTGATCACATTGACATACCACACACATCAATATTCCTATTAGTAAGTACCTCTCATACCTTCACATCAGAAAAGACACATCTAAACAAACAAATCATGAATTTTAAGTTATAAATATTTCTACAACCCAAAATAATGAGTGTCAGGTAGTATTTTTCATATATAAAAAATGTATGTTAAGAAGTATTTATTAACATAATTTTACCAAAGACAAAAAGATTCTTCTCCCTTCAAGGTAGCAGGATGGAATCAAAGCAGGCTTGTAGTAACAGGAGGATGCTTTCTAACATTGGGTAAGTACCAAATAAGAGTATAGCTTTCCTTAAAGATTTTAGTACGCGTATTCCACCTAGATGAACAAAAACTTAAGTAAATATCAATTGCCTCTAAGAAGAAAAATAAATTTTTAAACTGGCTTTAAAAGAATCAAATAAAGCTGTGAACAAATTCTACAAACATGAGCATACTATATCCTGATAAAGCCTCGATTGGGGAGGAGGACTTATGGGACACATGGTGAGGGGGGAACTGGGAAAGGGGAAAGCCTTTGGAATGTAAACAAAGAATATAGAAAATAAAATTTAAAAAAATTTTTAAAAAATCCCTATAGATAAATATCTTTGGTTAATATAAACACAAAATAGATACTTAGTAAATAGTAAGCCCATAAATTTATTTAAAATAAAGTTTTATTAAATGTCTTTAATTTGTTAAATATAATTTCTCACTTTACTTAAAGACAAATGGCAACCAACAGTCTAATGCAAAAACATGGTTAAAAACATAACTGACCTTATTTTTAGTCAATGAAAGGAATTTTTTAATTTTTGCTTGTTAAACACTCACAGAGACCTAAATATATTATTCTGTATCCATTTCCTCCAGTGATAAAATAGGAAATGTGGGAACTTACAGTATACTACAGATTAATAACATAGACTTGAAATTAATTGAAAGGCCTGCGAAACTAAGTAAACATTTGGCAATTTATTTAGGAAAGTAGGCTCAGTGCACCAACATTGCTCCGTAACTAGACCTCCTTCCATTTCAATCTTTCCTCAGCTCTTCAAAGGGGAATAGAGCCTGCTTTAGAAGTGATAGACATAATAAAGTGCTGGATATTCACTGATAATTGACCTATATTTGATTTAGTAAAAAATGTCTCAGCACTTTAAAGTAATATTTATATGCAAGTACATAATTCTTCTACAAACATTAGTAAAGTTATTGTGTAAAAACTATGAAACATCAAAATTATATTTACAATATCTAAGACATACCTTATTGAAAGTATAAATGAGATTTGGATTTGGGTAGTAACATCTCCTTTGGAAATTATTGATAATTTTGATAATATTTTGAGCAACTTATTGAGACAATATGAAATTTCAGGTCATGAGAAGGTCTTAAATTATCCAAGGTAAGTTCACAGTAAGAAAAATAAGAGAGAATATTGTGGTTGTCTACAGATTACATTTTATAAGGTAATTTTAGTGTGGCCACATGCCAGACAGCAAATTTATTGCTCACATAACTGAAGTTAAAAACCTTAGCAGATGCCACACCTTATAAGTTTTCAAATTCTTTTCATACAACATCAATTTCTCCTCAGAACAAATACCTGCAAATGGAAGAATCAAGTTTGGATTTAATTCTCCCTTCAACTATGATGGCAACTTGTCCAAATTCCATATTAAAGAATGTATTGACTGTCCCCTCACTGGGAATTTTAACATACTGCATTGTATTGGAGATGTGTTCAATGATAATGTTAGGACAATTAGAATCCTTGGAGAGACTTTGGCATGAAAGTTGACAAGAAGAAATAACTCAAAAGAAAAGTTGACCCTTTATATCAAGTAAGACTTTGAGTCCTCCAAATGCCAGACATTACAGTCAGTCCTAAGTCTTAAAAGTACATATTCCCCTACCTAATTCATGAAATCAATATCTCTGCTAAAACTGGCTCTCTATCTTAGCACCTATGCATTCTTGAGCAAAAAGCAGTCATCATCAGGCATATGATTTGATACAGAAAAAAAAATAAAACTATTGTTAAGAGCTTTCTCCTGCTTAAGTGGGTTTAACATTATGACCTAAGGTATTACTACTTTAATAGACTCTAATTAGAAAATTGTATATAATGGAGGGTTTGTGAAAGGCATACAAAATTGAAAGTGAAGGACACAATCGCAGTTTCTCTCTGGGCCTGACTCATTTAAGCAGTACACTGAAGTTAAAGAAATTAAAGTTACATGTACAAAGAGTCTACTGCTCTGTAATCGAAGTGTACCAAATATTTTATATGACCAACCTGAAAGGAAAAGTAGAAAGTATTTTTAAACTGTCTAATATAATCTAAGATATTATTAACTTAAAAAGATATATTCTACTTAAAAGGTTAGAATTTTGATATTTTTTCATTTTTATTATGTTGAAATATTACCAATGGTGAACCAGAAAATAATTTCTTCTATTGCCTTGCAAGAAGTAAATTGAATGTGATGATTAATGTTCAAAACTCACTATTTTTCAAGTAGTGAGAAGGACTCTATGAATAAATAAAATGTAAATGAAGATGCAGTTAATAGAAAATTGAAGGAAATGAATCATGCCCAGACAGAACTATGAAACACATTTTATGTGTACTTATTGCTCCTTCTAGTGTGTAGTAAGCAGTGGTCATCATTTCAATCAATTTTAAAAGAATCATTTAATAAGAGGAGAGAATAAGAAATCACATTATCACAGATATTTAAATCAGCACTTTGAAATTATTTTAATAGGATGGATTTTGATTTAGTGGCCAAGTGTTCTCATTACTGAAAATACTGTTCTAAAAGGTTTGAACATTTCAAATATAAATTGAGTAAATGAACATGGAAGACTAGCCGTCTACAGAAAAACCTAACAACAGTTAGTAATCTAGAACAGAGGGAGGAAGAAGCATTATTTCAGAAGTACTGATCAATAGTCACAGCGATCTCCGAGTGTCCTGCAAATATTAATCGGATATTATTAAGCACTAAATCTAAAGTGTGTGTGTGTGTGTGTGTGTGTGTGTGTGTGTGTGTATCTGGGTATGTGTCATGTTTTGTACACGCACTCCAAATTTAAGAGGAAGAAAGTAATAGAATGTTGTTGACAAAATTTCTCCTCAGCGATTTAGAAATCAGCATAAATCTTAGCAATATTTTTCTTAATTCAACAGAACTGTATATTTTAATATCTAGGGCTTAAGTTAATATATCATTACAAAGATCTCTTTTATCTAATTTTGTTAAGGAAATTTACTTCTAAAATATCTTGAAGATACCTACCAAATGTATTACTATGTTCAAAAAAAAAAAAACATAGCATACTAATTCATGTGGAAATTTACTCATTTTTATTTTTCTTGCTGTCAATTTTCTTTTATTCCACTGTCTGAAAATGCTGTAAACACTCATTAGAGAAAATTATATTCATGTGTAGAATATGAAATTTGGGCTAGGCTTATTGAAAGAAACAGCAGCTGAAAATGGTTCTACAAGAAGAACCCAGCAAAGATGAAGAAGGCACTATCTACTCAGAATACGCTCAACTAGAAACCCCATTTGTTTTTTTTCCATAAGAAAAGTAACACTTTAATAGCATGAAACTAAAATACATGTGACATTTTATACATTAAACAACAAAACTGGGTATCATACTTTCACAATTTAGTTATAAATTAGGTGGTCTAAAGTGTGCATGGTCTTTTAAGATTGTTTTTTATTTTTTTAAGTTCTGTACCAAACTAAAAAAACTGAACTTGGAAGTTTATTTTAGTATGTCTTGATTTAAAGTTTTTAAATGTTAAAAATCTAATGTTAGCAAGTATGAATGCTTTGTGGGACCAGTTGTTTTTCTTACTAAAGTGATGTATAAAGTGTGAAATCCATAACCTTGAGTATTTCCCTTCTCTGATAATCCTTGAACTTCAGCCTTCTATGACTTATACTTCTGTCCCATTACCCATGGCCCCTGAACCTTACCTTTCTCCCATTACTTCCATCTCCACAGACCTTGCATTTTTCCCTTTTCCCATGACCTTGAGCCTCACCCTCTTGCATGACTTTTGAACTTTGCCCTTCCGCCATGTCTCCTGAACCTCAGCCCTCCTTCATGACCCAAAAATCTCACCCTCTCCCAAGACACCTAAACCTCTGTCCCATGCCTGCTGAACCTCAGCCCTCCCCCATGACATCCAAACCTAATGCACACCAGACACTCACTCAGGCTGAAGCAATAAAACAAAAGGACTATGTGTTGCCTTGTTTTATTTTTATCACCTCAAAATTTATAACAAGACATGATTCTCTTTGTTCGTTGACTTTATTTCTAACCAAATAAATTCAAGTCAATTCCACTATTTTGCAATTATTGTATCCTGGCTCTCAGAATAAGGAAGGTAATAATGAAAACTATGGACACATTTCTTTTGGCTGCTTTTTTATTGAAATAACAATTTCATTTTTATTGAGCTTGACAATTAAAAAAAGATTGCATTGTGTATATTTAGAATGTGATCAATTTAAAACATACAACCCCCTCTGTAAACTCCAGAACATTGTATTCTTCAGTAACAATTGCCTTTTAATTTAATAGGCAAATAAATAAATAAATAAATCATTTAAAGTGAGTCCTTATATCTTCCTATATTTCTGACAGTATTTGTGCTCAATACCTACAATTAAGAACCTGTGGGGGCTGGAGAGATGACTCAGCAGTTAAAAGCACTGACTGCTATTCTGGAGGTCTTGGGTTCAAATCCCCGCAACCACATGGTGGCTCACAACCTTTCATAATGAAATCTGATGCCCTCTTCTGGTGTGTCTGTGAAGAAAGCTACAGTGTACTTAGATATAACAATAAATAAATCTTTAAAAAAAACTGTGAATGTCACTTAGTTTTTAATGTTTGAATATTTCAGATAATTCATTAACAATTGTGGTGATATCTGAGTTATAATATATCAAACTTTTAACCTATCTGATACCTATCCAGATCAGCAGCTCTCAGAAATAAGTCCAAATATAAGAAGGTAAGTTAAGATGTGCTATTTATGCTATAAAATGGAATGGATTGTACGGACCTACTTTCAAGTAATAAATATCATGAGAATAATAAAAACTGAAGTGGCTATGTAATATATGTTCCTTGTAGGTTGCAGAAGTAAACTAAAACATCATGAGAAATTTACACTATGATATGATGTACCTGTTATAAAAATCTTGAAGTAATTTGTTTCTTCCTTCTTTTTTTTCATTGCACAATGAGGGTATTTCAGCTAATTCCAGGAAATCTGATTGAAGACTGTCCCCAGCCCTGTCCTCTCACATTTGGCCCAATATTATTTATTTCTATGGAATGGTGATGGATATATAGTAGGATAAAATGTCATGACCCTTCTTCAATGACTAACACATAGTGAACCCCACAGTTAAAAGTGACATCTTTTCTCTGACCAGAAATACCAGAAGCTGCTTGTTTATAGCACATAAAGTCAATAGATAAACAAAATAACACACACTACACAACTGTCTCCAAATTTTGGATAAAGACTTCATTATGCAAAACCAGAGATGTGCTGCTTCCATTACTAAGTAACAATACATTAAAGGTCATATGTATTTATGTACACAGTATATTTGTGCAGACTGTTATGATGTCATAGTCACATATCTCTCAATAATATCCTTGTTGATCAGAATCATCATCAAGTCAGCAGATATCTATGATGGTAAGTTTTTACTACTAAATCTTCTTAAAACACAGAGACACCCCCCAAAAAAAAAGACCAGTAGCAAAATTATTCCTTAAGAAGCATATTGTGAACCAGACGTCCACATTGAGATCTACAGTCACTAACTCGCCTCAAATTACCTTTTCAACCCAGTGCTTCAGGTCTTAACCTCAAAGTGTTCCTTCTGAATGAAACTGTATGTTGGTTTTGCTCTGGCA
Source organism: Apodemus agrarius (assembly GCA_964023405.1). NCBI lineage: Eukaryota > Metazoa > Chordata > Mammalia > Rodentia > Muridae > Apodemus > Apodemus agrarius. The sequence goes on from OZ030011.1 coordinate 77,256,948, forward strand.
ACACCCAAGTCCGTACTTCTCTACTAATAAGTTCAATAATTTCAGAAAATTTAGAAATATTTCTTACTTCCTTTAGAAAGAATCAGATTGGCAGGCAGTGGTGGTGCATGTCTTTAATCCTAGCACTTGGGAGGCAGAGGCAGGCGGATTTCTGAGTTTGAGGCCAGCCTAGTCTATAGGCTGAGTTCCAGGACAGCCAGGGGGTTATACAGAGAGACCCTGTCTCAAAAAAAAGTAGAAAGAAGTTTCATATTGGAGTCCTCATACCCTCTGACTCTTTTAAAGAAAAAAATAGCAACAAAAGAAAATAATAATCAGAACAGAAAAAAAGGCCCCTTTACTTTTAGGATATGCTCCTTGTGAAATGTATAGGCCTTAGTGGAATTTAATAATTACATACATAACTTGAATTCATAACGTGCTAAATTCTTGAAATAGTTTCTCTATTGAAGGCCATTCTTCACACGCATGATCATTAAGCACCTGCTTGCATGTGTGTATATAACTGAAGGTCATTTTGTATAGAAAGGAGTCACTACCGATAGAGCAGCATTCCAGTCCTGAAGAAGGTAGACTGTGAAGAAAATTAAATTTTAAAAGGACAAAAAAGTGTCAGGGGACAGAGGTGGGGAGGATTAAGAAAGGGCAGGCAGGGAAGACCACATAATTTCCACTATCACATGAGTAAAGGAGAGACTGGTGCTTAGCTAGTGCCTATCTCTGGGAGAATAGGCATACATGAAAAGCCATATTGGAGCCCAACCTCTCTGGTTTCACTCTTTATGTACATGTACATGCCAGTGGTATATAGAGCAATTAACGAAGTAATGAAGCTGAGTACATGATATTTTAAATGAAAGTGTCGCATGACTCTGGAGGAAACATGAAAAAGTGTACCATGACTTTATTTCATGAGATACACATTGTCTAAAGATATTTCTTGTAGAGAAAATGCTTGGCAGCAGCAGAAAGCAGAATACTAATAAAGGAGAAATGTTCTGGTAAAGAATCCATGTGATTTGGGGTGAGGGGTGGCAGGTCAGCAAAGACCTGGCAGAGTAGTGACTGGAATTCATACTTCCTGATCCTCAGCCAAGCCTGCCTTCCAGTAATCCATGCTGATTCATAAATCTGCCTGATGGAGACTTCATTTTGATGTACTGCTTCCAGAAACTGAAGAACATTTTAATACATTAAAGTTCACTGTGATCCTGAAAAGAAACTACTTAAGAGGTTTAAAAAAAAAAACACTACATTTAGAGTTAATTCAGACTGCAGAATTTTAAAATAGACAAAACTTCTCAAGTATAAAACCCATACACTGAGACTATCTCGCCAAGCCCACATGAGTGTACTTTTTTCCAGTACATGTGATGCCCAGATCTCCATGAAGAAGCTGGACTGGATCTTTCTAAAGCTGTCCCAGCCCCCACATAACACATTCTTGGGAAGTTAAATATACAATGAAGGCCCGTATTCTAATGAAAATACATTGGAGAAAGGCAGGTTAACAGGGCAATTAGTGAAGCTAAGTTTATGAAATTAAAAATGGATAATGGTTGCACTGGCTCTGGAGAAAACATGAAGTATCCCATGGCTTTATTTCATGAGGTTCATGAGGAAGGTAGACTTGGCTGCGGATCAGGAAGTTTTCTGACACTTGTGTAAATTAAGTATTGAACTTAGTAAAGGCAGAAATCTGAATAAATTTTATCTGTTCATAGAAAGGAGGAAAATTCAACGAAGACTCAAGTTTCACACAGTTTTATAAGCATTCAGCGAGTGGGACAAGTGAGGAGCATGTGGAGATGAGAGGAGGGCTGTCAAAGCAAGCCACAGTGAAACCAACACTGATGCTCACTGTCCCGACCGACGAGTCTAGTCTATTTTTTCCATTCCAGCTTTATCTCCTTTTCCCCCCGGATCTTTCTATTGTCCTTCTCTTTCATACTTAATAGTTAACAAAATCATACTCTGACATTTTCTATGTCTTTTAACTATCTTTGAAGAATTTTCCATTGAAGAAATAGAAGCCCAAATGCATGTCTTGTATCAGAATACACCTTGGCTCAATGACTGGCAGAGAGAGAGCTGGTTTGGACAGAACCGTATTAAATCAGCAAGCCTCCTATCCTCCACTTTCACCCCAGGCCTTAGTAATAAATTTGATTTCATATAAGAAAATATTAAAGAGTTGGGGGCAGTGCGCTCAAAAATTTATAGTGACTGTAATTTGACCAAACCAAACCTGAAGATAGGGTCAATGAGATAATAGTTCCTAACAGTGAACAACTGGCTTTGAATTACCCTCCCAGGGGCAATATAGGCAATCACTCTGCTTACCGAAGTAAAGGGACCAGATTCCACAAGTATTACTACCTAATACTCAGTGACTAGTATTAGCCTTCCTTGAGTGATGCCTTGAAATAAAGATGTGAAGCAACAAGTCTTTAAAAAACACTGGCAGAATACAATGGTTTTATAAGAACATCCCCAATTGTAAAAAACTGTCAGGTTCTGTGTTCTAAAATTTATGGTTTTAAAATGTCAGAGATTAAAGAACCTCCTCCTACCAACCATTAGGTTCAAGTGTAATGAATTTATTTTATTGAATTACTGTTGCCACTGGAACAACTGCTGAAGAAACTATGTAGAAATCTCTCTTCCTCCCCCCATGAATTCCCATTGTAACTCTGAAGGTGATGAATCCTGAGGAATTGATACCCAGTAATGAACTGGCACCCAGACTCTTCATTAGCACTTACGCCAGATTTCCAACCCTTTGACGCTTTGGTTTCAG
>OZ030011.1:79062247-79434747 GCA_964023405.1 Apodemus agrarius
GAGTAGACATTTGTGAACAAAAAATATTTTTCCTCAGGACCATGAATTCAGCCATTGGTGAGCACCCCCCAGAATCTGTTGCTTCCTCAGAACAAGGCACACTGTAAGGGAATTCACAGTTATGTTAAGTCATGCTCGTCAGAAGGTAGGAGAAAAAAAAATCCATGACTTTATTTTTTTTTAAGTTTTGACAACAAAAAGGTTAAGACTTTAAAACTCAGCATCTAAGGGGAAATGTCTTAGAAATAAAAAATGAAGATATCCGGATGGAAAATTATCAACAAGCCAGAATAAAGCAAGCCTCAGTCTTCTTAACAAAAGAGCAAGAGGCCACTCTGAGGGTATTATCTCAATTTATGATCCACAGCAATGATATCTGAGTGACATATGATTTCAATTAAAGATAAACACCAAAGTTTTTGAGTTAGTGATATTAACATTTGCAAACTTTGATCCACGTTTAAATGTTTACTTGTTTGGTTTCTGAGGTTGTGGTTTTATGGCCTGCCTCCAGGACATTGTATGGAGATCAAAGGACAGTTTATAGGACTTGCTTCTCTGTTTCCATCATGTGGTCCCAGCCATCAAAGTTGGGCTAGTTTGCTGGCAAACACCTTTACTCCTGAGTAATATTACCAGTGCAATTTGATCCTTTATTATCACATGTCTTCAAATTACATTCAGCAGTGGGCTTTCTCTGAAAAGTAGCAGCAGCATGCAGACCATCCACACTGGATAGGAGATGGTTGATCATTTGCTTCTGTAGGTAGTAAATGTTCAGCTGGTTGCTGATTGTGACAGTTCTTTTGCCCTTTAGACCCACTGATAATATCACCTGGCACATTCCCAGAATACAGCTTGACAGAGCAAGTTCCACAGCTCCTGTTTATCTTCACCATAGAAGTGGCCCAAACAGTGACAAACACTTACATAGACAGGGTTTATGAAAGACCTCTCTGTCCTTCTCTTGGTACCTTGGAGTCATCCCTACATCTTGAGCAGCTTTTCCTCTTTTTTGTTGTTGTTGTTGTAGCCTCCAAGTGGAATTCTACCAAGTCCACGTGTTTTAAACTTACACAAATAGAGTCGAACAGTCTTACTCTTAAAATAAAAGTAATTATTTTTAATGTAAAGATGGAATATTAATCTTATAAGACATGATATTTACTTAAGGGACTGTGAGCTAGTATAATTATACACTTCAGTCTGGATATACAATAATGCCTACATACTATTGAGTCCTTTCCCTCTGCTCCCCAGCAACATGCTTCCTCCTCAGTGCAGATGACATTTCTTTTACAGTAATCACAAGTGTGCTTTCATTCAAGTTTTCCTCCCAAGTCTATGTTTAAGTACTGCAATCGTTAGATTTGCTTGTTTTGGAAGGACTGTATCAAAGTGCATGTGCTATTTTATAGGTGACTTCTTGTTTTAAAGATTCTTTATTTATTGGATATAATCTATATTTATATTCCATTTCCTTTTTTTCTGGTTCCCTGCCCCCCAAAGGTCCCACATGTCCTTTTCCCTCCCTCTGTTCTCCCATCCACCCTTTCCCACTTCCCTGTTCTGGTATTCCCCTACACTGATGTTTTGATCCTTTCCAGAACCAGGGTCCACTCCTTCCTTCTTCTCGGACATCATTTGGTATGTGGATTGTGTCTTTGGTGTCCCAAGATTCTAGGCTAATATCCACTTAACAGTGACTGCATACCATGGGTATTCTTTTGAGACTGGGTTACCTCACTTAGTATGATGTTCTCCAGCTCTATCCATTTCTCTAAGAATTTCATGAATTCATTGTTTCTAATGGCTGAATAGACATTAGACTCCATTGTGTATATATACCACATTTTTTGTATCCATTCCTCCGTTGAGGGACATCTGGGTTCTTTCCAGCCTCTGGCTATTATAAATAAGGCTGCTATGAACATAGTGGAGCATGTATCCTTATTGCATGCTGGGGAATCTTCTGGGTATATGCCCAGGAGTGGTATGGCAGCATCCTCCAGAAGTATCATGTCCAGTTTTCTGAGGAACCACCAGACTGATTTCCAGAGTGGTTGTACCAGCTTGCATTCCCACCAGCAGTGGAGAAGTGTTCCTCTTTCTCCACATCCTCGCCAACACCTGCTGTTTCCTGAGTTTTTAATCTTAGCCATTCTGACTGGTGTGAGGTGAAATCTCAGGGTTGTTTTGATTTGCATTTCTCTAATGACTAATGATGTTGAACATTTTTTTAAGGTGTTTCTCAGCCATCCGAATTTCTTAAGGTGAAAAGTCTTTGTTTAGCTCTGTACCCCATTTTTTTGATAAGGTTATTTGGTTTTCTGGGTCTCACTTCTTGAGTTCTTTGTATACATTGGATAATCCATCAATGTAATCCAATACATAACCAAACTCAAAGAAAAAAAACCACATGGTCATCTCATTGGATGCTGAAAAAGCATTTGACAAACTTCAGCATCCTTTCATGGTAAAAGTCTTGAAAAGAACAGGAATTTAAGGCCCATACCTAAACATAGTAAAAGCAATTTACAGCAGACCAGTAGCCAACATCAAAGTAAATGGAGAGAAACTTGAAGCAATCCCACTAAAATCAGGGACTAGACAAGGCTGCCCCCTCTCACCATATCTTTTCAATATAGTACTTGAGGTACTAGCTAGAGCAATTCGACAGCATAAGGATGTCAAAGGGATACAAATTGGAAAGGAAGAAGTCAAACTATCACTATTCACAGATGATATGACAGTATACTTAAGTGACCCAAAAAACTCCACCAGAGAACTCCTACAGCTGATAAACAACTTCAGCAAAGTGGCTGGATATAAAATCAACTCAAGCAAATCAGTAGCCTTCCTATACTCAAAGGATAAGCAGGCTGAGAAAGAAATTAGGGAAATGTCACCCTTCACAATAGCCACAAACAATATAAAGTATCTTGGTGTGACTCTAACCAAACAAGTGAAAGATTTGTATGACAAAAACTTCAGGTCTCTGAAGAGGGAAATTGAAGAAGACCTCAGAAAATGGAAAAGTCTTCTATGCTCGTGGGTTGACAGGATTAATATAGTTAAAATGGCAATCTTGCCAAAAGCAATATACAGATTCAATGCAATCCCCAACTCAGTTCTTCATAGAGTTAGAAAGAGCAATTCGCAAATTCATCTGGAATAACAAAAAAATCAGGATAGCTAAAACTATCATCAACAGTAAAAGAAGTTCTGGGGGAATCAATACCCCAGACCTCAAGCAATACTACAGAGCAGTAGTGTTAAAAACTGCATGGTATTGGTACAGTGACAGGGAGGTGGATCTATGGAATAGGATTGAAGACCCAGAATTGAACCCACATATCTATGGCCAATTGATCTTTGACAAAGGAGCTGAAAACATCCAGTGGAAAAAAGATAGCCTTTTCAACAAATGGTGTTGGACCAATTGGAGGTCAACATGCAGAAGAATGAGAATTGATCCACTCTTATCTCCTTGTACTAAGCTTATCCTCTTAATATCTGTACCATTCCTTCAGTGTTTAGTCACTACTACTAGTGCCATCTGGCAGATACACTACTTGCTCAAGTGGGCTTTCCTGCCCTGTGAAATCATAAAGAATTAAGTAAGAAATGCTGGCTTGGCTTATAGAGAAAAAACATAAGCTTCCAAAGCCAATTAATTTTCTCTAATTTCTTTGAGAATGTGCCCCCCAAAAAATGAGACTGTAAACAATTACTGTAGATAACAAGATAACCATAGATACATTGCCTCATAATTAAGAAAACAAAACAAAACTGGTGTACTCTAATAGGAGTTGAGGTTAATCCAGTGCTGAGCATATACTTAGGCTACATTTGATATATCGCTTATGTATTTTTATACTGCTTAGATTTTCCTCCATGTCTGAAAATGGGAAATAGGAATCTCAGCAAGGGTCAGTGGAAGACGAAGAGCAGTGTGTGATGTCTTATGAGTAGCATGATCCCCATAGGATAGACTATATAAGGAAGGTTTTAGCAGCATTATTAAAAACAATACTGGGACAATTTAAATAACTCTCTGGGCTGGAAATGCAAATGATGATAATTATATACTATGAAGAGGTTCTTGTCAACAAAATTTTTAACTGCTGGCATAAGTTATTTTGATGAGAATAAGAGGAGTTGATGGAACATTTATATAATGTGTCTTAAAAAAAGAAACGTAGCCAAGGGAAAGGCATGAATAGAGAATAAAGCTCTTGAGATATCTTCCTTGATAGACAGAAGTGCAAAGCATACACATAAAATATGTAAAGTGAGCTCTAAGTTAGATTGGTGTGATAAACTGAATAAAACTTTGCTTTGTACATTGGAAAAATGAAAAACCACTTCTGAAGAAGAGCTATAGTTTTAGTATCTTATGGATCTAAGGACTTCCATATCATATTTGTCTCTAAGTTTAGCTTTAAATCTAGTATAGGCTACTTTATAATAGAGAGGTGCTAATTCCTGCTGCAAAGTTAGTTGAAAAAAAGTGAAATTTGCATCAGGCCAATTTCATGCAAAACCTTGGGGACTTCTGTAATAAACATCAGGCTTTAATAAATTTGTTCTCTGTCAGACATAAAATATATTTATTTATTATTTTATTTCTTCTATTCAATTTGTAATTTGATACCCTGACCTTCCATGGAAGATTTGAAGTGACAGGCACTAAAAGCTCATTACCTAGTGTAGGCCCCGGAAGGTTACAAAGTATTTTGTATGTATTTCAGAGCCCAGGAGAATCAAAGTCATTGATTCCCATTAGTATTTACAAAAGCAATAATATTTACAAGAACTGCTTTCCTTCCTCTCAGAGTAATGCCTCCTTATAATGACTGGTGTCTTCTTAAGCTTGGCTTTATGAATTGTGCTATTTTTGGTTGATAATTGCTACTATTGGTTCATATACTTGAACACTTGGTCTAATGTCAGAACTGTTTGAGATGGATTTGGAGGTGTGGTCTTCTTAGGGAAGATGTCATCTGGTATAAATGGCTTTTGCCATTTCTTCCCAGGACTATAGGAGCACATGTTCCAAGGATTTCCTTACTTTCACGCACACTTCTGCCATAACTTATACACTACAACAGTTCATATAAAACAAACGTCAATCTAATTACACTCTTGATTCATGTTTACATAGCCATGAGGCTCAGTGACTTCCTTTGCTTCTCTCTCTCTCTCTCTCTCTCTCTCTCTCTCTCTCTCTCTCTCTCTCTCTCTCTCTCTCTCTCCCCTCACAAAGTTTCACCACCCTAGACCAAGAAGCATGTCTTCTTTGAGGAGGTTCAGTACCCACTCCAAAAGCTTGAAAATATAGGAAATGATACTGCAAATTCAAGTCCACAGACAGGAAAAGAGGAAATGCAACATTCTACCTCAAGCAGTAAGACAGGAAAAATAGGAGAAAATTCCCTCTTCTTGAGCCTTTTCTTTGCAGTCCTCAATCTCAATGGATTAGGAGATGCCCACCTACACTGACAATCTTCTTTACTGAGTCTATTAATTCATATGCCAATTTCACATATAAAATAGCCTCACAGATTTACCCAGTAATAATATTTAACATGGTTTAGGCCCTAAATGTTGACATGTAAAATTAACCATTATAGTGTATGTTGGTGTAGGAAGCCATGAAATGAAACAGAAATGATGAAAACTGAGGGGGAAAGCATTAGGTTTAATAATGAGGTGGCACTTTGACCTATGTGGAGTTCCTAATTCAAAGTATTAGGAAGCAGGGAAGGAATTGTAGACCACCACATCTTGTAGAAGAAGGGAGAGGGTTAAATGAAAATACAAAAAATATAAAAAAATTATATTATATACTCATATATAATATAATTATATATCATGATTAATATGATATAATTATAATTATATAATCAATATAACATTACATAATTAATATAATTACATAATAGCACATAATATATATTAAATACAAGAAATTGAGCTCAATTTGTACAGCCTATATAATTGGTCCAGGAAATCCTTTTGAATGTTCTGAAGGCCTCTGATTTCTTCATAACTTCAATTTAGTTGATTAGGAAGTATACATTTGATCATGTATACCCTGAACCCCTGGCATTGAGATGTTGCCTTGCAATACACAGCCCTGACTCATAACTGTGGTCTCCAGGCTAAAATTCCAATACTTTAGACCATCTTAATATGCAATATCTAGTTCTTTCACCACACCTATGCTTATATTTTTTACATACAGTATACTTTAATAATAGACCTCCCCCACTCATCTCCTCCTTCCTTGACCCTTCCTACCTCTCTATCCGCCCAACATAATGTTCTTTCTCTGTCTATTTCTCCTCCACCCTAAAGAAAAACAAAATAAAACAAAAAAAAAAAAACAACAAACTTAAGTTTTTTATCTTGCATATCAGAGAATGTAAGTCTGAGGAGGAAGAAATAGAAGCTTCAACTAAGAGAAAACATAACTTCAATTTAAAACAAATAATTTAAGTATAGACAAGCATTGTAGGGGCTCTAATATAAGGCCTCCTCATGAATGCTGGACAAGTTCTACGCTGCACTGAACCCGTGGCTTCCACATCTTTCATGACGTATCTCCAAATGCATTGCTTGTTTTTGTTTTAAATTGGCTTTTCTCTCTATTGAGTTTTGAGAGTTGTTACAGTTTACATCTAAAATGTCACTCCCATGCCTATGTTCCAAATTCTGAGTCCCTTTATTTTTTAATTTTTATTTTTCTTTAATCTTTTGGTATAGTCCAGTCATCATCCCCCTCCCAGTTCACCCTCTGACTGATCCTCATCCCATTCCTCCTCCCCCATCTCTAAGATCTCACTCCTTCACCCCCACCCCACGAGACCTCTCCACTCCCTGGAGCCTCAAACTCTCTCAAGGGTAAGGTACATCTTCTCTCACTGAGGCCAGACCCAGCAGTCCTCTGCTGTGTATGTATGGGTGCCTCATATTAACTAGTGTATGCTGCCTGGTTGGTGGCTCAGTGTCTGAGAGATCTCAGGGGTCCAGGTTAGTTGAGACTGCTGGTCTTCCTATTGGGTTGCCCTCCTCCTCAGCTTCTTCAAACCTTTCCCTAATTCAACCACAGGGGTCCTGACTTCAGTCCATTTCTTGGCTGTTAGTATCTGTGTCTGTCTTGGTCAGCTGCCTATTGGGCCTCTGGGGGGTGGGGCAGCCCTATTAAGCTCCTGTCTGTATGTACACCATAGCATCAATAGTAGTGTCAGTTCTTGGAGCCTCCCCTTGAGCTGGATCCCAATTTGGACAGTCACTTGACCTCCTTTCCATCAGTCTCTTCTCTGTTTTTGTCCCTGCCATTCTTTAGGACAGGAACAATTCTGGGTCAGAGGTTTTATCTGTCGGATGGCAACCCCATCCCTCCACTTAATGCCCTGTCTTTCTATTGGAGTTAGTTGGGCTCTGCAAGTTCTCTCACTGCACTGTTGGGAATTTCACTATTTATCTGAGTCTCTTTCTATTTAGGGAGGTTTTAGACACTGAATGTAGGACAGAGGTAGAGGGAGTAGGTCTCTGGAGATGGGTCTGTGGAAAAATGTGGTCCCTAGCTACGTGCTCTCACTCTGCCTCCTGCTTGCTGTAGTATGAACAACTTGGAACACTCAGAAACCACAAGCCAAAATAAATCTTTTCATTTCCATTTTCTCTGTCAGTTCTTTCAAATGACTGTATAACAAATATTATCTAGCTCCTATTTTAGAGACCATCTCTTAAGAAGCAAGCTTGAGAGTTTGTTGTTGTTTTGGTGTGAAATCCTACATTTGTTCTTTCACGAACTTTACATTGCTGCTGCCCTGTGTGTACAGGCCAGTATCCTAGCTATTTCGACCTGGGTATTCCCTTATCAATTTATGTCCGTCGATTTTGATGGTGCTTGAGGCTTCCATCATTCAGACGTACTTTGTGGTTTTGTTGCATCCAGGTGTTCTAGTTTCGATTGTCAAGAATGTTTCTCTGCTCACCGTGTTGCCTTATGTTTATGTCAAAACCCATTTGTACATGTATGTGCAAGACCTTTGCCTTGGGCTCGCCATTTTCTTCCCTGGATCGTGCTTCCTTTTCTCTAACTGTAACACATTGACGGGGTTTCGTTGTACGTAAAGTCTTGTATTCATGTCATGTTGCTCCTCCAGCTCTCATACAATGTCTGTCCTTCGAGCCTTGAATTGCTATACGAATTTCATACTCAATTTCTACCAAAATGCCTAGTGATATTTTTAATGAGTTCTCAATAAATCTTCAAGTCAATTGGGGACAAATGACCTATTAATCATACTGAGTTTTCTAGCTGTTGGCCCCATGATTCTTTATATTAATTTGGAGATTTTTGCCCGTTAACATTGCTGATTCATTCAGCTACTTGAACGTGAGGTATTTTTATATTTGTTTAATTATTTAAAGGTTTTATTATTCAGTGTGCAAGTCTTCTACTTATTTGACTAAATATTTTACTAAGAATTGTATTCTTTTTAACACTATTGGAAATCTAAAATTTTGGTTGACTTATTTTTTTTTTTAACAGAGCTGAGGACCGAACCCAGGGCTTTGTGCTTGCTAGGCAAGCGCTCTACCACTGAGCTAAATCCCCAACCTTTGGTTGACTTATTAACATTTTACTATATTATTCTTTTCCTTAGAGAAACTAAGCCAATGGTTTTACATACAGATAATCTGTTATGCTCCAACTGACAGTTTTTGCTAGATTATGATGCAAAATTGTGATCATAATTCCATTCCACTTTTCACTTTAAGTAGATAATCAAAGATTTACAGTTGGTATTTGAAACTTTATTAAAATATACTTTGTGTTAGATAAATTTGCCCAACCATTACTTAATTAAATGTTGCGAGAATGTTTAAGGTAACCTAGACTGAGATATGTTATTCTATGAGTTATTTAGGCACATTAAAAATATTGGATTTATGATACTTTTCATTTTGAGAACAAAATACATTTATAAATCAGAGCATATGTACACACACAGACACACACATACATACATACACACACACGCACACGCACACGCACACGCACACGCACACGCGCGCACACACACACACACACACACACACACACATATATGTTCATCTTGGTTGGATATAGCCACAAGATTGAAATTGATGGGTCATCCAGTATACCAATGTTTATCTTAGTAGATATGGTGTTAACCAAGATAAATTCAGCTAGATTTAATCCCAGATGGTTTTTACTAATGTGGTTGAATTTTTGTTCGAATCAGAACATTTTGCTTGATTTTATATTCCAGTGTAGAACAGTAAAGAATTAAAGTATCAAGTTCTGAATGACATCATTCAGGGTTTTTGTTTTTGTTTTTGTCTTGGACTATCAGTGATGCGTGCCTTTATTTAAAATATCTGATTAGAAGTATATCCAATAAGGGGTGGTAAAGAAGAGAGCAGCTATCTGTGTCTTTGCTTGACTGATAGTTGTAATTTTATTTGACAGCTTGTGTTTGCTAAGTAATAAAAAAAAGCTTTGCTTTTTTCCAAAATCCTAGTGATATTAAATGTTTACTAACTATCCCATTAGGAAACTGTGTGAATTCCAACTCTTCAAGGTTTAACCACCTTTTCTTCTACCTTTTTTCCCCTCCTTCCTTTCCTAGCCTCCTCCCTCTGATGGTACTGTCACATAAAGAGATCCATATTCATGTGACAGCTTTCCATGGTTCATTTATACTTGATATATTTTGTGAAATACTATCCTCAGTAGTAATGCATGGTTGAAGGAGTAAAATGGGGAAATTGAGTCCCAGGCCTGCATCATACAGTAGTGAGCATCTTGTCTTTGTGTGTGTGTGAAACTGAAAGGGAATTAACCACTTCCACCTCTGTCTGCTGTGAAATGTATTTTTTTCAGCTTTATTCAGCTAAACATGCTTTTCTTAGCTCATTGAGGTATTATAGATACTGAATTTTTATCAAATATTCTATTTTCCAGAGGACAATTACTGTTTGATCTCTATTTTCTAATATGTAATGTTAATATTGAAGGAAAGTGTAACATTAAAGGACATTGTCTCATCTTCAGCAGAGAAATTTGATTCTTGAGTTGGGTAGCTGCTGCTTTCATGCTTCTGTGTCTTGCCCCACTGTAAATCACTTCTAAGAATAGATTGAAAACAATGTTTACATCATCTTTTCCAGAACTGAGGAAGTAAGGACGGAACAGGCTCTTTGCCTGTAGTTAATTAAGCCTCTCTGTTTCCCTGCTGTATATTATAGTCCTTAATGCTGCCTGAGTTGAATCTCCTTCAAATTCCATCAAAGTTGTTTCTCTGAGCATTTATTTCCCTGGCCTGGCTGTTTGGTTCATAGTTCTTCCCATGAATCAAGGATCTCATATACTTCTCAGGTAAAATGCAAAGCTGCAAAACCTAATACTGAATTTTGTATTTTTTTTATGTTCCCTCTCACCTTCACCCCAAGTACATGTAAATTGATTTGTCCTCCAAGTCTATAATGAATTGTGAAGGAAGTTATGTCCCACACAGTGGGAATAGGCCAAATCCCAAATCATGGTTTTAGGGATGTGGGAGCAAAAGAATTACTTGTTAAAGAAGCTTCTAGAATAAGGTTGCAGTAAAAATTAATGTGCATGGTTTTAACTCCTCTCCTATTCTATTTCTACTCCATTCTATTTCTCACGATATTTCCATAATTTCTTGATGATTACCCTTCCTTCTTACTCAATGTCTGAGGCTATTCCTCTTTTCCAGTAAAATGGTCAAATCTCTTAACACTGGCTTGACTTTTGAATCCTAGCAGTTCAACCTGAAAGCAGGTTTTTTTTGTTTGTTTGTGGTTTCCAGTAGGCACAGAACTGTTCTTCCTTATTTTGGGGAGCCATTCAGCTAGTCACTGATTCCTAGTTCATGCAGGCACCCATTTGTACTATGTGTCACTTTACGTTTTAGGAGACATCAGATCTCAGTCAGTGGTCTGTTGCTGTGAAGAGATACCACGACTAAGAAAACTCTCAGAAAATAAAGCATTTCACTGGGGCTTATCTGAAGTTTCTGAGGTTTGTTCTGTCTTTATCAGGGCACGGAACACTGGGAGTCACACAGCACTGGAGCAATAGCTGAGAGCTGCATCCTGATGCACTGGCCAAGAGAGGCGCCAGGCTTGGCTTGAGCCTTTGAAGCTTTAATACCCATCCCTAGCGACACCATTTCTCCAAGAAAGCCATGCCTACTCAAACTTGGCCACAACCTCTGAGTCTTTTAATCTTTCTCAAATAGTGCTACTCCCTGATGACTAAATATTCAAAAATATGAGCCTATGGGGCCATTCTTGCTTAAAGCACCAAGATCATAATCATAGGTTGGAAATAGCTGAGGGAATTCCTGCCTTTAGGGTTTACACATCCTCATTTCAGACTTAAAATGCAATGGCTCAAGACAACTTATGCTATACATGAACCCACAGTCTACTTCAAATAGATATGTTATGTATCCTTATAATTATGACATATAAGTGGACTTATGAGCCTGGTAAATAAGTGGTTTTCCAAGTATTGCCTAGATAATCTGGCAGTCCCGTGACAGGCATACTTCCTCCCCTTCGGTAATTTTAAAGCAAGGTGGTGCTTCCAGCAGAGTTCTAGAAAGCAGGTGCTTGTTCTTTCAATGCTCTGCACTTCCCTAGATAAGGTTTGATGCAAGATGTCTCATCATAGTTGTTTATAAGAGAAAACTTTATATATATATATATATATATATATATATATATATATACATACACATACATACATACATACATACATATATGTATATATACATATATGTATATGTATATATGGTTCCCTTTTTCATATTCTTTTGGAGAAACTTTCTGGACTTCCCAGTACCACCATCATCATGTCTACCACTACCACCATGTCATCCTTCCCGTTCCCAAGCCTGTGTTTCTCTTCCAGCTTGAAGATGAGAATATGACGCCAGCCCTGCACCAGGAAGTAGTAGTACCAAATAAAGGCTCTTTTCTGTAGAAAGTTTTTTTTCCTTTATGATTATCCCTGATGGAGACCAAAACCATGTATTCTGAGTTTCCACCTTCTTCCCTTGGAGCTAAAGGACAGGGATGTCTTAGTGGTGTTCTCCCCCGTCCCCACAGTTCCTTATTAAAACCTGCAAATGTAAGATACTGTTGGGCTCACTAGGTTCTTTACAGAGGGCACGGGTTTCTAAGAGGGTAAGAAGAGGAGCCTGAGCCCCAAAGACAAATGTAGCAATATGAGAAAACGGTCTGATTTTAGAACCCAGGGTCTCAACTTTCTGAACTCCAAGCTTATATAGGTCCTAAAGTAAACACACCTTGAAACCTAGGGGGAAAACCTGTATGGAAAGCCACATGCCCAATTTCCCACTAACAGCAGCAGGGCTAAGGGTCTCTTACTCTGAAAATATTTGTGGTAAGGATCCAGAAGTTTCTGTCTTTCAGCTTTATACACATTCAATCGCAACCTCACCTGACAAAACTGCTGACGAAGCCACAGACCTGAAATGTACTTCTCGTGCATATTATGAAGTGTAGTGACCATAAATTAAAGTTTTGACACAGCCAGACACCCATCGCTTTATTCTGCTCCCTTGCAATGTTGGTACTCAGAAGCCATCCTGAAGTTTGCTTTGATTTTCTGAACCCATGTTGCAGATTTATTTTTGTTGTTACTGATATATATATATATATATATATATATATATATATGATGTATATATATACATATATATATACACACATATATATATATAAATCTGATATATATATATCAGTATATATATCAGTATATATATATATCAGTATATATATCAGTATATATATATATATCAGTATATATATATATAAGTGTGTATATATATATATTTATATATTCTTTTTCAGACACTTCTAAAGAGGAACAGTGGTAACATTCCATGTAAACACTTTTAAAAAACACCTAAATTATATATTTCTTATCAAATGTCTTAACATCAAAATGTCTGGCCATTAGACCAGCTGTGTAGGAACCTGGGCCCATTAACACTGAGATGCTCTTACATGGAAGACTATGATAAGACTACTGTATGATGCCATTTATGGTACCTAAAGTACGTATGTAGGCATGGTAAATTAGCTTATCACTTGCCTAGTTCCGGCCTCATGGTCTAATGTGAACCTTGATTGAGTTTTTGTTTGTTAATTCTCAGAAATAGTAACATAAATTTATAAAAAAAAAAATTAAGTGCTTGTGTAATGGAATTTTCATGCACAAGTTAGTAAAAATATAGTATGAGATAAAAGATGCACAAAATTAGCATAAGGTCAGCTTGTTTATATGCCGATTATTTGTTACACGTTGAGAGTTCAAGGCCAGTTAAAGCTATAGAGCTAGTTCTGGTATACCCAAAGCTACACAAAGAAACCCTATCTCAAAGATAAATCAAAACAAACAAGCAAAAAAGATAAGTTGTATGTATGTCAGGCAGGCAAATGCAGGTGTTTTGTCTTATTTTGGGAATTGTGGAGAAATGGTGCTGTGAATCATGAGACGGGAAAATTATGCAGATGTTTTAGAAACGTCATGTTTCAGCCAATATTTCTTGAAATTGAAGATTTGTGTCACCATCATTGGTAGCCTTTTATTTTGCATAATATTCAAGATATATCCACTTATGCCTGTCCTTTCCTCCTTAGTCTGTTTGTTTCCCTCCCATTCTACCTTTCTGGATTACTCCAAGACCAGATTTGATATGATTAGCCAGGGCTTTTTTCGTGGATTGGTAGCAATGGTATTGACTCCTCCTCTTCCTCCTCCTCAACACATGGTTTTACTATGTCGATCATGATGGCCAAGAACTCACTCTGTAGGCTAAGCTGGCTTTAAACTTAGTGATTGATTCTCCTGCCTCAGCCTTCCAAATGCTAGAAATAGAAGTATGTGTTTCCTAGCCCTGCTTGCCTGTTGAATTAAGTAGGATGCTTTCTAGTTGCACCTGCTTAAAGCTGGGATCTCTATCCCATAATTCCAGTCTGGTTTTAGTTTTATAGAACGTTTCATGGAGGGACCATCTACTGAAACACATTTTGGAGTTTTAGTTCATGAGATAAAGATAAAATACAACTTGTGTGTATAACAATGGTAATAATAATCTGGACACAATACTTTGTATCACTCTTCTTAACTTAGTTAAGCTACATTTGAAGGTCGAGAGCAACTCTATATTAAGAGTAAAGAAAAAACATGAAGCCACTATTTTTCATCAGAGCTAATAGCAAAATGACCTGGAATTGTTCTCCTACAGGCTTTGGTCTTTCTTTGATGTCCACACAGGAACCTGTGTCTATCAAGAATGGAAGTAAGAGATCAGGAAGCATTAGGCCTGGATAATCCCAAAACATAAAGAATGAGCCTCAATTTGTACTGTGTATAGACCCAAGAAGAACCATTTACTGACATTTTGTGCAATCTAGGAATGTGTTCTCATTTTGATGGTCTTTAACACCTCCTTAATTTCTAATCATTCGGTCACCAAATTCTAAGCCTCGGATGCCAAGCCCTCTCTCGTTAGAAATTAATGGTACATACATTTTAATTATGTTTACCATATTCCTTTCTACTTAATGAAAACAAAGCTGTGTATCTATTTATGTATTTGAATTTATTTTGCCTTTCATTAACCTATTAACGTAAAATGTATGGTTATTTAAAGGGAAAATTAAGAAAATGATTCAGGAAACAGTAAAAATCAAAGCAGGGATCATTAGAAAGGAAGGCTTCAATTAATTCCCATGCCAAATAAAATGGGACATTTGACATTTCAGGAAAGAAACTATTGCAGTCGAAAGAGCAGAGGCTCAGGTTATCACATAAGCTGTGGATTTTCGAATTTTTAAGTGTGTCTTTGGCAATGTATCTCTTTCTGTGCCTCAGTTTTCTTATCTATGAACAAAATGAGGCATAATTCCTGCCTTAGTCACAGAAAAATCAAACCGCACCAAAGAGATGCTTAACATTACGTGCTATTTTTAAAAGTGTGTAGGAGCCTTTCTCAAACACTGGTAGGTAGTACCTTAGCTTCATGGAGAAATGTATCCACATCGCATATGTTTAGGGACTCAGCATGTGTGAACTGTCTGACTTGGTTCTTCACAAACATCTCAGAAAGGCAAACATTGAATATTGAATCCAGGCTTGAAAAAAAAAATCTGTCTTTTTACGCAAATGTCATTCACTGTAGAAATGCACTGGGAGAAACCTACTTGGATAAAGTAACCACAGACAAGTCTTTCTGTGAACTGAAGTTATAATCGGAAATATGAGCAGTGAGCAAGAAGCAACCCTGAGGAAACAAAGGAAATGACATTTCTACCAAGGGGACCTCGTTTGCAGGAAGTCTGGCGGACCAACATTGCCAGGAGCAAATGACAGCCAAAGCCTAGTGGACAGAAAGGAAAGTGAAATGTTATGTCCTTAGCACCCAAGTGCTATACCCAAGGTCACCTCATGCTCGATAGGTCATGGGAAAGGGCTTGCATTTTATGAAATGCATTGAAGTACCACTTCATTTTAAAAGTATAATTTAATCTTGTATATTCATAGGCCGCTTGGGGGAAATCATGAACATCCTTGCTAAGGATGATAGTCTGCTGCCAGAGGTGCTGCCCCCTCGCGACAATGCGCTGATTTTCTGCAATGCATGCCTTATTTCCTAAAGCCTCTCACACATCATCTCAGGCAGCTTACACGTTACGAATTATCCTCCTCTCCCATGTGCCTAGTGCTCCACTGCAGAATTTTTATCCCTCCTGCTGCTACCTTGATTCTTGAGAGGTTCTCGATTAGAATCCTATCTTATTATTTTTTTTCATTGTACTAAAATATTTTAATATTATACAGCAATCAGAAGAGCAGCTCGTGGTACATGTTTTCAAGAAAAGGAGATAAATGGTAAAGACTGAGTACTGAGTTCATATTCTAGTTCCCAGTAAAAGAATTAAAATTATCACATGAGAATTAAGTAAATAAGACTTTATGTAAAAGGTTTTGAATGTGTTTGTTAGTAGCATGCAGTAGTCTTATTATATTAGCAAATATAGAATGTGTCCAGTTTAAAGCCATTTAACTTTTGAAATACATTGACTATCCATTATTTTCAAATTTGTGATTTTTGCAGCTATTTTAAAATATGGCTCATTTTATAAGGCACAGCAAACATACACCAAATACTTTAACTTTCTCTGAAAAGCATACCTTTCCAATGCCTCAACCTTATCTTTGAGTCACTAGGGGGAGTTGAGGAATCTAATTAAGTCCTGGAGTTACTCACAAAGTATAAGTGCTTCCTAAATATTTGTTAAATAGATAGATATATGTCTAGTGCTTCTTGGCAGTCGATCAGCTTTGGAATTATAGAATAATTTGGAATTATCTGCTTTGGAGCCATGTTCCCAAGAGCTCCCATTCACACAGTTCATTGTATTTGCTGTACAAGGGGCTAGGATTCCTGATGCTCAATTAGTGCTGAGAATCAAAGAAGATAACGGATACTGCAGCTTCTCCTGGGAGTGTCATACCCACCTGCTACTGTAAATGCCTGTATCTGTCTTTCATAGTTATTGAATGTACAATGTAAATTACAATAGTTACTTGGTCTTTAAAGTTATTAAGAATAATTAATTGAAGAATATACTTTTCATTGCTAGTGAAGAACACAGGACTATGACATTTATTTTTTTATTTTTTTATTTTTTTTATTATTGGATATATTCTATATTTACAATTCATTTCCCTTTTTCTGGTTCCCCACCCCCCAAAGGTCCCACATGCCCTTTTCCCTCCCCCTGCTCCCTCATCCACCCCTTCCCACTTCCCTGTTCTTGTATTCCCCTACACTGATGCTTATTTTTAATATATTATTTATTCTTTGAGAATATCATACATGTATACAATGTATTTTCATCACACACACACACACACACATACACACACACACACACACACACACACACACACCCCTCCATCCCAGCTCCCCCTCACCTTTAGCACTGACTACAATTAGTGCTTCCAATATGGACATGGGTTTAAGGTTAACTGCTGATGTATGAGCATCTTTTTTGTTTGTTTGTTTGTTTGTTTGTTTGTTTTCCGAGACAGGGTTTCTCTATGTAGTCCTGGCTGTCCTAGAACTCACTCTGTAGACCAGGCTGGCCTCCAACTCAGAAATCCGCCTGCCTCTGCCTCCCAAGTGCTGGGATTACAGGCGTATGTGCCACCATGCCTGGCGATGTATGAGCATCTTATCAGGAGCCACATCGTTGATGAAAACTGACTCTTCCCGCTGCAACCCTCTACCTACCCAGAGCCAATCAAATGCTTTTGTTTGTAGAGCCCAGCCATCATCTATGCTGAAAATTTGGTTGGCTTACTCTTAGTGCTATGACATTTCTTATCCAGGTAATTAGTTTGCATTTGAAGAGCTGCTTTTAACTAACTTCCTGGTAGACTACTGTCTTCACTGGACACATGAAATTTGAGGGCTTTAATTTAAAAAATCAGCCTGAGACTCCCGAAACAAGGAAGGAATTAGATTACATTTTCTTCAAGTTCTGTATTTGGATAGTCTGGAATGGTTTAGTGTTTAAGTATTTTGATTTTGTAAAAGGAAAATCTCATTTAATTCTAAATAATGTGTATATAATAACAATTTTAAGGCACCTGATTCAGACTCAAAACTAGGATGTTGGAGATAATAACAATAAACAAAAATCAAAGCAAACTGGGCTCGGTGCCCAGGAAAGCTAGCCAGATGCCAAGAAGTGGGCAAGCAATAAACTAATAGTGGAAATGAGGCATGCGAGGATGAGGCTGCAGCTATAAACTTTATAGCATGATCTTTGCTGGGTAATTTTGTTGGGACTTGGGCCACTGTGGGTGGGGTTCCTGGCCAGTTCATTTCAATGACAAACACTCCGTGGAACTTACCTTCCTGACTTGAATATCTTAAACAGGCAGAAATATACGGTGCTCCTCCATTGTGTGAGAGCTTTTATAATCCTATAAACTACTCGGAAACACACAGACCAGGAGTAAAAATAGGTGTTTATAACAACTGTAAGTGAAGTTAGAAGGAAAATCTGTGGTTTCCCAGGATGCTGAAATGCCTTATGATTTACACAAACAAGGGAGGAAATCCTCTGAGCGTTCAGGGCTGTGTATCTAATACACATGTCTGACACACATGTTTCCTGTTATTGAAGAATAGTCTTTAATATTTTAAGGACATTTTAGGGCCTGAATATATACCAGGTGAGTTTTTCTTTAACAAGAAAGTGGAAGTGCATAGGACAGCTATCAGAGAAGCCTATTCAAGTCCATTTGTCATTACAGGAGGGGTGTGTGTGTGTGTGTGTGTGTGTGTGTGTGTATGTGTGTGTGTGTATGTGTGTGTGTGTGTATGTGTGTGTGTATGTGTGTGTGTGTGTGTGTGTGTGTGTGTGTATGTAAAAACTCACTCGATGGTTACAAGACTCTAGAGCAATGGTTCTCAGTTTTCCTCGGGCTGCAACTCTAACAGTTCCTCATGTTGTGATGACCTAGAACCTTAAAATTCATTTCTTTGCTACCTCATTATGGTAACTTTGCTACTTTATGAATCATAATGTAAATATTTGTGTTTTCTGGTTGTCTTGGGAAACCCCTGAGAAGGGATCCTTCATCTCCCAAAGGGGTCATGACTCAAAGGTTGAGAACCATGAAGCTAGAGAATATCATGAGAGGATATTTGTGATCAGAGACTATAGCACTTCTTGTAGTTGGGGTACTGAGGGAATGATGGCTTTCTAACCACAAAAGTAAACGCAATTGAGATGGAGTGTTCAGAATCTTTTATCCAAATATGTCTGAAGTAATAGATCACAAGCTAAAGCATTGGCTAAATTCAGGTTGGGAACAAAGGAAGATTGTTGTTCTAAGGCCATAAAGTCATGCTGTGACTTGGCGACTTTCACCACAGCTAATGGCAGAGTGACCCCTTTGACTTCTTAGGCTTTTATACTTCAATAATAAGCTTTAGGATACCTGAACCATAAAGGTTTCTTTTAAAACTGCATGTGTGTTTCTGTCTGTCCGTCTGCCTGTCTGTCTCTCCATTACAAGAACTAAAGTTACAGGTAATTATGAGCCTCCCAACCTGGGTACTAGGAACCAAACTCATGACCTGTGCTAGAGAAACAAGCGCTCTCAACTTTCGAGCCATCTCTACAGCCCCGCAGAGGCTTCTTCTTACCAACTATTGAGCAATTTCTTTCTCTCCCTTATGTCTGGAAACTCTTTTTGTCACCTGCTCAGTGTCTGCATAGTTATTAGAAACAAGGGGGAAATGTTCCCCAGATACACTCTCCCTAAAGGCAGTGACTGGGATCAAATGCATTGCAGCTGCTGGTGTTCAGTGTTTTTCCTAGGTATTCATGGTTTTTCTATTTACTCTCTCTGACTTCTACACATATGGCTCAGTAGCTCATTGGAAAGACTTGTCAACATATGTAATCACCTCCTCCATCATCCTTGAACCTTAAAACACCAAAATAAGCAAAGGTAGAAATGTCTGGGATGCCTGCTTACCAGTACCTGTGCTTAACATCTGTGGAGAGATGATGCTGTCCACCTGCCTGCAACAACTGCTCAAGGTGGAACGATTGTCCTGGTCCCCAGGTTTAGTGAATAAAAGAATTCATGTTGGAACTGTGCCCAGGGTGCCAGGCAGATAGTCTTAATCAGATGCAAACTAGATACAAACTGGGTCATGCTATCAAGTCAAGTCTATTACAGAGGCTTCAGTATTTTCAATGAACTATAAAACTGCAAGTAAGACTGGTAGCTACTCCAAGGAATAAGTAACCTTCCCCTCACTTAAAATTCAGCCTTCCTAATGAGCCCTACCTGGTGTCTGATGGCCCTGTACACTTTTTTCCTGAGAGCTATAATTGTGCACTTGTAGCCTCTATTAAATTACCCGGTGTTATTCAGATATCTTCAGTTCAATTGTGTGAAGACAAATGAAGCAACAATTGTATTAGATGCTGCATTGAGGGGGAGGATATAACTCCTTTTTCTCTTGCATTCACCTCTCCCCAAAGACAGCTCCATGCACATGAATATTTGGTGTCCTATAAACATAACACTGAAGGAGGAAATCAGCCAACTTACCTGCCTGTTAATCCGAGTGTGTGTGTTTTTTTTTTTCTTTTTGGCAGTGACAAACAAGAAACCCACACAGGCATCAATCACCAAGGTCAAACAGTTTGAGGGCTCCACATCATTCGTCCGGAGATCCCAATGGATGCTTGAGCAGCTTCGCCAAGTTAATGGTATTGATCCTAATCGGGTGAGTGAATTTTTCCAGTACTGAGCAAAGGAATTCTCTTCACCTGATGACTCTGCTTTAGCACAGTGGTAATGATGGTAGTTAGCGTCATTCTTACAAGGCTATTTAAGTTTTGTGATCAAAACTTCCCCTTCTCTGTTACTATCCTATGGGAAACTATAAATGTTTGATAGAGAAATCCAGGAGAAGGCATATAGAAAGATGCTATCTCCAGCAATATGTATCAATGCAGGACAGAGTTCAAAGAATCATGTCCCTGAGTGTTTATAGAAAACTCCAGGCTTGTCAAAATTTCATTTGCCTCCTAATGCCAAAAAAAAAATTATTAACAGCACTTTAAAATAATGAATTATGATTCCTTCAGAAACACGTATTGATGTAAGCATCTACTCTAAAAATCCACTTCCTTTTGTGCATACATATCATAATATTACCAAACATCAATGGAGTACTAAAGTAACAAGAAGTCCTTTCCAACCCACGTATAAAATATTAACAAATCACAATGTTTAGAACTTAGAGGAATCTTGCCTTTTTTAGAAATTGCTTAGATGATACATGGTCAGAATTCTGACACAAGTCTGAACCCCTGCAGGGACATCTCTAAATTCAGTACAGTTTGGATTTATTTACTTGACAGAGACATGCAAACTCTCTATGAATTTAATTCCTGGTAGAGAAGAAATGTATAGTTCAGATCTTGGGGGGTCTTTGTTTTAGTTTTTATCCATCTTTTGACAAAACAGTGCTCACAGCAGAGTTTGTGTAGGTCGAGATCAGTAGTTATTCCACTGTCTTTTCCAGGATTCTGCAGAGTTTGATTTGTTGTTTGAAAATGCCTTTGACCAGTGGGTTGCTAGCACGGCCTCAGAAAAGTGCACCTTCTTCCAGATCCTCCACCACACCTGCCAGAGGTACCTCACAGACAGGAAGCCAGAGTTCATTAACTGCCAATCCAAAATTATGGGAGGTAAGCGGCACTTACACTACTTTAGCGATCCTGTTTCCCAACACTCATTCTCATATAAGAAGCTGGGTACTGAGCAGCATAATTGAAACCAAGCAAAAGCATCAAAATTCTCGGAAGTAGGTGTGATATGTCACATTTAGAGGCAAAGGAATGCTTTCATCTAAAGCTGATCTTTTTAGAAAACATTTCTACTTAACTAAAATGGTTTGTATTATGAGAGCAAGCCTATCTTTTTTTATTTATTTGAAAAGCTTTTCAGTGTGATCTCTTTGTTACCTTTGCTATCGTTCGATTGCAGAATCCTCTCCTGTATTCCTCCTATTTTTCTTCTCAAGATATTTTTCAAATTTCTCCTGATACTGGCCTCACTGTCTTTCTGTTTTGTTTTATTTTTATTGCTGTAATAGAACACTTGACTGAAACAACTTACGGAAGAAAGGATTTATTGTGACTGATAGTTCAGAGGAATGCAGTCCCTTCCTGGGGTAAAATGCATCGACAGTTAGGGTGGTTAGAATAGCTGTGTCTGTGAGGCAGAGATAGCCTGTGGCCTTCAAACTTGTTGATCCACCTAAATGTAAGTCCCATGTCCAAAAAAGTTCTGCAACCTCCAAACACAGCTCCACCAACTGGAGACCAGGTGTTCCATCACATGACCCCGCTGAGGGCATTTTACATTCAGACTGTAACACTGTCTATCAAAAGCCATGATTGTTTATTCAGGAACAGCACACAAAGGTAAATTGGTATTCTAGGCCATGGTTAAGGGGCAAGCACTGGCACTGGAAATAAAGAGAACCATTTAAGGGTGGCCACGTCTGTCTTTCCAGTGTCAAGGCTTTTAGAAAACCCAAGCAGCTAGAAATGCAAGCCTCACAGTCACTCCAAATTGAGGAAGATATTTTGCAACCTTGGTCTCTGCACTGACCTATTTTCTGATTTTAGAAATATATATTTTTTTAACTGTGCCACCTTTGCCATCATCAAATTCTAAGAGACGGTGGGTCTCGTTAGAGATGGTGCATGCTCTCCCTGGCCTCTCCTGTCTTCCATATGACTGTGTGGTACAGTGCATTGCTCTGTGAGAACAAACCATGTGTTCATGCCTGCTTGACTATTTGTCTATGAGATGTTCCATTGGAAATACACTTCTGACTTCATTACCATTCCTGTGGTTATTTACATCTTAGAAACCTCAGAATATCTTTCTTAAGCACCAAGGCCGTCTTATACTAAGCTCCCCCCTTTAGTTCTCAAACATGTGAGATGATGGTGTATATTTTCATTATGGAAATATGGCATGAGACTGAAAGACGAGTGGAGAAAGGAAGCATCAAAAACTGACCTATTTGGAAAATGTAACGGGATATATAGTCTCCCCTGCTGTGCCTCTGGTAGATCAAATTAATCCTGATTTAAAAGCCCATCCTTAACCAGTTTGGTAAATGGGCAGAGTAAAGTGTGTTAGGACCACCTGTGGCTGTTTTTAGTGAGTACAAAGTTATCTAGGAAAGGAAGCTTTTACTTGTTATTCATCAGATGTGGTTTTCTCTTCGGGCCTAATGTCAGATTCATTCCTGTTATGGGACATTCACTAAGGTTGGTATTGCCAGTGGCATTCATGCTGGAACCCCTGTGACTCTTGGAGAGGACTCTACCTAAGCACTGTACTTCTCTGTATTCTACACTGCGAGTAGGGAAGCCAGAAGGAGACTCAATGTCATAGGAGCCCTCCATCTCTCACATGGTCTTCATTCACCTTAAATATACTCATATTTCTCAGACATCATACCCAGATGGGTCTACTGGCAATTGGCCCTATCTTCTATTACCCTCTATTCTCTTATAAGTCCTAAAGATACAGCACAAAGATGGAAACCTGTATTTCGAATGCTAATCATGTAGTATGGATATTGGATAAAACTAAATTGCTTTTCTAGCATCAGAAAAAGAATAAGATAATGAAACCAGACACCAGAACTAACATTGCCTCCTGTGACTCTAGGTATTTGTTTTATTTCTTTAGATTTTAGTTTTTCCAGGTATAACACCTGATAATAGATTAGAGGATTTTTAGTTCTATTGTCCTGAGAATCTATAATTCCTAGGGCATAGTTTATTGTCTAATTATTTCTTGACTAAGGAACTAAATAATTTATTGGGTTAAATAAATTGGCTGCTCCTCCATTCCTTAGAAGAACAAGGATGTTCATATTGAGCATGTTGTAATTTGCTGGCAGCATGTCTGTCCCTAATGAATGCAATCTGTCTTATTCAAACAATTGTGAATCTTGGATAACAGTTGTGCCAACACAGTTTAATGAATCAGTACTCTTATTCATCTTCCTTCCTTCACATTACATAATTCTGGAACTTAAAAATGCTATTTCTTGGATCAACTCTTTATTTTGTGAACCCCTTTCATCTTCAGTAGATTACATTCTCCCTAATTTCAAAAAAAAATATCTTTTCTTATCACCTTATATGCAGGTCACAAGTTGTAGATGCCAGTGTGCACTTTACTTTGAAATATGACAGCTTGTGATGTTTTAGAAAATAGATTGCTGTTGGTATTCTGCCCTTCATAAACCTCTGCATACGTTATCTTACTTGGCATGAATGCATCCTTTGGAAATACAATTTATTATCTTTACAGAGTAGGAAACAGAATCAGAGTTGCTAACTAGCCAGCCAAGGGTCACGCCACTAGGCAAAGGTGAAGATAAGAGTCCAGCAACAGCTTTCAGAGACCTAAAGGCACCTTCCTTAGAGAGTGCTGCATGGCTAATGCCCCCTGGTGTTGTGCAGATACTGTTGAAAATTTTTAGTCAGAAACTCCTGGGTTATAAAGGGGGGGCATAAATAGGAGGGGTGAACTAGAGATCGTGGAGAGTTTTAAATGCTTTTCTTGCTACTTCATGGATAGATAATTTCCTACCTTTTGTCCTAAGAGCCACAGATGGATCAGGGACCTTTAAAGTCAACTTGCTCTATATTGTTTGTATTTGTGGATGGTCAGAATTAAAGTAGATCAGACTGATGAAAGCATAGTGCAGTTGTGGTCTTGCACATTCTGCCTCCCAGAAATGCTACATCAGCTCCAGGGCCATTCTTGGGAAGACCGAAGCCCAGTGGATTTCAGTGACTTTATCAAGGTCAAAAAGAGTATGTCTGTCTGCTGAACAACACTTGTTTTAAACACCAGTTCAACATAAACCTGTCACCTAAATATCAACAACCCCATGGCTGCCATTGTACCCCTATATTTATCAACTGTGCAGGGCATGTGTGATTGTATGTTTCTTCTTTTTTTTTTCTTGTGAGGAAGGTCAGTTACATAGAAATGAAATTGTTTGTTTGGCATATTCAAAATTCTCTCCTCCAAAATGATATTTGCCAAGCTCCAATGGAAAACTGAGATATTTAGGCCTTCTCATGCTAGTTCATGGAGTGCTAAAGATATGAGTAAAATCTAGGCTAGTTGAAGGCCCTCACAAAATGGAAAGAGAGCATTGTCTCGGAGAGATGCAAAGGGGAACATTCTGGCATCTGCTCAAGTGTTTTGTAGCTGATATCTTATCTCTAGATTGTTGAAGAACCAGGGAGCTAGGACAGCATTTGCAATCTCATTCCTAGTCTTTCTACAGGACTCTCTCATGCATTAAGGATTGGTCTCCTTTCAAAATTAAACCCTCCATTTAGTTTTCTGGTTTGTAAAAGTACCTAGCAACCCACACATATAGATGACAACAGTGAAAGCAAGTTATAGCTGCTGAAATGTGACATGGTATCATGATAAGGGGTCGCTGAAGGTGATGTAGCAGGTTCACATGACTTGGATATACTTTTGACCTCTTAACGTTCATTTTTCTCTGTATTTAAACATAAATGATGGTATGACATTACACCCATGTGTAGGGGAAACGAGCGAATGCTCACACCCATATAGGGATGGCGTGCCCCCAATTACATGTGGAAGGGAGGCTGCCAGGCTGAGCGGGTGGTCCTTGGGCAGAATGCAGGGCCATTCTGGCACGGCCCGTGTACCTGTAGAGGAAGCCGGGCTGGGCAGGAGAGTCTGGCCCAGACTGGCAGCTGGAGACACTGAGACCTGTTCCATTGCTCTTACACAGCAGGTTTTCATAAGAAGAGGCAGCCCATGGTTTGAATGTTTTATTATAGAAAAGTAGGAAAAGGAAAAGAGATAGAGAAGTAGAGAGAGAAAGAAAAGATAGAGGGGTAAGAGCTGGCCATGACCACATGGAAAGAGGGAAGAAGAATGGGGAGACAAGGGGAATGGGGGGAGAGAGAGAGAGAGAGAGAGAGAGAGAGAGAGAGAGAGAGAGAGAGAGAGAGAGAGAAGACAGAGGCAAGAGTGAAGGGGCCAGAGGAAAGCAAGAGAGCAAGGAGGGGCCAAACAGACCCTGTTATAGTAGGCTGGGTTACCTGGCTGTTGCCAGGTAACTGTGGGGCGGGGAAAACCTGGCTGTAGCCAGGTGACAGTAGGGGTGGAGTCCAGCCAGAACACTGGGCCTGGCCCTATGTGACTGATGGCCACAGGATGGAGTTGAGGAGTCAGAAGTGTGGACTTGGTGTCAGGAACCTAGGTATCTGGGAGCATGGTTCACTGGTTCTGTCCCTTGTAGAATATTCTACTGGGTCTCTGTTGTAATCCTCACTCAACCAGGCCACAGACTGCTTTTCACGGTCCCACACCCATGATAGCACATGTATGCTTGAATCTTAAGCTCTGGAGGTGAAACTTTCCACTAAGACATTAAAAAGAAACAGTTCCAAATACAGAGTTTATTTAAATAATGAGTATTTTATTTCATATTAATTCAAGATCCCAAGTTGGGCTATGCTATTTTGATTACTTCATTACTCTTAGCTAAATGGGAACGGGTTCCAGTAGCTCCCATCTTGTGTTTAGAACTTCACCTTTTATAGTGATTGCTGCTGACCTATTTGGATACCTGGTGCTTTAAGCTCCAGTTGTGGAGAATTTCCAAGTATTTGCACAACATAGTGTGCAATATCTTTTGAGAAGGTACTCAAATCTAAACAAAAATTTTCACAGAACACTTCATATACACCCCGTACACACAGCCTGAAGGTAAATCTCTGTAATAGTCTTAATAACTTTGTGCGTAAAACAAAGTTTATCACAGTTAAAGGGGCTGGGAGAATCTGGTCCCTAAAGACTCTGAGCAAGTGTAAGCTTGCATCGGCTTTTCACTATACCACACAAAATAAAACTGGAATATTTTACATGTAATATATTGTCTGTGCTCAGAAAGTTTTAGGTTTGGAGGTCATTTTTTGATTGGAGAGATTCAGATAAAGGAGTTAGTATGAACTACAGACAACTCTCTGAGTATTGGCAATTTCTGTGTTAGAACAGGAATCAGTACATTGCAATACTAGCTTGTTTTTCACTAAGTGATATAAATTATTTATGGAATAAAATGATTTATTCTCAAGGTGAACATGCATTGAAGTATATCGTAGAAGTTTTTTTTTTTTTAATGCCAAATCCAAAAACTCATTCAACAACTCCCTGGTCTTTTGCCTCTTGGTGCGCCTTTCTGCAGTGGCTCGTCCTTCTATTGTATAAGGTCCAGGCATGCATGTCTTCTCATTGATTCCATAAGGGGTTCCTCAGCAGTGGCCATGTGTCAGGGGCTGAGCCGTGCATGGAGTTACACTCACAAAGGGTCCTCTCTCACCACTTTAACCTTTCTGATCGGCAGGACATGTAAGAAGTGCATGCCAGCAAGGTAACAGCCAGGCTGCATTTTGAAGGATGGCTAGTAGTTGACAAACAGTGGCAGAGTGAACGTAGTTTTCCCTTATTCCAACCATTAATCCAGACAGTTTGATTTCTGTGTTAACTATGTTCAGAATTTAGAATGTGGCAGATTTTTTTTTCCTCCATGAAACGGCCTGTTTTGAAGGGCTAGATATTTGATCAGTAGCAAAAGGTATTTCAGACACATCTGCCCTTCTGCTCTCTCCTCTTCCGATGGTGAAATGAAGCCTCGGCTTCCAAACACTATTAGGATTCCAGGAACACGGATGCCTCTGATGTCTCCCTCATCCCAGGCTGGCCTTTGTCTGTCCCTACTGATTGGTATGCTAGAAAGGAAGGCCAGATGACTCTACTCTGTTCCCCTGGGGCGGACAGAACGGAAAGATTGAATCACAATGTGACTTTGTATTATACTTTCTTTCCCAAACAAAACAAGGTCATCCTTTAGTGAAGTGTGGGAATGGATTATGTCACCTTGTAAATGCCACAGGCTTAGATGGCATAAAGGGAGACAACAAATTCTTTTCAGAGGGTGGGACAGTTAGAGGTGGCTCATTGGTACGAATGTTTGCAGGAGCATAAGGACCAGATTCAAATGTCCAGCACCCAAATAAAAAGTCAAGTGTGGCTGCACATTTCTACTGCCATCACTGATAGAAAGAGTGGAAATGAAGGATCACTGGGGCTTACTGGTTGCCAGCCCAGGCTTCAAAGAGTAATAGGAAAAATAAATATGAAAATTGTATGTATGTGTATATATATACATGTATGTGTATATATATATATATATATATATAGGTATATACCTATGTGTATATATATATACTCCCATATTTTATACATGCATGTGCATGCATTCATTCTCTTTAAATTTTTTCAATTATAATATAATATTATATTTTATAATTTTTTTCAATTATAATATAATTATACTTTTCCCCTCTTCCCTGTCCTCCCTCTACTTCCAATCCTTCCTGTACATCCCCTCTCGCTCTCTCTTAAATTCATTACCTTTATTTCTTTAATTATCATTATAATTTACAACTTATATGTCCTATAGATATTTTAGGTAGCTACATAAATGATATGCCCCCTAATGACTTTTTCAGAATACCTACTGTTATATTACCCTCTCCTTTCTAATATATCAGTCTACTTGATCCACTGTGATTAGTCCCCTCGGTTTTCCCCTTTCCCCTCCACATCACCTCTGTTCTATGATCCCTCCCCACTCTTCCTCGGTCCCACACTTGTGGTTCCTTCTCACTTCCTGGTTTCTGTAGTTTCTCCAGAACACAGGCATGTTCTTATGGGGGGAAATGTGTGATTGATATAATCCCAAATTCCAACCTATGATTAATAAGGTTTGATTTCTTCCTTTACTAAATATTTTCTTTTAATATTTAAAGGCTTTATGGAGCAGGAAAATCAAAACACTATACATGCTCTGGCCAAGCACATTTACATGAATTGAATATTTCCCAAGAAGAAAGTCATGTGGAGTATTGTCCCTAATTGAAATTGAGTCCACTTCACCATGTGCATTCCCTACTCTCTCTCCATCCCTCCTGACTACCCTGACCCCACCCTACCCCATACTTTGCAGAGAGAACTTGTTATAAAGCTACCATGTTGTCTCTTGTTATCTAGAATTAGACACAGAGTAAGAGAGGACAAACATCACAAGCAAGCCACTGTTATGGTAGAGCCACAAAATGTATCTTCCAGTCATTTAAATCAAGAGGACTCTATGTCAGAGCTCCTCTGGTGACCATTTTTGTTGTCCTTGCAAAAGCATCAAGCTTTAGTTATCTTTCCCCTTAGTACAAATGAATAACATGGCTTATGAGAAACTTACTGCAAGTCCCACCACTGTTAAGGAATAGATCTAGTGTTTGAGTGCAGGCTCCCGAGGCCCCTTCATGAATACAGGTCTTCTTTTCTTTATATTGATTTGGCTCAGTAAAGGTAGTGAGATAAGTTTTCCAAGTTCTTTGTGAATGTTAAACTTAAAATTATGTACATTGACAAATGGCATTTAATTCTGTTAATGTCTATACAGAGAGACCTATCCTTCCCAGAACTCTGTTTTTGTCATGATAGTCAATCATGACATCTTTTTCCAGACACTATATTTGATTTCAGACTTGCCTCATAGAGCTTGGGGATACAGCATGTGCAATGCTCTGTGTTCAATCCCTAATCCTGAAGAAAAAGAATACGGTAGAGAACTTTCTGTAGAGACAGATATGAAGAATAAAAAATTTTAGCACATCACTAAAAATAATGATAATAAAGTTTACAAGTAGAAATTCCTATTTGAAGTAGATATGTTTTTGTTGTTATTGGTGGTGGTGGTGGTGGTGGTGGTGGTGGTGGTATTCCATCATTGTAACCACTGCAAAAAAACATAAGTGTGAAGCTAGAGAGAAGGCTCCATGGTTAAGAGCACTGAGCTGCTCCTCCAGAGGACCTAGGTTCAATTCCAGTACCCACACAGAGGTTCATTACCATCTGTAACTCTGGTGTCAGGGGAACCACTATCTTGTCGTCTCCATGAACACTAAGCACGTAAGTGATACACATACATGCACGAAGACAAAATACCCGTACATATAAAATTTAAAATCCATTTTCATAAAGAAACACCAGTGTGTGTTTCCATTTCTATATGATCCATCAACATCACTATCTGGTGTGGACAGAGGACAGCATATGACTCTTTGGTATATTTTACTTTTCAAATGTAGAATAGTAGAACTGATCATCATAGTCGTACAAATTCTGATTCAGCCATGGAGCCTCTTCTTCCCACAAAGTGAATAGTCATCAGTTATTTTCGTTTTAAATGATAAAACCAACGTACCTAGGAATTACTTCCTTAGATTTTATCCATTTCTGTGTAAAATAGAAAACTGGGTCACAGATGTAAAGTTTTCTTTTTTCATTCCTTGCTTGTTGTCTATAAGCCACACTAAAATGCTTGCTATGAAATAGGTGGCCATATGAAATATATATGGCCAGTCACTGTGTTCCTGAATGTCATAATTTAAATGCTTTGGAATCAATATCTTGATCCAGACCAAGGCTACATAAGGGTCTCCTGATGTATCATTTATTAACTTGAAAAGGATTATAAGCACTTTCTAAAATTCCTTTTAAATAATCTGCAATAGATGAGAGTCATTTCCTACTTTAAGAAATAATTGGAGGTCTTGATATAATGAAGATGGAATTCAGTTTGTACCAGATTCAATTATCCCTGCTTTTAATAGTACCATTCATTAGTACTGTGACTTTCTCTGAGTGGTTTACATTATATTCATTCTCTCTGTTTTACTGTATTATGGGGCAGTAATGTATATCTTGAATGGATGACATAGATGCTAACTTTAAAATATTCAATCAAATGGGTCTCATATTTCATATCATATGATTTCTTTATATCATCTATATGTATATATAGATAATACAGTCATATACTATATATACACTCAAAAAGTTTTCTATATGTCTAAAATGTCTAAATGAGATCCCTTATATAACTGATATACATTAGTAAAAGTATAGAAACTCAAACATGCATATTCATATTAGTTAATGTTTTTCAGAACAGTTATCAAAAACATTTTCTCTTTGTTTGCCATACAAATAGCTATGTAGTAATTTCCTTGTTTCAGGTAGGAGTGAGCTAAGTGGCATTGTAGATATTTCTGATGGCTGGAATGCTGAATTGCTTTTCATGGCGTTATAGAATGCTGAAAGTAGAGCATTTTATGTTTGACATTTATGGAGTGCATATGTTACTTATGCTGATTTACCAAAACAATGATGTTCAAAATATATCGAATGACACTGTGCCTGAGAGTTCAGGGCACATAATTTAAATCTTCTAGTAAGAAAAAAAAAAGTACCAAAGCATGTCTTCTCATCTTTACAAGAGAATGAATACATTACTTACTACAAAAATAAACAAACATTTTCGTGAGTCTCTTTCTTGATCCTTTACCAAAAATGGAAGAAAAATGAATCAGGTGAGGCTGCTGAATTCTATGAGACGTTCACTCGCATTTCATCAGCAGGCACAGACATCCTGCTTTATACACCTGCTGTCATACTTAGAAACAAAGATCATTTTAAAGAATGGCGCAAGCTAGCCAGCCTTTTCAGTACCAACCTGAACAAAGTGTGTCCTCTTTTCAGCAATAGGAACTTACCTTCAAATTTTGGTGAGCAATCAGGAGAAATGGCCTGTATTCTTTTGGGGATCTTTAAGAAATTCTCCACCCACAACTCTAGAGGGGGTATCCCACAGCTAGCACTGGGTTTATTTAGCAAGGTATGGCTTTTAGGGAGAAAATTATTCCATGTATAGGGCAATTCCATCTGAACTTTGAGAGAGAGGGGGGAGGAGGGAGAGGGAGGGAGGCAGAGAGAGAGAGAGAGAGAGAGAGAGAGAGAGAGAGAGAGAGAGAGATCACATCACTCCTTATTCTCCCCTCTGCCCTTCCCTTCTGTCCCTCTCTTCACCTAATCCTCTCTCCCCATTGGTCCCCTTTTTCCTTTGTATTTCCCATTTCTTCACTCCACTGACACCTCATCACAAATATGCACACACACACACACTAGAGGTCCTTTTCTAATGTCCTGGATTTTATTGGTGCTTCAATTAAACATACAAGTCAAAAGATTCATCATTTGACTTTGGGATTTGAATTACCTCACGCAGGAAATTGTGGAGGGTTCTCAAGATGGGAAGAACATAAACTGTTTTCATCCAGCTGTGAGTCTTATAAACTACAATATTAAACTGCATAGTAAGATACATGGATATTATGAGAGTAATCAAATGTTTTGTAATTGAATTTGAGGCCCATTCCACAGGCAGAAACGCAAACCTTGGGGGTGAACCTATACTCTGATGAATGAGTGTGGTATCAAGTAGCCCTCTAAACTTGTTGCTCTCTACCAGAAGTTTTGTTCTCAGCCCTTATCAAAGAAGTTTCTTGTACAGTGGTTAGTGGTTGGCACAGAAACTCACAACTAATCAAAGAACGGAGAGTAAGTTTAGTGAAGTGATCAACCCCAAATGGAGTATTGCTGCATGCCCTTGAGAGTCAGGGACAGTTGTACGAAAGAGGAAGAAAAGACTATAAAGGCCTCTCAGGGAGGCCTGGAGCAGAGTAGTGTCTTCTGGATATAACGGGGTGGCTACGTCCTTGAATGCATGACAGCTTTGGTTACCTGCACAGGATCAAGCCAGTGAGACTTGAAGCATGGAGCGGGAGGGGCTCATAAACCCCAATGTCTAACAGAGGAGTCACTGAAACTTGATAGTTGGGGGAAGGAGATGAGTATATTTTTTAACGGTATGGCACTTGGTAGATTGATTCCACTTGCGGATTGCCTCACACCTTTGAGTATATGGGCAACATATATTGAACTCACTGAGTTATTTTTTTAAAGGGAAGCATGAAAATTGGAGAGAGTAAGGAGGTAGGTTGTAGATTAATAGGTGATAGGGGTAGGAGTGGGAAGTTAATCTGCTAAAAACCCAATGTATATAATCTCAAAAAATGAATTAGAGTAGTATGTATTTTTTTAAAATAGAATGTTACATACCTTTTTATGAAGGGGAATATTTTAGTCTCTCCTGACTTCCAAGTGCCAATACTACTGTTTTGTGCAATGACCACCTGGACTTAAAATCATGCTTGCAGGCTCTCACTCTGCCTGATATTAGGACACAACCAAAGAGCCAATAGATAGAAGTCTTGTACTTTCTTTGGCCTTCCTGTGACAAGCCACTGCCCCTGGTTGTAGGAAGTTTTGTTGTTGTTGTTGTTGTTGTTGTTGTTGTTGTTGTTTTTAATCTAATTAGAAAGAAGTTAGTTACCCTCATAATATTCATGTCACTATTGCACTCATAGGCATATCTGGCCAACCGTTACTGCAGCTCCACAGGGCCACAGCTGGGTAGCATTGCTGGTGAACTTTCCCCCAGCAGCCTGCATAGCGCCTTCCGGTGTGGTGAAAGCCAGCCAAGTTCTCCAAGTCCTGTGACCACAATGTAAAGTTAGCTCTTCAGCCATAGGGGCTGAGCATCCAATCCCGCTGGGTCGCCGAAAGCAGTGGCAGTGTCCTGCTTTGCCTTGGGGGTTCCTGGGGCACTCAACAGTCAAAGCTGAGTATCCAGGAGCTGGCACTGGGCTTTCCTGTGGCAACCTGTGGCTCCTGGAGGGGCATACACGGCACAGGGCAACACAAATTAAACCTTATAAAATTTTACCTTATAAAATACTGAATTCCTTTTTTTGTTGTTTGGGGTTTTTTTTGGTTTTTTGTTTGTTTGTTTTTGTTTTTGTTTTTGTTTTTGTTTTTTTGAGACAGGGTTTCTCTGTATACCCCTGGCTATCCTGGAGCTTACTCTGTAGACCAGGCTGACCTCGAACTCAGAAATCCGCCTGCCTCTGCCTCCGAGTGCTGGGATTACAGGTGTGCGCCACCACCGCCCAGCTAGATAGTGAATTTCTATGTGGCATCTTTAGTGTGAATTATCGCTCCTTTTTCCAGAAAGGTGGGCAAACAATTTTCAATAGCAAGTGAAAAAGCCAACAGAAAAATAACTGAGGCCTAGAACCACACAAAAAAATGAAAGAAAACAAACAAATAAAAAACAGAAATCTGACAATGAATTTAAAGTATGCCCATTTAAGGTGAATGAAGATAATGATAAAACAATTTAAATTATTGTTATGTTCATACTGATTCCAATTTAATTTAATTCATATTCAAATTTTGTGTTCACTGGCCACATTTTGTTCATATAAATGAGAGGGTAAACATCCTTAGCCACATTTTGCTGATGTAAAAGAGAGGGGAAATTTGTTCTCTACAGAGCTATATGTAGGATTAAATAACATAACATATGTGCAAAACAATGTGTGTTTTCCATCCCATAATCAGCAGTAAATAGGTATTTTCAGATCCACAAAACCATAGAGGCACTGACCAGCCTTCCTTTTCCTCTTCCTCTCCAGAGATAAGTGTTTGAGGGTACAGATCCAGGAGCAGGAATGGTTGTGTTCTAATGCCATCTCTTTCGATTTGAGCTGTGATCTCAGATAAAATTTTTATCTGGTCTGTAGGTTTACCATTTTTAACATAAACTCACCTCAAACAAGTCTTCAGAGGATTAAGTGAGTTTTCAAAGACCACTTCAAACAGTGTTTTATAGGAGGTAATGGTTCAATATGTGGTACTGCTGTTATGTTTCAGAAATGGAAAGTTGTAACAGACATGGTTGCCATATTTCTAAGGCATTAGGGACTTCTTTAATATATTAAAGATTGGTTTTGTCTTTATAGAACATGGGATAGAATGATTCTATTTGATTGTCTTTTTTTTTTTTGGTTTGTAAAATATGGAACACTATGTATTTCAAATTATCTTTTGCTGATGCCTAAGTATTTTGTAAGATATGTTAATACAATGTGCTGTATACACTTTTATGTTCTAATACCAGCCAACTGCGTTGACTTACTCCTTAGGACACTAGGAACACTGTAAATTTAAGGCCTCTGATGAAACCCAACCCATTTTTTGTAAAGTTTTATTGGAACATGCCACACCCATTCACTGCATAGTATCCGCGGTTCCATGACGTAACAGCAGTTGTAATGGAAACACTATCACTTGAGAAACTCAGTAGTATTTACTAGGTGGCCATTTGTAGAACTGATTGTTCTGAAACATACCTGAAAGATTTTCAGTAAGTTTTTTGTCAGAAACATATTTGGATACATTTCAAAAGATAACTGTATTTTGAAAACATGAAGTGCAATAGAATTTTAAAGAATTCCCAATGGTGATACGTGTGTGTGTGTGTGTGTGTGTGTGTGTGTGTGTGTGTGTGTTTGTGTGTGTGTGTGTGTGTGTTTAGCTAAAATTTTAACTACAAAAAGAGGGTATAGAATTCCTCTTCTTTCTCTGTGTGGGAAATGTCACATTTAGGACTGTTTGCTGCTGATCGTTTTGTTAAGAAATGCTGTCAAGGCCAGTCTGTCTAAAATTAGAGCATAGAGCCAGGAGGGCAGACAGGGACAGACAATGCAACTTTCACCCATAATCACAGAACTCAGCTCCCTGCGGATTTTCCCGGCCAGGTTCCCAATTGAGAGGGGGAGATCTTTGTAATGTTTTCAGTGTTTATTCTCCAGGCCTGTTGACCTTTGAATGATCTGAGATTTTTCTTATGTATTCTGTTTTAAAGGTTTGTATTTTGTTTGTTTTAAAGCATGTTTAACTTTTAAAAAAGAAGACCTACTATATAAATGTTGAGAATTTTAAAGTATATAAAAGAATAAATATCCGGAAATAAAAACGGGAAGACAATTGAGTTATCCATGCATATAGGTGCTGATGATCACACTGGCTCAGTCCCTTGGGACATTTCTAAAAGGTACATTTCTAATGTGGTTACTTGAAAGGATTATGTTCTTGATCAAAAGTATCAGCCATTTTAAAAATGTTTGTGCCTTTAACTTCACAACCATACCACATAGTTTGATGCCCATTTTTCCAGGAATGGTCTGACTTCAACAATGCTGGTACTTGACTAGAATGTAAAAACATTAAAAGGATTTTGTTAGTCGGCAAACCGAGAGAGATCATTATTTTTTGTTGTTGTTGTTGGTTTTGTTTTGTTTGGTTTGGTTTGGTTTGGTTTTGTATTGTTTGTGCTGGTTTCTATTTCTAGCCACCTGAAATTCTACAGGGCATTTCAAACACACTGTCTAGACTTGACTCTCTATGGTAGACATGTTTCAGTGTAGAGAAGTCCAAAGGAAAGACTTTTCTTTGTTCTGTCCTATTAGAACCGAGCTGTGTCCCAGACCTCCTAGACTCAGAGCAGGGTTATGTCCACTGTACACTTAATGGCTTTTTTATTGTTAGTTTTACAAAGCTTATTTCTGTCCCAGCCCTTGCTAAAATGCACACAAGTGCCTGTGTGACTGACCCCAGATGACTATGTATTGTGTGTCCCACATGTCCAAAGGTCAGAAGACCTGGAGCATGGACTCCAGCCTGCTCATGTCATTCCCCCCATCCACTGTCTCAAAAGCCACAGCTCGGGCACCTCATCAGCTCTGATTTCTGACCATGATTCGAACACATGCCAGTCTCCAGGAAGGATATAATGTTTTCTGAGCCATGATACAATGGAGTTAAAAGACCATAACAGCCCAGATTTCAACTGTAGCTTTGCTCCTATTACTAAATGGAAACAAAGAAAACCAGATACCACTAGCTTTTTAGTTAGTTTTTTTTTTTTTACTTGTTTTATCATTTGTTGTTGTTTTTTTTTTCCAGATAGGTTTCTCTCTATAACAGCTCTGAGTGCCATGGAACTCTTTATAGACTAGACTGGCCTTGAACTCAGAGATCTCAGTCTCTGCCTTCCTAGTGCTGGGGTCAAAGACTAGTGCCACACCCAGCTCAACACTGGCTTTTTAATGGAGTATGAATTTAGATATTTTGGTAGAACTAAGTGCCAAGCAGACCTATAATTCTGCACCTTGAGATCACTTTCTAATCTCTAAAAACAGGAACTTCCTGTGCTTTGCTGAGTCTGTGTCTCAGTCCCTGTTTCTTTCGTCTTTCCTCCTGTTTTCCCCTCTTGTTTTAGATCATTTGTGTCAAGTTACATGGATTCAAAATAAGCAAAGCATTCAATTACCTAAAAGGAGAATGGGGAAAATTGCAGTGCCATATATACCCTGTAACCTCTAATAATTATGTCTGGATCAGCCAACATACAAATTAAAATATGCGTGTTCTTGATGTCTTCCTTATCCACAAAAGGAAATGATTACTACATTTTGTCAAACTAATGTCAATATGATGAGATGTTAGAACATTCCGCCAGCAGCTGCGCATTTGCCATATAAGGTAAGGCTTTAATTATAGCTCTATCCTGCAGCAACATGCATAATTGGACTCATGTAAAACTTTTCTTGAAGCAAGATTCTTTTCTTCCCTGAAGATTTAAAGAATTAGGAAAAGATCAAAAGATTCTCTTTTCCCATTCACCATATTTTTTTGTTTTTTGTTTTTTGTTTTTTTGCTTTATTGACCTTTGACCTTTACACCTACACCCTGCTGTCTCTCCCTATTGCAAGAACTAACAAAAAGAAAATTCTGTCTGAGCTGGGTGTGGTGGCACACGCCTGTAATCCCAGCTCTCGGGAGGCAGAGGCAGACGGATTTCTGAGTTTGAGGCCAGCCTGGTCTACAGGGTGAGTTCCAGGACAGCCAGGGCTATACAGATAATCCCTGTCTCAAAAAACAAAAAAACAAACAAAAAAAAAAAATTTCTGTCTGTCAGTTGATACCTTTCTGACGGCTGTTCGGTTTTCATTTCTGCATTGTGAATTCTCAACTGTTATTTGCCTTTGGTGTTCATTTAGACCAATGTTTGGGTGTATTTTGTTCCTGCAAAGTCCCTGTCTGTACTCAGCTGAGGATGAGATATGTATGAATGTCCATATTGCAGTCATCCCATCATTGAAATACAATATGTGTGATTTCATACACACACACACACACACACACACACACACACACTTGAGAGAATTCCTTACTAACAGGTCCCTCTGACAACTTTCAGAAGTGACCACCCAGCGTGACTTCCCAGCTGCTGAGGCATACGGTCTCCATCGAAATGAATGTGATCTCAATACATCATGACACTCGGATGCTATAATATTTGTTACTTGGTCATTTTGTTCTTTAAGGGTACCTAGAGGTAGATTTTTTAATAAGAAGAGAAGCAGATAATTTTGTTTTTATTCAGACTGAATGGGAGAGAAAATGCATTATGGGTGTTGTTACCAGGAGCGAATATAGTGTCAGTAGAAGTTATAGTCACAAGTCCAATGCAGAAATAGGATGTATATATTAGCATATTAATCTGAAGTTTAGGTCTTTTTATTTTAATCCATAAAATTAGGGTTATTATCACTTGTTTTCTTAAAACACCTATCTTTCCTTAAGGACATGAGGAAAAATGTCTTTGTATAAAGAAAAATCTAGTTTTTTAATTACATAACCCATGTTCCTTTATTATTACAAAACAAGATTTAGAAAGTTTTAGGTAGATAATTGCATTAACTGCATGATCACAAACTCCATTTATCTATTTTTCCCCTCCAACCCACATGCGTAGTAAAATAAAATTATTGGCTCCGAGTGAATCAAGAGATTTCAAGAGCTCTGGGCACTCTCTTCAGAATATGTTGAAATTTTGAGCCTTACCCTTCCAGGATTCAGAATTCAGTCACTGCAACAGAATCATATCACAAGCCTCATAGCTTAACAAATCCTCATTCTCTGACAAGTCTTGTAACTTTAGACCCTTCCTGAAACAGCTTCTAAGTTTTTAAACCAAGGACCCAGTTTGCTTTGTTTTTTTCCTTCCAGAGTAAGTTCCACAGGGAAGAAGAGAGCTGGAGGCCCACCGGAGGGCTCCCATGACTTCTGTATGAAAGTAGCACTCACTGCTTCTACTAACAATTTATTGGCCATGTTACTCGTTTTACCACAAGGGGCACTTTAAAATACATACTTAAACATATATGAGAGTGAGTAGGAGAGGAATAGAGAAACAAGACACAATTCTATAGATCCCTGGCATTCTATCTGTCAAACATTCATCTATATTATGATACAAAACTCTTGGGAAGCATTGCTTGAAATTCTGCATTTCAAATCATATTATAAACTTGGTCTGATAGTTATGTGATGTTTGAGTCACATGCCTTACACATATGAGGATCAGTCATCCCTCAGTATGTATAGATTCTTCCTACAAGGATTATAAAAACCTAGTAATGCCACCTGCAAAAATCCAATCTATAACATGTAAAGTCTATTTAAATTGACATATCTTCATTGTGATTTGTTTTTTTTTTTTTTCATCTTAACATTATGATGTCTGGGGAAGGAATGTACTAAAAGGTTGTTTGACCCTTTTCCTTTTCAAGTGGGGTTTTTCAAAAGGAAGGTGAAAACAACAAGCCTCCATTTTCTCCAATGGAATAAACACACACAAAAAAAGCTAAATTTGTTTTGGTTTTCACTCATTTTGTATTTCATCTTTTTTTCTGTCAGATCATAACAACTTGCACACATTAATTGCACACAATAATGTTTCTAGTGAAGATATTTTCATTTACATCAAAATATCTCAGACTTGATATAATTTATATATGATTAGATCTTCAACAGAATGGAGAAACCACTAACAATTTTGGGGAGAAAGTTAGCCAAATTAAAAATTTTCCCCATGTCCAGAAGTTGCACTCTCTGTAGTAGCTTTGTTATAATCTATGATAAATGACAAATGAGAATCGGATTTGGGCATGTATCCTAACCTCATCGTACCTTTACACATCCATATCTCTTTTATTATTCATCAATTTCCCATCCATTCAGCCAGTATCAATGAACACCTACAAAAGATACGTGTTATGCCTGGAAATGCCAAAAAAGTCAAAGATGGCTTTGTGCTCTAGAAAGAGGCTCTACATTTGACAAAATTTACAGCTCAGTGGACAAGAGTGTGGGTACATTATTCTGAACATCCTTTTAGAGAAATGCAAATTGTCTTCTAGGAGCACAAGTAGAATTCCTTACCTAAGTTTCAGAGGGTCAGACCGAGATTCGCAGAAGAGCTGTGGTTTAGGTTGCTGAGATGATGAAAGAGAATGTAGGCGACAAGGGAAAAGCCACGCTTGGCCCTTAGATTCTGCCTCACAATGGTGCCTTTAAGAAAATGTAGAAAATTCCATAGTACAAAAAGGAGTGATACTGAAGCCCACCATACCATGATCAAATCAACAGTTTATCGCTGTATACTACTAGTATTCTTCTATGTGAGTTTCAGTATTTCACTGGCTTAAGAGATCATGACTACGTATCTTAAACAACAGCCATTAGGATATAATAATGAGTTTAAAGCATTTAACATTGTTTTGGCATATGCTGGTCCATAGCAAATTATATTTTCTAATAAGGACGTAGATGGAAAGGAGTTACATTTGTGACTCTGATAATACACTTCCAGGTCTACAGTTGGCGGGCCACTCCTTTCAATTTGGATCTTGTTAATATGAATTGAAGAAATATTAGTGCTTAAAAATAGAACAGCATGTATTAATTCATTTATGTTAATTGATCATAATTGGATTCCGTTGATGATAATTGTAGTGGATTTTAATGATAACTTGTCAGTTTTCAGAACATTCTTAGGAAGTAAAAATGTATCACAGGAATTCATTAGTAATCAAACAAAATACCATAGAATAACTAATTAACGGAACACACTAGGATTACATAATTTCAAAATTGCAAAGTACCAGAGAAATGGTAAAAAGGCCCACTGCCACTGTCAGCCAGACAGAATTGGACTGATGCTGTTAGCATGGCCTTATTATATGCTTTGTCTTTGACTTGAAGTTCTCAACTTTATATCCATCAAATTAGAATATGAGAACTGAGTCTCAAGTTCATGTGAGGGTCAGAACATTCTGAAAGACTAAAACTAGGAGCCAGACCAATCCCTCCTTAAGTTGCCTCCATCAGGTGTTTTGTCTCAGCAATAAGAAAAGCAAGTAATGGGCTTAATTCTACTTGTTACTTTAAAGGGTTACGAATCAACTAAATAGCAATAATGCCTTATCCCACTTGTAAGGTAAGATAGTAACTACAAGAGAGTGTCCTCTTGCTGTACTCAGCATAGTGCAACTAAAATTTATCGCCAATGTTACCTTTACTCTATGGCTGTTCATCTACTTCATTGCTATTTCAAATAAGTGGTTCCTTATGCACTGCTAATTCTAACCATATTACTATACTATCGTTTCTTTACAAAAACTTAGTTATCATAAAGGCATTAATCAGCTGTGAAAGATGCTAGTGATAACCTTGAAGTAGCTCCTTTCATATCTGTTTGGGTCTTATGATTATTAATCAAAGGGTTTACTGAAATTATAGACCCTTGGTTGTGTTTATGCTTAGTGGAATGAACTCAGCAAATAACAATTTGACATTCTCCAAAGTGGACATCTCTATCTCTTGGTTTAAGAAAATCAGGTGTTGGAGTCTTGTCTTCCATGTTTCTTCTTTTTAGATTCTAGAGTTCATATAAGCAGAAAGCTTAGAAGAAAGAAAGAAACCATGAGTGAGGTAAAATCTTGACTGGACTGAATTCAGGAGCAAACCTTGTCTTGGGATGCAGTCCTGACATTATCTCTGGTGTGACATTGAGAAAATAAATGCTTCTGCTTACCCTTGCTGAAAGGATGCATTCCCCCATGGCTGCCCAGTCTAAAGCACTGGGCTGTCATT
Source organism: Apodemus agrarius (assembly GCA_964023405.1). Classification (NCBI taxonomy): domain Eukaryota; kingdom Metazoa; phylum Chordata; class Mammalia; order Rodentia; family Muridae; genus Apodemus; species Apodemus agrarius. Next base: position 79,103,874 of record OZ030011.1, read on the forward strand.
TATTTCACCCAGGAAGCCAAAGAACAGCAGACCTGTATAACAATAGACCTGAAACACACCCGGAGGTATTTTGAATTAACTTTCTCTAAGACTTTGGTGGGGTTGTACATATTCTACATGGGTTCTTAAATTTTATTTTTACTTCTGTTTATTGTAAAAGATATTCACTCTAGATTCCTTACTCCCAGAACCTCACAAATTTTCCTTTTTATTGTCTTTAGTCCCGGACCATGAAGGTTCCTACAACTGCTATGGCAAGCAGAGAAACAGTTCAGGAGAGGCAAGAAAAAAATCTGGTTCAGAACAATATAGCTAACTGAAGCTGGTTCAGACTGTAAGAGTCTGACACTGGGCAGTATGGTTCAGACATATTTAAGTATAGTGCAATTTTGAAAAATATTTTCTGGTGACAGTTATCACAAAAAAAAAAGACTTAAAGCATGGCTATATCAAAACTCTTTTGCAAAGCTCATATGACCTCTTCTACAAGAAGTTCTATAGTTTAAGGGTGTAGGGAAGAAATCTGGTGTGATCTAGGTCATCTAAAAGGTCACCAAGCTACACAGTACAGGTGACATATCTCCTAGGCATTCTACTGACTGAGAAGCAATGCTCAAGGTAAAGGTCTAGGAGATAAGAATTTGAGATAAGCCTAACAGCCTGAGGGATTTGTACGGCCTCACCCTAAAAATAACACAGATTATACAGCTATTAGCAACATACACACCCAGTGATCTGGGTAGAAAAACAGGTATACGCGGTGCTTTTGTTGAAGAGACAAGCCTGAATGCTTAACATTCCTGGTTTCTCCAGTGCTTATCTGTAACACTAGGACCTTGTGCCCCCTGCATCAGATGACTACAACAACATTCTTTTTTTTTTAATTGTTTTATTGGATATATTCTATATTTACATTTCATTTCCCTTTTTCTGGTTCCCCACTCCCCAAAGGCCCCACATGCTCTTTTCCCTCCCCCTGTTCCCCCATCCACCCCTTCCCACTTCCCTGTTCTGGTATTCCCCTCCACTGATGCTTTGATCCTTTCCAGCACCAGTGTCCACTCCTTTCTTCTTGATGGACACCATTTGGTATGTGGATTGTGTCTTTGGTGTCCCAAGATTCTAGGCTAATATCCACTTATCAATGACTGCATACCATGGATATTCTTTTGAGACTGGGTTACCTCACTTAGTATGATGTTCTCCAGCTCCATCCATTTCTCTAAGAGTTTCATGAATTCATTGTTCTAATGGCTGAATAGTACTCCATTGTGTATATATACCACATTTTTTTGTATCCATTCCTCTGCTGAGGGACATCTGGGTTCTTTCCAGCTTCTGGCTATTAGAAATAAGGCTGCTATGAACATAGTGGAGTATGTGTCCTTATTGCATGCTGGGGAATCTTCTGGGTATATGCCCAGGAGTGGTATGGCAGGGTCCTCCGGAAGTATCATGTCCAGTTTTCTGAGGAACCGACAGACTGATTTCCAGAGTGGTTGTACCAGCTTGCAGTCCCACCAGCAGTGTAGGAGTGTTCCTCTTTCTCCACATCCTCGCCAACACCTGAGGTCTCCTGAGTTTTTAATCTGAGCCATTCTGACTGGTCTGAGAAATCTCAGGGTTGTTTTGATTTGCATTTCTCTAATGACTAATGATGTTGAACATTTTTAAGGTGTTTCTCAGCCATCCTTTGTTTAGCTCTGTACCCCATTTTTAATAGGGTTATGTGGTTTTCTGGGGTCTAACTTCTTGAGTTCTTTGTATACACTGGATATTAGCAGTTTGTCAGATGTAGGGTTGGTGCAGATCTTTTCCCAATTTTTTGGTTGCCAATTTGTCCTTTTGACAGTGTCTTTTGCCTTACAGAAACTTTGTAATTTTATGACGTCCCATTTGTCTATTCTTGATCTTAGAGCATAAGCAATTGGTGTTCTGTTCAGGAACTTTCCCCATGAGCCAATGTCCTCAAGGGTCTTCCCCAGTTTTTTTCTATTAATTTTAGTATGTCTGGTTTTGTGTGGAGGTCCTTGATCCCTTTGGAGTTGAGCTTAGTACAAGGAGATAGGAGTGGATCAATTCTCATTCTTCTGCATGTTGACCTCCAGTTGAGCCAGCACCATTTGTTGAAAAGGCTATCTTTTTTCCACTGGATGTGACAACACCATTCTTATGTTATGATAATAATCAAGCCTTGGTGTGTTCCTTCTACTTAGTGAACACTCTTCATTATGTCTGTGCATTAAAATTTTCCACTCTTTTTTTTTTTTTTTTTTTTTTTTTTTGGAGACAGGGTTTCTCTGTGTAGCTCCGGCTGTCCTGGAACTCACTCGGTAGACCAGGCTGGCCTCGAACTCAGAAATCCGCCTGCCTCTGCCTCCCAAGTGCTGGGATTAAAGGCGTGCGCCACCACCGCCCGGCAAAATTTTCCACTCTTTAAAGATTTATTTTCACCTAAATGACAAGTTTGTTTGTTTTTTTTTTTCATGATAACTAGGCCTAAGTTACATTTAGGACTGTTTGGCAGTAATGACGGCATGGTAACAGTGACAAGGATGCATAGAAGTGGAAGCATAATCTTCTATTCAGGTTTTGGTGACAGCGAGGCTGAGAAGATGGCTCGGTCTATAAGTACTTGCTACCCAAGCATGAGGACCTGAGTTCAGTCCCCAGTACCCATATAAAAAGTCTGAGCACATGCCTATCATCCCAGTGCTAGGGAAACAGAAAGAAGCTGATCCCAAGGACTGGCTACTGCACCAGGCCAGCCAAATCTGTCTCCAAATATAAGAGGGACAGCAATTGGAGAAGACACCCAATGTTGACCTTCAGTTTCCATACACATGTACATACAGACATGTATACACAAAATTGATGAGGTCTATGTTATTTACATTTTCCTGCTACTTTGGCTTTAGGTATTATGTCTAAGAAACCATGACCTAAATTGTGGCCATAAAGACTTACACCTGTATTTCCTTCTAAGTATTGTACAGTTTAGCTATTACTTTTAGCTTTAATCTATGTTACTGTCTGTACTGGCTAGTTTTGTGTGTCAACTTGACACAGGCTGGAGTTATCATAGGAAAAGGAGCTTCAGTTGGGGAAGTGCCTCCATGAGCTCCAACTGTGGAGCATTTTCTCAATTAGTGATCAAGTAGGGGAGAGCCCCTTGTGGGTGGTACCATCTCTGGGCTGCTATAAGAGAGCTGGCTGAGCAAGCCAGGGGAAGCAAGCCAGTAAGGAACATCCCTCCATGGCCTCTGCATCAGTTCCTGCTTCTGACCTGCTTGAGTTCCAGTCCTGACTTCCTTTGGTGATGAACAGCTGTGTAGAAGTGTAAGCTCAATAAACCCTTTCCTCCCCAACTTGCTTCTTGGTCATGATGTTTGTGCAGGAATAGAAACCCTGACTAAGACACTGTCTATGTATATAATCTATGTACTACATATGAGCAACATAGGGTCCAAGTTCAGTCTTTTATGTGTGGAAATTCGGTTTTCACAGTACCATTTTGTGGGAGGAATGCTTTCCTTCATTGAATTGGCTTGGCCTTCTCCCAGCTGCCTCTTTGATATGCTTTCCTGACTTACTTCCCTTTGACCCAGGTTCTCCCCTGCCTTTCAGTCTATTTTACTATCTCCTTAGCAGGCATCTTTAGCTTTACCCCTTACTCTCAAGTTTACAAATCTTGAAGGGAATACTTGGAAATCCTTCCCTGTTGTCTAGAGTTGAACCCTGAGTCAGCTTACCCCATTCTCTTCTGAGAAGTTACAGATGTGGTCTGCATCCTCGACTCCTCTACAAAGCTGCTTAGTGTCTTGCTTTATTGGTTTCACATGGAAATCTCACAGGCAATGAGAGGTGCAATACCAGATTCTTGTCTGTCACCATCAAGGAAATTCGCTTTCCTGTTTCTATCTTATAAACACTATTCCCATTTCTCAAGCCAGATCCTGTTTTTCTTTTGATCCATATTTCACATGCTGTCCATTAATACATATCTTAAATCTTCCCATTTGTCTTTTTCTTACCACCGCAGTATTAGGCCACCATTATCTCTTACTTGAAGTAATTCTGATAGCTTCTTGACAGTTTGTTTTTCTGTTTCCTCCCTTGCTGCTTTTTCAAACTATAGGCAGAATAATGGCTTCAAACCCCTTAGTCCATGTTACTCCTGCTTTAAGTACAATACCTTTCAGTTATGCATCTAATCCATCCATCAGTTCTGTAGAGTCTGGCTCCTGTTTATCCTCCACCTCTCCTTCATATGTCACAGACCCATCTGCAGCTACAGCAGCCATCTCCAGCTCCTAGAATAGCCAAGTTGATCCTCTTTCAGATCTTTGCATGTGGATTTTTCCGACTTTTTCTTGTCCACAGCACAGATTAACATATTACATCTTAAGAAAGTTATTTGCACCTGATCATAAATCAGCATCCTATGCCTTTGTTTGCTACTACAGCAGATTACTGGGGAGTTTTTAAATTATTTGTTAACTGTCTGGAAGTTTTTCAATTTTTCAACTGTCAATTTGTCTGGAAATTTTAAATTGTGTTTTAATAATTTAATTTTAATTACAAATATAGTTTTAAACATATGCGTCAGCCTCCACACATATTTTTGACCTATGCACATTCTACTCTGTGATTTTAGACTGGAAGTTTCACTTCTGGTATAGGTAAGGGATGCTGTGTATGAGAACACAGAAGTTCTGTCTATAACTCTGTTTTCAACCAGTGCTATACCTGTTGTAAATAATAGGTGACCCCAAAATATTTCAGTGAGTACACAATAAGCCAGGAGAGAAATTTATAAATCTGAAGGCTTCTAAGTTTGAACCATCTGGCAAAAGAATAAATCAGGGTGCCGTGGGGTTGAATAACCAGAGTATACAAAGTCTCAAAGCAAGAAAAGTGATGGAAGGAATGCTAATGGCATTCCTTCAAGACTGATAGAACTTTCTGTATTGAAGGGGAAGCTTTTACTTCCGCTTTGTTTCATGCTCGTCATTAAATATTTCCACTACGTATAACTTGGAAAAATAAAGTTTTCCTAAGCTTTGAAGCATTGTTTATGAAACTTAGTTAACTGAATAATTTAGACTGTAATCATAATTTAAATGTTTAAAATACTTAAGGTAACTTAAATAGATAAAATATGCACTATTAATAATTAAACTACTTAGTATATTTAATCCTGTTATTTAATGACATCAAAAGTTTCTATGTTATTAACTTCACAGATCTTCCAACTTTTATCGAAATGCTTTTTTTTTTCATATTTTTATGCACCTAGAGGAATTGAATTTCAAAGAATTGTTTTGGGAAGGGTACTAGTTCTGCTTCTCTCTCTTAATGTGATAAGATCTGAATCCTTGTTATGCTTCCCTGACAATTAATGTCCAGGTTTAATCTTCAAGGTACACAGAGCAGGTTATGTGGGAAACAAGTATTCTGTGGCAACTGAATGACACAACATGTAGTGAGCACTGTGCTAAGTGCATATTGCTTTTACTTCTCAAAATAGACCCTATAAAACTGGTACTTTCATCCCCTTTATACCGAATAGAAATTATAGCTTCAGAGTAACTTATCAGAGACTGGAGAACCAGAATCAAACACAGACTTTTCTGGCTTTATTTCTCACGTCAGAAAAATAACAAAGGCAGTAGCAAAGTAAATGGTAGAAAACAAGAAAGTGTGTTCTAGAAGCTAAATAAAAGAATGACCTTCCAAAGAACTAGTCAATGAGTTTGTGGTTCAGTAGCCAGGTCACCAGTGAGTCAGAGAGAAGAATGTCTATGTGTTGAGGGCAGGAGGTTTTATACATATACATGTGATCCCATGCACACATTTATGTTCACATGAAGCAACCAAAGGAGGATGTTTGTGTCTTGCTCTATCCATCTCTGTCTCATTCCTTTCAGACAGGCTCTCTCACTGAACCTAGAGTGAACCAATTTTTGGCTAAGTGGTTTGGCCTCCAAGCCCCAATGATCTTTCTGTTTCCTCTGATCCCCAATTCTGGTGTTAAAGGTGTACACAGCCACACTTGGGCTTGTAGTGTATGCTATGGTCGAAACCAACTCCTCGTGTTTGAATACCAAGTGCTCTTACCCACTGATTGTCTTCACAGCTTAAGAGAAGAATGATACTACAGTGGGTCAGGAACATCACACTGGGTGTTTAAAATGGGGAAAGTATGAGAGAGAACCACAGAAGATTGTTCATGGTGATGGGGATACAGAAGGAAGAGTAGGCTGACGTAGAAAGCTTAACATAAAGATTTTATTGCCAGTTTTGTTGTTGTTTGTTTGTTAATGATTGATGTGATTATCTTCTGTGTGTGCCCTTTATGCCTTGTACTTGTACATTGCCTGAGACAATTCCCACAATCCAATCTCGGGGAGTAGGTACCATACCCCATGATAAGAAAGAAAACTGAAGCACAGAGGTGAAGGTAATTTATTCAGTGTTATGCAGCTAGAAAGTAGCAGGCTACACATGTTGAACTCAGTTTGCTTTATACCCCAAAGCATTACATAAAGGGATTCTGAATTCTATACTCAACATTGTAGTTCTTAAAATAAAAGCTACTAACTTCCTACTTATTATCATAGACTTGCAAATCATTACTGTTATGTTGCCATCCATAACAAGACAAAAAAAGACAAAATCCATTTCTCCAGGTTGGATTGTAAGGGGTACTTTTTGTGAAGTGCCATCCTTCTTTGAGCCTGATAGTCTCTGAACAGTACCAACAGATTTATTTTTGCATGCTTTTTCTCATATGCTATAACTTATTACTCTTATGAGTAACCCCTAGGAACCAAAGCTAAAGTAATATTTAAAACAGTATTGATCAATTTTTTCACATCCTAACTTTAAGTGTTGAAAGGGACATGGATAATATCCTGAATGGCCTTCATCAACGAGCATATTGGAATTGGGAGGAAAATTATGAACTCATATTTACTTATGATAAGGAGAGAGAACAGGGCTTTTTCCTCTGGTCTTTAAGGTTCTACTAAGCTACCTTGACATAACCAACAGAAGGGCATGTATTTGGTAGAAAGGGCCAGTTTTCTTCCTTACTAATACTAACAAATAATCCCAAGTTGTCTTTCAAGCGGGCTTTGGAATTTATGAGTTTACAAAATATTCCTGGATGCTGGGTCCATTTGTCTTAGTCATCCAGCTCCAGGCAACAAGCAGGCTTCATGGTCCCTGAAATGAACCACCAAATCAAAACAAAAGATAATTCTGGAACTGCCATTCAGCATGCTATGTCTGTTTTACGGCCTCTATAAAGCAAGCCCTTCGAATATAATTACATGACTTGTCTACCTATTACTAAATTGATGGAGACAACTTAGATTTACTTTTTCCCTTTTAATTTAGAAGTGAAGTATAGTTCCTTGCAGCACTTTCCAACACAAATTCTATCTCAGTACCCTGTCCAAGAGGACTCCACACAGAATTCTATTTAGGAAATTGCATAATCATACTTTCTCTTTGTCCTTTCCTCATTTAAATGCAGGGTTTATGTTAGTTTATGAAAGGTTACCCAGAATTCCACGAGTGAGATCCCGATTAGATCATATTTTATAAAGTTATTTTGACATACCATTATGCTTTCTTTGTACCACGTTTTTTATCCCAAAGAACCATTTTGGGAAAGGCTGACAGAAGTACCTAAGAGATTCGGAATCAGTGCCAAGACAGTTGAAGTACTGCTCCCCCCCCCCGCCTTATCATGTATTCCTGTAACTGTAAATTCAGGTGAGAACATCTGCTTTGGAACAGTAGCACCTCACCATACCTCTTGCCTTATAGATGTCTAGGAATGAGAACTGGTCTGTGATTGGCTGAATTCATATTGCATATGGCCCCAAGATAGGTTAATACATTTCTTTTGGAAAGGCTTGATATAGTCATTGTTTAAAAAAAAAAAAAAAGACTTTATATATATATATATAAAGGACAAAAATACAAAATAAAATTGGCTCTTTAGAAAAACTTTTTCCTTTAAAAGGGCAATAAGGACTTTCAGCATCCACATGCACTGGTGTGGTATTATTGGCTAGCCTGTATAATATATAAAGAGTTTATTATTGTTTTAATCTAGTTACTAATCTTATATAATTAATGGAGTCTGTGAATTAGGAACCAACTTATTTTGCTTGGAAGTCTCCATATATTATTAACTCATTTCATATAACAATATCATTGGCATTGAAAGTATATCCAGTTTGAGGTGTTTAGTGTGGTCATAGTACTAAGTAGTATCTGCTTTGAAGCACTGTGAGTACCATGAGATGGAAGCTGCAATGGCGGCCAGAAGTGGAAATTTCATCACAGGAAAAGAGCAGTGTGTTAGTAGTAGAGAGCACATTCAGTAGGTGGCAAGACACCAGGTCTTCATGAAACATTATTTTACTAGAGGTAAACTGGAAGTATGAAATAAGAAGGTTTGAGACTAATCCCACATATTAATGTTCAATAAAAGCAATGTGTACGTTACTGAGCTAAGTCAAGCTTAATTGTACCTTACACTGTACCCTAAGTTGTTAGATAGATTTTAGAATATAAATAGTCCAAGCAAAGCAAAACTATTTGTACAAATCTGTTTGGAGCTAGAGAGATGACTTGGTGGTTAGAATGCTTCCAGCTCTTTCAGAGAGCCCTAGTGCGGGTCTCAGAACTCACATTAGGTAGCTTACAATTACTTGTAAGTTCAGCTCCAGGGTCATCTGATTCACTCTTCTGGCCTCCATTTGAAACTGCAGTCAACACACAGTATGCACATGCATACACACACACACACACACACACACACACACACACACAATTTAAAACTTTTTAAAATAACTTTAAAAAAATCTTAAAAGACCATGTTCATTTACTCAATGGTATGTGCATATATTTACCTCTCATTTATTTCTAGATGATTTTCTTCATTTCCTAAACAGTATGAATAATTTATATTTAAGTTATAAATGTATTATATATAAAAAGTAGCTGCTGGAGTCTTTTGAATTACCTTTTTAGAGTATAGAGTAATAACATTTTAACTGCCAATACATGGACTGAAGTCTACAATTATCAAATTAATTCCCCTTGACATCTATGCTACTGGTATATTTTATGTATATATAAAAAACTGTTCTTAATTTTCTTCTGTTATCGCTTTCTGTATACTTTCTTCTTTCCCCCTCATTTCCTTCCTTGCTTGCTCTTGTGTTCTAATAGCAACTGTATGCAATGATGAGGCTTTCTATCAAGTTTCTCTCGCTACAGTTTTCTAAACTGTGTAACAGAAAATAAGCTAACATGAGCTTGTATTAAGGCTCTATCAAGTAGAACTGATGTGAAGCTAACATCAGTGAAGCCAGACTGGTCTGTGCTCTTCAGAGTCTGAGATTCAAAAGGTGGTTGACTTCATTTGCTGCAGTTGACAGCTTCTTCTCAGACTGTGTGAATAAATCTGGGTATTCATATGCTTCCTGCCTATTTAGAGAGAATTATGATTCTATCTGTCGCAGAAGATTGCATTATTTCCTGACTTAACAGCACAATATTAATGACCCCAACTTCTGAGTAAGATCTGCTGTTTACACAACATGATTTCACTTAATGAATACATGTCCATCTGCCCCTAAGCAAGACAGTGGGCTACAAACAGATAACCAAGAAGCATCTTCTATTGGTTACAAGAAAAAGATGGATAAGTGCAGCTGATTGTGCCATTTCCCAGAACTTCTCTATAAATCCCGCATGGCCTTCCTAAGAGAGGGTGTGGAGTGATGCACCTTCACCAAGCACCACTGTTACTTTACTTTATTTTCATCTCAGTGTCCTCTGTAGTAGACAAATGGGTGTGAGTGTGAGGCAGCTAACCAGATGGCCTCCACAGTCAAAGCACAGAGAAGAAACCAATGTTGATGTTCCACTTATATTCTTCTTTATTCCATCCGGGATAAAGAAGGGTCGGTCTTCTTTCCCAGTTACACCTCTTTGGAAATGCTCTCATAGGCATTCCCAGAGGTATGTCTCCTAGGTGACTGAAAACCTGTCAAGGTGACAATCTGCATAAACTCTCACACTGAAGCTTGCAGATTCCTGCCTCGTCTTCTCTCAGAGCTCTTGTTGCCTAACTGTGGTGTGTATAGGGAAGCACAGATCAGAGAGACGCCAGCCTCCCGTCCATCTTCCCAGACTATCCTGCTGCCCGTGTCCTTCTTTGTGTCACACGGCTTGCCATGTAGCATAAGTAGTAAGTAGTATGTCTCAGTGTACCAAGAAGAATGCTTCGAGGGCAGCAGCAGTCAGGAATTACCCTGGGAAATATCCAGCCCCAAACTACACCTCTATGCCAGACTGCCCACAATCCTGTCACAGTGAGTGCTGCATCATGTCTGTGAGAAAGGATGGAGTCATCAGCAGACCAAGTTCAGTGGAAACCTTGTAATTGTCTGATGTGATGACCACATACAAGCTTTTTCTGCTTCCTCGGAATTTTGGGCAGGAAATGAAGCAATATTTTTGAATGTTTTTTTCTGCTTGCAAAGTCCTGTGTTGTTAGCTATGATAATGGAATGTTATCGTAGTTACTGGTACGGTATGAAAGCAATGTAAGACTAAGATATCTTCTCTCAAATTTGAAGTCCCAGAATTTCCTTTGTGCCCAAGCAGATTTCCCTGGGGTGCAATCATCTCAAGTCTGTACTCACTGTGTCTATGTATAAGGATGTCACTGTGTCTCTATATATGGATATAGAACTATGTGGTGCTATCTAGGAATGGTAGCATTAGTTAACCCTAATCATTTTTTTTTTAGAGCGTATTAGGCCCTTGAATAGTGGAAGGTGATTTCTTCAGTGTTGCCTCTGAACCAGGCATTCCTCATCTGAAATTCTTTTCCACAAACTCCAAAATGTTCCCACAAAGGATAACCCTTTGTAGCCAAGACTAGTGGAAATTACATTTCTGTTAAAAGCTCTCCGTGGCTAGAAGTTTCCATCCTGGGTACAAAGGAAAATGATGTAATCAACTTATTGAAAGACATAAAACTATTATATAAAATACAATTCAATGTTAACAAAATATAGCTATAAATTTTCCCAAGGTTGTCACTAGGCAATGTGCTTGTCCTAGGTGGCTAATGTGCCTGCGAGCTATTTACCACGTCGCACTGCCTCTCCTGCCAAGTGGAGTATCAAGGATACACGGCCTTTGGAGATGTGGTTGGCTTCTATTTTCTTTGGTATCAGTCTGGAGTTTGAAAATGCTAAATTTCCTCGGAGGCAAGTCTCTGTGATGGTGTCCTACCTGCTAGCTGCTAGCAGTGCTGTGGCTCTGCCTTTAAGATTCTAGAACGCTTGGATAGAAGCCCAAACCCCCAAGCCGTAGCACAGGATCAGGCTGGAAGCCATCATATCACACCTTTGAATTTTAAAACTCATTATTGAAGCATAGATCTGAGTCATGCAGTGGGGAGTGTGGCTTAATTGCTAGATAAAGAAGTAAAGCAAAAGGGTAGTAATGTAGAACATTCTATCTAGAAAAATCCCTATGACTCCAGTTTTCTGGGGATTATTGAACTGAACTAAAGGTGAAAACAAGCTGGAAAACTGAGCATACAGTGGTAGAGGGTTTGCCTAGGATTTACCTGGACTTCAGTTCAGTCCCCCCCAGGCTGAGAGGCTGTGGGGAACACAGGTTTTATAGAGCATGGAATTCATGCCTGGAATTCCCGCTTATGGGGTAGAGGCCAAAAGATGGAATCCCAGGCTCGCCTTGACTATAGTGAGACACTTGTCTTAAAAAATAAATTAGTGAGGTGGCTGTAGGTGAGGTGTGTGCCACCAAATAGGTTAAGTTTCTGGGGCTCACGAGGTAGAAGGATAGGACCAAGTTCCAGACATTGCCCTCTGACTTAAACACACACACACACACACACACACACACACACACAGTCTCTGTCTCTTTCTCTCTCTCATGCACAGTATGAGAGAAAAGATAAATAAATGTAATAAAAATATACATAAGATAGAAATATATCTCAATGAACTTTCCCAATTTTGTGAACTTGTCAGGGTTCCCATTTACCTATGCAAATAAGTCTTAAATCCATCTTTCGGAGCCTCTTCAAGCAGAATGAATGGTGGTGGAGTGGAGAGAAGCTGGCGGGATTTGCCCTGGTCCTGTGGCAGATCTTTGGATGTTTTTCCTGCAAGTGAATGAGTCACCCAAAGGAATGGGAACTAATTGTCTGCTACCATCCACCCTGGGTCTTTCTTTAGTATAGGGATCTGTCTTTGTGGGAATCCAATCTAGCTCTTGTTGCTCTTGCAATCCTTCCAGGAAACAGCATCCTCCATTCGGCAGCGGATAGTGTGACCAGTGCAGTACAGAAGGCTAGCCAAGCCTTGAATGAGCGTGGGGAGCGGTTAGGCCGAGCAGAGGAGAAGACGGAAGACATGAAGAACAGTGCCCAGCAGTTTGCAGAAACCGCACACAAGGTGAGCCTGCAGAGAGAGAGCAGGGTCTCCATGCTGGATTATCAGAGGTCATAATATCAAGAAACTGTTCCCATGGTGGGTAAGAAAATCAAGGAGCAATTTTTGGTTGTTGTTCCTTCCGGTAAGTCATTTTATAATTACTAGAGCTTTGCAGTTTTTCTCCTTGTACCTGGATTTTGTGGTCACCATGACCTCTAATAGCCTTGTCTCTTTTTCTGACCTTCTGACTTTGAGGTATTTAAGATAGCAAAAGAAATCTTTAATTACTGCCTTAAATATCAGGGTCCACGTTCGGGTCACAGAAAGAGGGAGAAATGAGATCAGCTCTCACAATATATCCCTGCCATTGTCCCAAATTGAAAGAATCGTATTGGACGTCAAGCTTCTCGGGTGTCCTTTTCTACGCTCTTCCTTTCTCATTCTAAGCATCTGTCATTGTCTGTCACATGTTGTTATCTCTTCACCACACATAAAGCAAGCCCTGGTCTCAAGGCTAGTTTCTCCTCTGAAACTGGCTGGGTATAGATTCAAAACCTCCATTCTGGATCTCAAATTTTGAGCAGATGTGGCAGCGAGATTATTTCCTGTCCCAGAACTTAGAGAATGGTACTTCTCATGTGACTGGTTACTTGGCATGAATGTTTACTTTTGCTGAGAACTGCCTTTCAGAAGGAAAAACAACTATTTACGGGCAGCTCCTATCTAAGGCATTCATAAACCAAAGGAAAGAGGAGGTCACTGGTCATCTGATAAAGAAGATTTATTACTATGCTTATACTTCAAATCAAAGAGTAGTTTCTAGCCGGTGACTTGAATTCAAGTTTCTTGGAACCATTTCTACTGGTGACACATTGGCCTGGTGGGCTCATGACCTGGATCGGCAGATAGTTTTTAGTTGATCTTCAAGGGAGAATAATTCCATGAGCCACCACAGAAGGCTCCACTTCTGCTGAGGAAACAAGAATGGACAACCACGAAGCAGTAAGAAAAATATGTTCCAGTGGACAGAAGATGCTTCTCCAGGGCTCAAAGGAAATCACTCCAGGAGACCCGCTCCTGACAGACGGCTTCGATGACTCCATTACAATAGGGTCTTAGTGCACTGCTGCTTCTGGGACCCAGGTAGAACTCCTTGAAGGAGAACTAACCGAGTCTGCTAAGAAAGCCAGCAGACAAGTTGGCATCATGAGCTGTGACGGAGTCAACCCAGATGCATGTTCCCCAAGGCTTTGGTACAAGGAAGTGATGGCGTGGGAATGTGAGAGGTTCCATGCCCCAAAGCACTATTACACAAAGCAACTTAAAGTATTTAAACGGGAGGACAGTGGAAATCTGAGTAGAAACCCTTAGTGTCGAGTTGGGAAAGAGAAAGCCGACGGAAGTACCATTACAGCTGTTCTAAAGTTTGCAAAGGTCGGGTGGTCCAGGCAATTGTCTCTTTTGCCTTCCCACAGTGGTGCACTGATAAAGCTCTGCTAAAAGAGTTTCAGCTAATGATTAAACCACAAACCAGGTTACCAAGGAAGCTGTGAAGTTATCCTTCCTACTGCGGGGTAGACAATACCTGGATGTCATCCACATAGGCGTCCCTCTCACCAGGGCTGGGACAAACATCCAAGTTCTTGGCCATCGCCGCTATTTCCCTGACACTGTGGCCAAGTTTGATGAATGGTTGGGAAGTCGCATGGTATAGTAGTTAGCGTCTTATGCTTGAGGCCAGCTCTGTCATTTCCCATCCGGGTGACCTAGGACAAATGCTATATTTCTCCAAGCCCACGTTTTCTTATCAGTTAAACAAAGGCAATTGATTGATAACCACACCCATCTCCTTGGGTGCTGAGGGGATCATGAACATAAATCTAAATTGTTTATGATTTATTTCAATACACACAGCTTCTGCTGAGCCTGTCCCATTTGGCGACATAACGGGCTCAGTAATGAGGCTGAGGAATCATGACAGATGACTGAGAATCTTCAAAACAGCAGTTTAAAAAAAAAGGATCCAGATGAATATTGTGTGGTCCAAACTCAGAAGGAAAGGGAGTGGAAAGCTGATAGTATGTTAACAGAGAGCAGTCTTAGAATAGCCTGGGAGACCAGAAATTGAGGAGGCCATCCAAAGCAAAGGGGGTCTCCTGCTTTGGTGAATGCAGGGCAGCTTTGTCTTTGTAGAGATGGATTAGGCAAGAGAAGTTGCCATTTTCATTGTTTTTCCCTCCAGAAGGTGTTCCCAGGGGAGAAAAGTCCCTGGGTGAGTGTGTACGAGGGAGTGTAAGACAGTGCCAGAGCTAGGCTTGTACTTTTCTAAAACTGGGATGCGTGCTCATGAATCACTGACCCCAGAAGTTATTTGGAGTGAGCAAGCTGACCTCTTTAGATAAGGTGTGGCTGCTTTTCTAGGGGTTGGAACTGTGGATTTGACCATAGGTTTACCATGAAGATGCCATTTTACTGGCCAAGCCCTAGCCAGGCCTGCTAGTGAGAAGATTCAGAGGTGGCACCAGGCCTTCTACCCACTCCCCACACCCTTAGACATGTGTGGCCTGTTGACTCATAAAGAGTAGGCTGTGTTTACACATGGCATAGAACAGTCAATCCAGATGACAGTTCTTCTGAGGACAACCAGGTCCAATGGAGACTGTGGCCTGTCTTTCTAGATTATAGTTAAAAAAAAAAAAAAAAAAAAAAAAAAAAACAACTATCTTTTGTCTTATTTTTCCCAGGACCTCTGCAATGACCCAGGTACAAGAATGAGCAGGTCTCTTTTGCACAACCACATCCTCTCGCTGTGTGGGTGCCAGTCCCCTCTAGAACAGAGACAGGGGGAAATGCTTCTCTCCTGGCCCAGCACACTCCTCACCCCAGTTCTGGTTATCCTGTCATGAGGAAGTATTGTTCCTTCCTGAGCTGTGGGTTTGGCACAGTCCCAGCCATTAGGAAAGAGCAAGGCACAACACAAGCAGCCTCCCTCACTTTCCCCTGCCCCCAAAAGCTCAAGGTTGCAGTGCGCTCCAGGCTTTGACAGTCCGCCATGGGTGGTGAGTCAGCAGGCAAGAACATTACCCACACGAGCATCCTCAGATGACATTTCTCACAGCACAGAGAGTTGATCTGGACTCTTCTACACCAGGGTCGATAACAACAGGCTTTCTCTCTCTCTCTCTCTCTCTCTCTCTCTCTCTCTCTCTCTCTCTCTTCTCTCTTCTCTCTTCTCTCTTCTCTCTCTTCTCTCTCTTCTCTCTCTCTTCTCTCTCTTCTCTCTCTCTCCCCTCTCCCTCTCTCTCCCCCCTCTCCCTCTCTCTCCCCCCTCTCCCTCCCTCCCTATTTGTTCTGTTGAAATTGCTCAGTTTGGGCCTTTAGGCTCAAAGGGAAGGGACTCTCTCCTCTTAAAGCACATCCTAGTATCAGTAATGATTTTTTTATTATCATTATGTAGAATAGGTTACAAAGCATTAGTGGGGAATTTCTATGAAATATTCAATAAATAAACCAGGGGGAATTTTTAAGGGAGGAACTCCAGCACCTGAGTTACTCTGTGACAGTTTGACAGGGATGGGAAACAATGGGGAAGCTTTGGCTTTGGAGCACTCAAGGTTCTAGCAGCAAAACTGTATAATCTAGTTCCCTAATCTTGTTCAGAGCTCTTTATTCTAAAGTCCTTCATTCCTAGGTACTTTTATAAACCAGGGTATTACCACTTTCTGCTAGCTGTTATTAGTCTGTTCAGGCTACTTAAAGTAAACCAATGAATTTTAAAAAACCTGGTGGTTGATTAAACAATGAATTCATTTCTTACAGAGAAGTCCAAGGTCAAGATGCTAGATTCCATGCCCCATGGAGGTCTTTTTCCTGACTCACTTATGGTGACCTTTGAATGTATCCTGTCATAATGAAAAGCGAAAAGGTCTCTGATTCTGAGGCCTCTGCACCTCCTCTGCCCACCTTCTTTTTTTTTTTTCCTCTCTATTTTTTATTTTTTAATTGAATATTGTCTTCATTTACATTGCCAATGGTAAAACCTTTCCCGATATCCCCCCTTCCCTAAGACCCCCAACCCTTCCCCTTCCTCCTTCCCCCTACCTCCACATATATGCCTCTCCACCCAACACACTCCCTCCTCCCCCCTCCTCGGTTTCCCTTTGTTCAGGCCTCTGTTGAGCCTTTACCTGACCAAGGACCAATCCTCCCACTGATGCTCAACAAGGCCTTCCTCTTCCCCATTTTTTACCATGACCACCTTCTAATGCCATCTCGTGGCAGTTAGGTTTCTGCACCAGACTTTGGGGAAGATGCAAATATTTGGACGACAATAAGATGTATGTAGCAAATCGTCCCATCCAGTTGTATTTCTGCACAATGCAGGCAGCCATGGCTCAGGGTCTAGCTTGAGCAGCAGTACAATCATTCCTGAAGATGAGTGGCTGTGTGTGAACTGGCACAAGCCTATTTAGAGGGAAGTTAATAGCTCAATGAATACCAAGACAGTAGCTGTGATCAAATATTTATGGTTGGAATTCATTACACACAACACTTAACAGCTCTGTGTTTATTTGATGGACCTCTTTGCTAAATAATATATGAAAACTGGAGGCAGAACAAAACCATAGGCCCTGCACTGAGGGGCCCAGAATGTGGGCTGGGCTAGGTCTGAAGCAGAGCCCTAACTCTCCTCTCTTACTTCCTTGTGCCCATGACTAAACGCTTTTAATGTCAGGAGTTATTAGGCATCAGCACCATTGTTGACCCCCTGCCCTGCAAAAAAAACCTTTATCACTCACATGGTATAGCAAAATGGATGTACTCAGATCGAACTCTGCATCTGACAGTTGACTTAGCATTAGCATCAGAAGGTCTGAGGAGATCGTCATTGGCCATACCATACAAAAAGGTATCAAGACTTTCAGCTAAGGTTTTTCCTAGAGACAATAGCTAGGAAAATGGCCAGCCAGCCTCTGTCACATGAAGAAAGGTTGATGCTGTTTTCTTAGTGGGGGCTCAGGGTTTTAACCTATCTCTTGTGGCCACCATTAAGATGACATTGTGACTGCCCTGGGCTTTGCTGGAATAATAGATTATTAACATGTCCCAGGATGAGGCAAGCACTAGTAGTTGAAGTTGAGGTCTATTGGTTGTCCCTATAAGGGAGTACAATTTAATTGCCAGGAACTTTGGATCTGATTAAAACTCCAGGATGGGTATTGTATAGATTATTTGAGAGTATCTCTCTACATGCTGTTGAGTTTTCACACTTAAGGGGATGTCACCAAGTATTAACATCCCAGGAGTGTTGCTTCCTGACATATGAAGAGTCCCGGGAATCCCAGCTATCCCTGGGGTGAGTCACTTATTTTCTCTGTGCATTTTGTTTTCATCTATCCTTCTGTGGAATGAAAGAAAGCACACAGCATCCTCCACCAGCAGGAACATGTACCAACAAAGTTGATGTAAAGGAAGAGGCAAAGGGCAGTGCCCTGTGACCTATTTGCAAAAGTATTGTCCGAGACCCACTATGGACAGGAATGGTCGTTGTCACCAAGCATAAGATCTCCCATCCTGGATGTGGGAAGGAAAAGTAGAAAGAGCTGACTATTAATAAGGTCTCTTCTTTTATCACCCCTCCTCTTCTCTCTCCTTAGCTTGCCATGAAGCACAAATGTTGAGAAACTGCCTATCCTGGTGAACCTCTAAAGAAATTGGAAGAGTTTGTTCAGCAGTTATTACAAGACTTCCAGAAAGCTGCTTCTTTGGTTTCGCAGTTGTTTTCTTTGGTTTTGTTTGTTTGTTTTCCCAATATAAGGACATTTAAAGGTTTGATTCTTCATCGCCAGATGTTAATATGAATGAGTGACAGCGTGTTGTGCTTACATTTCCTCAGCTTGCTAAGGAATGCTACGATAGCATCAGCTTCATTTTTACTTTTGCCATTGTGTGTGTGTGTGTGTGTGTGTGTGTATCGGTATATGTACATATGTTCCTTTTGAAAGAAAATTGTTTTTGTAGTTCAAATACAAAATTCAGACCAAATAATAAGTCAGGTATAAATTAGCAAAATGTATGTTTTTTTCTTCTCTGAAACTAAGCAACAAAATAGTTCAATATGGTGGCATCAGATGATGGTCCTGAGTACAAATAAAAGCCAAGCAGTGCTTTCATGTACTTTCCTGGCCCTCTTCATCTGAAGAGAAAGATTAAAATTCATTATCCTGAGACTCAAGTGTTTACTGTGGAAAACACATGGGGAACATATCAGGGGAATTGGATTTTGTCTTTTCATGTTAATCTTTTTGCATGAACCATCAAAAGCATTCACAAAACAAATCAGAATCTCAAATAGAAATCTACTCTCCAGGCTGACGCATAAACATTTTTGTTCCTTCCTTCCAGTCTGATTAGTTGGAATTAACATATGAAGGATAAAAATTTGAATGTAAAGACCTACCGTAAAACTTACTTTAAAACCTCTATGGATTAATGGATATTTCTCTTGTTGTCATTGTCCTAAGTTATCCTAGCTGACATGGCTGACTGGGGCTTATATTTCTAACAACAAATAATATATCTAGGGTCAGTGAAGGGGCTCAGTGAAGGAAGATGCTTAAACCTGGTGACTAGACTCCACAGATTTGACCTCCACACGTGTCCTAGCACATATCTGTACACCATATAAAATATACATACAAAACAACATAATAATGTATAAAGTCAAATAAAACAAAAATTTGTCTAGATAAAAGTACGTGTAAATTATAATGTGTCAAGATGCTACTTTATTTTTTTTTCTCTTTTTACAAAGCTATGCCTAATTTTAGAGGCACTCTCAAAACATCCCTGGGAATGAGCCTTCTGTTTCTTGGTATCTGGGTTTTGGAGGTTTTGGTTTTTAGTTCCTTTTGTGTCTTTTAACATGTACTTCTTGACAGATTGCACACCTGTCAGTTTTCAGCTTGCCTGGTCTGATACAGGCAGCACAGCTACAAGCCTTTACAGTGCTGTCAGATTGAACAGAGTCTCTTCCAGACCTTTGGAGCACGTGTTGCTCAAGGTAATACTGCACTTAGACTGTAGATAATTTTTTTCTCGGAGGTTAAAAGCTAAACATTAAAAATTTAAAAAAAATTAAAAATAAATAAAAGCTTGTTCCTCATGAAGCAAGGAGGCAAGCGACACAAGCCAAACAAGGCCGTGCATGGAGTCCTCAGATGCCTGGGTCTCTGGGCCCCTCCCTTCTTTGTTCTCCACTGAGTCACCTGTTTACTTGTGATGTCGTCTCTAATGAAGCAACTTAAGATGACTTTAGATTACTAACGCTGATTTAAATAGCTTAAGTTTTCCTAATAACGCATCCTCTGAGAGAGAGCACATTTTCTATGGAATATCATAGGCATAATATCAGGAAGAGGATCGGATTTGCTTCAAACAAGTGGAATAATCCTTTGGGGGCACATAATCCAAGTGAAGAACACACTATAAAATGTACATAGGGGGTTACTAATGTTTACTATATCTCATGCTTTTCCTTAGGTGTCTTACAATTTTTAAAAAGCCAGGAACCTGCCATCTGCTGACTATTGGAACTATCTGATTCCTAAAAAAATAAGAATAAAAAATAAATGACCCCCAAATAACACTCCAAATCAGTTTCATTGGCAGACTTTAGCTCAGAAAACACAAATATTTATCTTCTAAAACTGGATTCTAGTTTCAGAGAGTTGATATAAATAGTTGAGAAAAATAGTCCAACTTTCCCCACACAAGTCAACAATGGAATCGCTTGTTGGATACCTGGCGACAGCTTTGGTGCATCTGTTTCTGAACAGGCAGAAGCATACTGTGAAAGCTGGGTCTTCCTCCTCAGCATATAAATGTAAGTGCCCTGCACCTGCCCTCTTTCCATTCTCTCTTTTGATCACTTTTGACCTAAATCTTGTTGGAAATAGTCTGAACTAAAGGGGAAAGCCCACCCGGAGCTCTGCTAGCTTCCTCTACTGATCAGTCAGCATCCAAGCCATCACCATGATCTTGGCCTCTGACCCGTCCTGCTTTGTCTTCCACAAAACACATGGGCTATAACAGCAATTGCTGCCCATTCTCAGCTGTCCAGCCACTTGCAGAGAAACCCCTGATAACACATGTGAAATCGGTTGCAATCCTTTGTTAGAAGGTGCTGCAATATAAAATGCTAACGCAGTGTAACTGGCATGAATTTGCTAAGAGGACTCCTGTCATATGAGACCAAGTCATTCGGTTCAGCTAGCTAGAAGACTTATGGTGTTGATTTTATTTCTGCACTTCACTATGAATCTTGGAGATGCTGTCTTTCTCTGAAGGACTTTACCAATTATATTGACAATGCATAAAAAGGAACTTGACAGCATTTCCACTTCTTCCTGGAATGTAGCTGTAGTATTCTCTAGAATGATTAGATATCTATGTCCAGGCTCTGTGCAGTTATTCAGGTTGATGTTTCATTTCAAAGAATGTATTTGTAAAATGTAACAAGACTAGTAGCTAACTTTTTATAAGGTCTGGTAGAAGTAATATTATGTGTTAGACTTAAAATTATAGTGAAATCTGTTTTATACTATTGTGACTAGCAAAGATTATGCATTTATGTAGAAAC
The DNA here is from genome assembly GCA_964023405.1 of Apodemus agrarius. NCBI lineage: Eukaryota > Metazoa > Chordata > Mammalia > Rodentia > Muridae > Apodemus > Apodemus agrarius. The sequence goes on from OZ030011.1 coordinate 79,125,021, forward strand.
AGTTACAGAATGCCCTAAATAAGAGATACTAGTTAAGATAGGTTTCACTCCTAATTTCAGAATTGTGATGCTGCTAATGTGTGTTGTTCTTGGTTTTTCAGAAATTCTCTATGATATTGAGTACCATTTTTGTTTCATTCAGAGACAAGTTAACAGCTGTTCTGTTGGTTCACTGTTATAGCAACTCAGATTTTGTCATTAAATATTTTAACTCTCTGGTGAATGTTTGTTTCTCTCCTTTGTTTGTGAAACCTACAAAACACCAGCAAGCAGATGAACACACAGCACTTCTTACATTCGTGGTCAAGCCTCGTGTGCCTGCAGAAGACCTCAGGCCAAAAGATAGTGAAATTGTGGGGAAACACGAAGTTTAAAGGAGACATATAAAGGGGACAAAGGAGTTGAGCACAATGTTGAGCATGCCCGAATTAGGCAAGTGCCATGCCCTGTTAAACTGTAAGGTAGACCGATCAGACTGTGTTCACTTGTCTGCATATTTCTGTGACAAAGCAAATGTCACCCCCTTTGGCTTTCAAGGGACGTGACATGAGTAATGTTGGCAGCAGAATGGCTCTCTCTGGAAGGCTACACAACATAAGCAGGCAGACTCCAAGGCCTGTGGGTCTCCCCTACTCCACAACAAAACAAGAGAGAGAGAGTTCGGTTTGATGAGAACCTAGAGGTAAGGGTAATTGTGCACTTCAAAGATATATGCTCTTGTGAACAAAATTCCAACTCAGCTGTTGACTCACAAAGATTATCATCATGTTAAAAGGATTTTTTTAATTGTTATCAGTTATACATTTACCAAAAAATCCAATTTTGAGAGAATTAATATGATAAGGTCACTCACTCCATCTGGAGAGCATGCCTTCAGTCACAGTAACACTAGAAATGCCTCCAATGGGCCCTTGCCCAGCAAGAAACAACGACAAAGACTTATATGGCATGGATTGAAATCTCAGGCCTAACTGGACAGCACTTCTCTCCTGTGTGGAATCTGGACTTATACATGCATACATAAGACTTGGAAGTAGAAAAAGAACTTATGTGTTGGAGGTAGAGGTTACCAGGAGGGGACCATGAGGAAGCAATAGAAAGATGCTTTCTTTCATGTGCAATCTTTCATGTGGAATCTGGATTTAATCACATGTATATATGGCGAGCAAAGGGGTAAGAAGGCAATGGACTGAAAAGGAGAGGAGTACAATGAAAACATCATGAAGCCCCTAATCTTATACAACTTCAGCTTTAAAACACCCATGCACCCACAGGCAAAGCTCAGTTCGCTGCTCAGAGTGTGAGTGCTGACTCCTCAGCAAGGTGGTGCGAAGGAAGGTGTCGTTTGGCTCAGTGCAGTCACTGCGTCTCCGGCTCATAATTCTGGAGGATCCCTTGTGTGATCATGTAGACACATTGCTTTTAGGTTCCAATTGTGTAACAATACACCACTGTGGTACAAATCTTCCCATCTTATGGCCAAAAATCGAAAATTACAGTAAAATACTGGGGTCCCACAAGCGCTCTTAAGAGTGTACCTCTAATAACCTGAAGCTCCCCTACTAGGCCCAGCTCTTAAAGGTTTAGCACTCAAACCTTCATTAAAGTCTCCTCTCTCCAAAGCCTTCTTACTGCTCCTTCTTAATCTCTTTTTCAGCTCAGCCTTTCTGAGGGTCACATGTCAGAAAGGTGTGGACTTACCGGGAGTTAGGGCCAGAACTTTACCCTCACTGTCTGTTATAGCCAGTTCTAATGTTCTTGGAATGTTTAATTTACTTTCAGATTTGCTGTTTGGCTATCCCTGGTTATCTTGTTTTTGTTAATTTCATTAATTAATTAATTATTTCTGCAGGCCCCAGATGGTAGGGCACCTGGTTTTCCCATATGCTTGCTAAATTTAAACTAGCAAATAAAAAACTGCCAAGAATGTTCAGTATAAAGTGTATTTACACAGTATTACCGGTAGGAGCAGTTTTTTACCTTGATTCTCATGTTCACATTTGAGCCTCATCTGGAGCCTCTGAATTTTCCAAATCCTATTTTCACTGCCCACTTCCTCCTTATTCCTTGGGAGACATGAAGAAATGTCTCCTCGCTCCAGATAGGGACCTGAGGGCAGACCAAAATGACACTATCTAAAGTCCAACTTTGTAAACTTTGAGATTTTTTTCTTCTTACTTATAGGCATATAGGTGAGGGGTTACTTTCATGAGCAGAAATGTCTCTGAGACAGCTGCATCACCAAAGCCCAAAGCCCACTCCAGCACAGATGACAACTCACAAAAGCTGGGAACCCAGAATATACTGCACAGCCTATAAGCAGCTGGTCAGATTGAAAAAAATCTTTTCCAGGTGAATTTGTTCCAGGAAGCTTAGCTGTTCTCTTCCTTTTCTAGGTAGGTCTAATTTTCTGAGAGTATTTCTCATCAGTCCTTACTGGTTTTATATTATCTATCTATCTATCTATCTATCTATCTATCTATCTATCTCTATCTATCTATCTATCTCTAGAGATAGATAGATAGATAGAGATAGATAGATAGATAGATAGATAGATAGATAGATAGATAGAGATAGAGATAGAGATAGATAGATAGATAGACAGACAGACAGACAGACAGACAGATAGATAGATAGATAGATAGATAGATAGATAGATACCTTTGGGAAAGGAGAGAAGTAGAATTTTTAGTAACTTTCAGGGACTTCCTGAAACCTTTTGAGTTACTTCCTTCCTGTTAGCTTCTCTGCAGGATGAAATGTTTCACACTCCTTCAGAACATCATATAACTGCCTCCCTCTGGATGGAAGTTTGGAAGTGTTCCTCAAAGGAAGTTGCTATAGAACATGCCTTTTCTTCAAGTTTTCTGCCACAGTTTCTTCTGTTTGCTGAGTCATGACTAAGCTCCATAGGTCTTCAGGGTGAGTACATGAAAGGTTTGGCCCATCCCATGGCCCATTGCATGGGGTACAATGGAATATAGTATAGAAACAACCCATGCGTGTCAGGCCTACTGGATTATGATTTAGCTGGCCATAGATATCAGCATTGTTCTCACACTTCCTCTATTAGGCATTCTAAATACTACTGGTTCCTTCAGGTGGATGGAAGGTTTATTTTACAGCACATATATTTCCCTTTCATTCTGCCCTAGGTGATAAGTTTAAATGTCACACATCTAGAGTTAGATTGGGGGTGAGGTGGGGTATGATCTAGTCCTTTGAGTCCCTGGTATCCCTTGCCAACATTAGATATAGATGAACCTTTTGTTCAATGACAGTTGTATTACAGTTGTTCTGCCAACTTGCTTATTTGTTGGGTGACACAGAAACAGGAAAACTGAGCCCAAGAATTTCACAAGTTTTGCCAGGAGGACTACGGCTGGAGGTCGCAAATTTAAAAGAGCATTCCTCTCTTATACCACTCCTGGGCATATACCCAGAGGATTCCCTGGCATGCAATAAAGACGCATGCATGCTCCACTATGTTCATAGCAGCCTTATTTACAATAGCCAGAAGCTGGAAAGAATCCAGATGTCCCTCAATGGAGGAATGGATACAGAAAATGTGGTATATTTACACAACGGAATACTACTCAGCAATTAAAAACAATGAATTCATGAAATTCTTAGGCAAATGGTTGGATCTGGAAAATATCCTAAGTGAGGTAACCCAATCACAAAAGAACACACATGGAATGTGGTCACTGATAAGTGGATATTAGCCCAGAATCTCTGGCTACCCAAGACAAAATTCACATATCAAATCATTCCCAAGAAGAAGGAAGGAGAGGGCCTTGGTCCTGGAAAGGCTTGATGCAGCATTGTAGGGGATTGCCAGGATAGAGAAGTGGGAGGGGGTTGAGTGGGGAATGGACGAAGGGAAGAGGGCTTATGGGACTTTTGGGGGGGGTCAGAAAAGGGAAAATCATTTGGAATGTAAACAAAGAATGTAGCAAAAACATAAATAAATAAATAAATAAATAAATAAAAATAAAAGAGCATCCCTGTGAGTACTGACCATGCTCACCACATGATCTGTTTAATTGTGACTAATCCTTCCTGGCTGAAGCCTTAAAAGCAATTGTCTTTTTCTGGTTTTAGGAAGACAAAGAATACATTTTTATTGGAGAATAAGCATGTCTTCTATTCACAGCACAAAGGCTCCCCACTGGGTATTTTGTTTCAGGCCTGGAGTTAACACCCAATATTTGTAGACATGTTTACATCAGTCTGGAATGTTTCAGTATAAACGTAGCCATGCCATTTAGGGAGAAAATGTTCAGGGATGTAGTGAGGTTGTAGCTCAGCAGTAAAGGGCTTGTCTACAGGGAGGTCGTAGGTTCCTATGAGAAAAGGAAGAAAGGAAATCTGGGTGGATCTAGAATGTATAAATTGTAACACACACACACACACACACACACACACACACACACACACACACACACACCATAAAATTAAACCATTGCCTTTAAAGTGTGGTGAGTTAGGAGTTAGTACTTAGGGCGGGGCACCCCCTTGTGGTTGTTCACAGGAGTGCCCATTTCAGGATACTAAAAGAGGGATCCATGATCCAAGCATTTCTTCTTTGAAATCCAGCACCAGCTTTGTTAGATATATAGCTTTGGAGGGGACTATGAGTGTAGCTACTGAATGACGTAATGAATGTACACCCCTTTGTCTGCCACATCTGCACCCAGTGTATGTCAGCTTGGAGTCTGTCTGTCCTGTGGAGGAGACCAACGCAGTGACTGGAGAACTTTACTGACTGCTGAACATGGTGCTGGCTGGTGGATGGACACACTCTCCTTCATCTCCTACTAGCTCAGGACATTTGGAGCAGATGTTATCCATTCTTCTCTGACCATATTTATAATCCTTCTACCTCTCAGACAGAAACTCTAGCAAATGAGAACTAGCTGTCCAGTAATAGTCACTTTCTGAAAGAAGTATCCAAGAAAGCTAAATTAATGAGGTAAATTCAACTCTATATCTAGGTCACCAACCATGGAGATGAAATGAGCAGTGGGTTGGTGAGATGTTCTGATGTATCCTTTGAGTAGTAAATTCCTGCAACTTTTTCAAGAGTAGGTTCAGAATCTTTCAGCAAAATCATCTGCACCACTCCAAGAAGGCTGAGAAGAGCCTTCTTAGACTACTTTTCTGATGCTATTTAAAAGAACCATGAGCTCTACAAATTGAAAATTGTCTAAAGTGAAAATAGCCCCTAAAGAAAATAGAAGGCAGGTAGATCTCACTACATTGGTGGTGTCATATCTTTCTGGAAGCATCTGATGTATTCAGCTGAAAAATGAGCTCAGAAAAATCTATAGCAACAGTATTCTATTTCTACACAATTACAGTGTTTTATTTATAAAATGGAATCCTAACATCATTAGGCCATTTATAAAGCACAGGCAAGAAAGGTCAGAGCAATTAAAACAGTAGGTCCTGCCCCAACCAAACTCCCAAACTTCATCCCTGTAAATAGTATGTTATGTTACTTCTTCCCAAACTATAAGCCACACAGACTTTTCTCTTGACAAAATAGGTTGATGTGAACCCTTAGCAGAGAATCCCCTGGCTTTGACCCTAGTGCTGTCATACAAACCACAATTTTCTGCATCTGCTTCTTCATGTCCCTAAGTAAAATAATCTCCACCGTGTCTGCCTCAAGCCTGATGAATGAGGTGGCAGGTGATGGAGTTACTGATAGTACATGGTGCTATGCAGGTGTGTATTTCCAAAGTCTAGTTGTCACTGTCCCCATGCAATGTCCAAAGGGTCACTCTATGTACCACCACCTATCTCTCTGTGAGCTCATCCTAGTAGTGGTGGGTTGTACTAAAGTTTTTCCTTCATCAAAAGGAAAATAAAGACGCAAGAGGACTACTTGCCATTGTGGAATGTGAAACAGGCAACACCAGGCACAGTCTCAAATTGCTCATGGAAGGAGACAGCTGGGCTACAAACCATTCCTAAGGTCAAATGTTATGAGCATTCCAAGGTCAAGGTACTACACTGTACAGCCCACTTTGGAAGCATTGTACCCAAAGACTGCTAGGAAGGCTGGAGAGTCTTGATACCTTCTTGGAGAAGCTGATGTCTATCCACCAAGAAAATATTAAAAACAACAAGGTTTAAAACCCTTTCAGGGAGGTTTAACATTCATGTTCAAGAAATGAACCAAGACTCCTTGGTCTCCTCAGTGAGCAGATCTGTTATCCTAACAGTCTCCTAACATTAACTGACAGAGGAAGCCACGGAAAAGAGCCAAATGTGGGAATTTATTAAGTAAAAGCGAAAGGTATTGTGATTAATAAGTTCCCTGAGAGTCCGAAGATAAGCTAATGACATCCAATCAATAGCAGACTCAGGTCCCTCATCTGAACCCATGAGTGCAGCATGGTTATCCACATGGAAAGTGGTAAGACTAAAATCAACTCAATTTCTCCTTGAGGACCCCAATATGCCCTCACTTTCCCCTTGAAAGCAAGAGAAAGAAGGATTGCACATGAAATATGTACTTTCCCCCACCCCTTTAAGCTTAAGACTGAGCCAGAGAAAGTCCTGACCTCCTGTTTCCATTTCTGTGGCTCCCCATGATCCTCTATGGTGGGGAACCACCCTCCCCATTCAGGGTCCATTATATGCCTGTCATCCTCCAAATAATGCAGAAGAGAATCTGAGAACACTGAAAAGGAACCTGCTTCACATTCTATCCACTGGAATCCAAGCAGGGGAAGAAATGAAAGATAAGAGAGAGAAGAAAAGAAAAGAGAGGGGAGAAGAGGGGGAGGAAGAAAGGGGAAGGGATGGAATGAAAGAGAAGGGAAGGGGCTCAAATACAGTTCCCAGATCTACCTAGACCTGGAGAGCCACATCTCCTAAAGTCAACCAGGAATGTACACAGTTGACACCTCGTTACTCACTGAATCTAATTGCCTGGTCCCTTCAACCAGGTCAAGCTCTTTTGCACTTGAAAACCTTCACAAATGCTGTGCCTGCTGCCAAGAATGCTCCTTCCCCCAGTGTGTCACATACTGCCATTTCCAGTCTCCACTGAACTGTCTCTCAGAAAAACCTGCATGGCAGCATGAGTGTTTAGGCTGCTGGTACCTGCAATCTTCACTCACCTCTGTCCTGGAACTATGCCAGGAGTTTTCTGCCTCCAAGTTTGTGGTGGTTTGAATAATCATAGACCCCTGAGTTCCATATATTTGAATGCTTAGCCACCACCAGGAGTAGAACTATTTTAAAGAACTAGAAAAATTAAGAAGGGTGGCCTTCTTAGAGGAAGTGTGTCACTGGGGATGGGCTTAAAAGCTCTGGTCTCTCAGCCTGCAAATCAGGATATAGCTCTCAGCTATTACTCCAGAACCATGTTCCTTGCCATTGTGAAAATGGATTAAACCTCTGAAACTGTAAGCAATTCCCCAGTTAAATGCTTTCTTTTATAAGAGTTGCCTAATCTCAATGATATCCACATATCTAAGGGTGATGTGTTTTTATAGATTAAATGGATATATGAATAGAATGTGATAAAGTGTTTATAATTTTCTCTCAACCTAAAACTGAACTTTGAGTTCCTGTCCTTTTACACATAACTTCCTTATGTATAAATTCCTGTCCTTTTACACATAACTTAACCTCTATGTGCATACTGATTTTTAAAAATATTTTCCCTTGAACAAACCTCTCCTGAGGAATACATGGCTTTGCATATGTGTGTCAACATGTACACGTACAGTAGAAGAACCATTGCCATCTCGTTCAGTATTAAAGAGTAGTACTTATTACAAAGTGAAACTCAGTTCAGAGATCGTATTAAAGATGAAATTAAATGCTTTATGTTAAATACTTAGCAATGTGACAGCATACTGTAGGCATTCAATGCATATTAACTTTATCACAGCAATACTTACTCATTTGGCTATAAAATGCTGAAGTCTTCATTTTCACAAGGGAATGAATCTGAAAGACTATTAAAACTACAGACACCTAGGAGCATTCATCTCTAACTTGTCACCTAGAAGAGTGTGGGGGTATAAGGTACTAGGAACAGAAGGCCATTATATAAGAGTCTGAACAATGGTGACACAGACAACATCAGCATGGGTGTTGAGGACAGTGGAGATGGTTATTTTGTGCTAAAATAGAGAATCTTAGAAGCATATGTTGCTTCTTATCAAAAGGAGTGAATGGATGGAAGTGGGGCAGAGAGATGGATGAGTCAATGTTGTCTTTTATAAAAACATGGATTTATCAAGAGAGAACTAGTGATGTACCCCCACATGCCTAATATTTCTATGATCTACTGAATGTTTCTAATTACAGTTCCACTAAGCCAAGGTGTGCAGACGAAGAGCCAGAAATGACCTGGGTAGAATGTTCTGAAGCCCAATAGGTAGATATCCAAGTCACTTTAGAAGAATTTCTCTTTTCTTTGATTTAGGGACTGTCTTAGTTAGGGTGTCCATTGCTGTGAAGAGACATCACGACCTGGGCAACGCTTATAAAGAAAACATTTAACTGGGTCTGGCTTAGAGGTTCAGTCCATTATCATTGTGGAAAGCACGACAGCATGCAGGTAGACATGGTGCTGGAGGAGCTCTCTTTTGTTTGTTGTTTTTTATTGGATATTTTCTTTATTTACATTTCAAATATTATCCCCTTTCCTGGTCCCCATTCCCTGCTCCCAGAAACCTCCTATCCCATCCTCTCTCCCCCTGCTTCTAGAAAGATGTTCCTCCACCCACCCCACTCGCACCCCCTTGCCCTCAATTCTTCAACTCTGGGGCATCGATGAAGCCTTCATAGGACCAAGAACCTCTCCTCCCATTGATGCCTGACGAGGCAATCTCTGCTACATACGCAGCTGGAGCCCGAGCTCTCTTGGCTTCTATGTCTTGAACTATAGTCAAGAGGAAAGTCTCTTTTGCAGGCAGCTAGGATGAAGTTCCCTTCCCCACTGGGAAGAGTTTGGGCATAAGATCTCAAAGCCCACCCCCACAGTGACACACTTCCTCCAACTAGGCCACACTTATTTCAAGAAGGCCACCCCTCCTAGTAGTGTCACTCCTTGTTAACCAAGCATTCAAACACACTAATATATATGGGAAAAACCTGTTTAAACCAAGAGCCCATTGGGAAACTTACACATATGTCTTCATTCCTTCCTAATTACCTTAAAAAGACAGTAGCAGGAGTAGTATCAGTGAGTAGCAGGAAAATATTCGCCTTCTTTAGATGGGCCAAAAGCAGGCTTATGAGAAATACTGTCGATGGGTATGACATTTAGAGAAGTACTACGACAGACAGACAAACTAAGAGTCTGGTTTGTGAGGATCTTTGCACCAGAGTGAATGGCAACTGATTCACAGGTGCTCCTCCTCACCCATGGGACCTATAAGTCCCTATGTACTGCTTACATGGCCCAAGAGATTTGTACATATGGTTAGGGATCTTGAGACAGGTTAGCATACGTTATTTAAATGAGCCCATTAAACTCGATGATCTTTACAGCAGGGAGAGAGAAATGTTAGAATCAGGAAAGGTGAAGAATCAGGAAAGGTGCCTCGGTGATAGAGACGGGGATGGGGGAGGAGGAAAAGAGAGAAAGAGAAAGAGGTAGATAGAGAATTAACGAGAGAGGGAGAAAAAGAAAGAAATAATCCCTAGCTGAAGATGAAGGGAATGGCTACCAGACAAAAAAATGCAGGTGGGCTCTAGGAGTTCAGAATACAATAACATGAACATAGGATTTCCCTAGAGCATCCATTAGAAATGCGGCCTTACCCAAGAGCTTTGACTTTGAGAAACAATAACAACAACAGTGCATTTGTAATGAGACTTGCAAGAGGGCTCAATGGATAAAGCACTTGCTGTACAAGTGTGAGAACCATAAACCATACCCTCAGCACCCATAAAACCCAGTTTGACATAACAATCACCTGAAATCCCAGTCCTCAAAGGGGATCAGAAGGGCAAGCTGGCTAGATAGCTTAGTTGGAATTGGCAAGCTCCAGGTTCAATGAGAAACCCTGTCTCAATAAATAAAGTAGAAAGCAATTGACGAAGCCATCAGGATAACATGCACATGCATATGTGTGTGTGCGCCAGTGCACATACACATAATCATCATTATCTACATACATGTGAAAACATACACACATGGACTCAGACTACAAACACATATATGTACACTCCCCCAAAATAAATTTGTGTTGGTTTGATCCACTAAATTAGTTGTTACATAGAAAATAGAAAACGAACAAAGTCATTAACCTCTAAAGTGATGTATATAAGCTTTCAGGAGGGATTTCCCACACGGGGGGTGGGGGCAGTGTGGGGGAGTTGTACCGCTCCAAAACCAAGGAAGCATCTTTGTCTAAATGGTCATGATGCTCTTCATATTCAGCCTTTACATGGGATGGGCTTGAGGGGAGTACACAAAGTTTGTCCAAGATGGTACAAGATCATAACTCTTGCCTCCATATGGGATCAATGGGAATTTCCTTCATCTTTACCATTGTCTATTTCAGGATACACATACAGATACTACAGTGGAGCATTAAACATGAAGCCACTGGGTTCACCCTATACCACTAGAAAAGCTTTGAGTCTGAGTCTCAATGTAATACCAAGAGTTATCCCCACATTTTTATGACAATGAAATCTCAGAAGAGACAACACTCAGTTGATTGATTCTGAGAAACCAGATATTTCAATAATAGACACTGTAGTCTGAATCTCTTCCTGGCTACAGTTGAAGTGAGGAAACTGGAATTACATTATCTCGTGCACTACGGTGATTTTAATATATGACAGTTCTTACAGAGGTGGCAGCTTGAAGGAAGGTGTTTTATAATGTTTTGATTTAATTTGATTCATTTTCTTTTTCAGCTGTGCTTGCAGGCAGGCTGGGGACAGAAGCAGAAAGTTAGGGACAGGAAGGAGGCAGGAGGCACAAAGAAGAAGCACACAAACATTAAGCAAGCGTGTAAGGGAGGGTCCTAAGCTCTAGCCATCTTCTCACTTTCACCGGGTTTCAAGGGTAAATATCACCCTTGACTTTGAGTCTCAAACTCTCATCTGTTCAAAGACACGCCCTGTTGCAGAAGATACAAGTGAACAATGGGCCATTATTGAATTCTGGATCTGTGCAAGCGGGGTTCTGAAGAGTGATGAAGGTGAGAGATGTACGTGGTGCTTCAGATCCATCACATCAAACCAGATGTGGACTCAATATGTCACTCAGACTGGTCCTAAAGGGATGAAAATTAAACTGCAGACCAAATGAACATACCAAATCCTAGGAAGCTCGTGTGCTCAAGCTCACACCTACCTCTGAGAGATTTTAATAAGACTCTGTCTTCCAGCTGTTTTTTGTTTTTTTTCCTCTTACCTTCTGAGCAATTTTTTAGCCAGGATTAAAACAGCATTTAACACAGGATGTATTTTGAAAGCATCGCTTTTCTTTTAAATTCCTTCTTGTATCTCCAATTCCCCGAGACATGACAACCAGAGCCCCGAGCCTCCCTCCGCATGAAGCTGCAGTTGGTTTCCATCTGGTCTTCCCTCCCTGTGTGTCCTGTCATCATGTCCTCCTTCTTTCTTCCTCCACACCCCAGACTTCCTAAGAATAAGACCGACTTCCCTCCCCCAGATATTTTTGCAGTATTGTGAGGGAAATAGAGAAAAGGGGAGACACAGGGGAGGAGAGAAAACCTGGGGTGTAGCACATGAAGAGATAGAGAAAGAATAAGGAGAGGAAGGGTGGGAAGCGAGGCAGACAGAAACATGTGAAGAGGCCCAGCGGCCAGGCAAGGACAGAGACCGCTGAGCACTTCAGGCCGCTCTCTGATAGGTCTGCTGTGTTAATGGCTCAGACGAGCTGAAAACAGGCCTGTGGAAAGTCGTAACATTCACCAAACCCTTGACAGCCACTATTCTTCAGAGAGGCTGTGAACAATTGCCTGCCTGCCAGTGTCTGACTGAAATAATAGCTGTACCTACAGGATCATTTGGAAGACAGATGGTAGAGGAAACCCCATTTATCTGCCAGCAGCCATTTCATAATTCTCACTGTCCTGTCAAGCCAGGGTGGGAAAAATAAATGCAGCCTTGCTAATTAGCCATGCTCATTAGGTCTGTGTTGGTTTAAAGGCAGGACCTCACCCACCTCTGTCCTGCTCCTCCATCTGGTTCACTTGCCTGACTACCCAGTGTTTTTTCCAGATGCTTTCAGAAAGCCCTGTGATGCCGTTAGCAAAAGGCATGTCCGCAAAGCCTGAAAGCTTCGAGGTTGTCTAGGTGGGAGTTTATTTCTCATTTATTCACTACCTTTCTAGTTCCTTCTCGTGGGTCCATATAAGAAGCTCCCGGCCTCCGCTGCTATTTGTTGCTTCCATGCTTCTGGCTTCCCAGTACTCACATTTCAAAGACCACATTTCTTTCCCTCTCCCTTTCCGAGTTGCTCTTTTCTACTTAAAGTGTCAGACACTTCTCTTAGCATTTTTACAGCATGAATTAAGCCAACTACTTCCAGTCCTTGCTGTGCCATGTTTGTGAACTTAGAGAAATGTTGAGGAGCTCCATAGCCTTTCGGTACATCTGAGACCCTTGGCTGTCATTCGAGGGCACTTTCTAGGAATTCAAAATGAGGGTATAAACAAGAATGAGAATGGGGACAGAAAGGCCTCAGAGGTCCAGGTTTACGAGCATTTCCCTGTGCAGAAAAATAAGGGTCTGTGCTCACTTTCACATTCTACTTACCATCTTGAAGTTCTCCATAATTTTTAAACAACCCCCCAAACTGTCATTTTGTATTGAGTCTGCTATGGCTGGTTCTGCTTCAATTGTTGGATAAAGGGCAGAACAGTAACTTAATAAGGTCAAATTGATAGGCTAGAAATCCCAAAAGTTTCTAGGAGCTGAGAGAAGCAAATTTCAGCCCATTTGATCAGGGAAACATAAATATCAAATGCTATTCGTGACTGGAAGAGGGTTGCTTTTGGTTTTATTTTATCGTATTATTTTATTGTATCTTATTGGGGATTTTTGTGATGCTGAGAAAGAAGCACCAGTCCTCATATATGTTATGTAAGTGTACCACTGAGCCCATTCTCAGCCTGGAACAGTCTGATTTTGATGTGCTGAAAAGAATGTGCAATCCTGAAAAGTAGAGGCAGACACCACATAGTTGTAAATTCTCCAAGGCAGTGGTTTTCAGCGGTGATACCTCTTGGGAGGAAATTGCTGGCAAGAATCCCTTCACTGTGGTACACATTTCCCTATATACCAATTACACTAAAACATCAGCCAGCGAACTAAAAAGATTTGTGAGAAATAAAACTATAGTATAAGTGGGCAACTTCTGGGGGGAACATATTAAATGTCAGGCTGAAGAAAATAGAAAAATGGCTGAGCACTGGGTGGAGAACAACTGTTGGAGATCTAGCTACCCAAGGGAAAAAAGATATTCCTCTTGAATCCATCTGGTCATTTGTTCACAAGGCTTGTTCAATTATAATTCTCTCCCAACAACTGGTGTGGCATGGACCTATCCCACCACCATCCTTCCTCACACTGCCTCTCCTATCCTACTGCTGTGTGACAAACTTCCTGGAGAGATGTAACCTACATATCAAGTCTTCCTAGCGAGGGAAACCACAACAGATCAAAGTCATGATATTCACTGGGTTACTAACAGGAATTTAGGTGAGAGGGTAACTTACAAGGTGCAGTGGTGACTGAAAAGCAGCTGCATCACCAAAGATGCTAATCCCAGCATTAGCAATGTCTCTTGGAAGCTACCCACATGGAGCTCTCTGCAGATGTTCCGAATCCAGACGTTGTTCTCTCTGCAGATGACTAGTTAGTCTTTCCTCCTAGCAGATGTTCACTCATTTTCACATTGCTTGGGTGGGGTCATCAGAGAATTGTTCAAGTTTCTGTTCTCCTGGACCACTGACCTTTCATTTACATCTGAAATGTCACGGACTTCTTTCTCCTCTGGAGGAACGGTTCAAAAGAAGGTAATGTTTCTATAGCAGAATACTGCCATACAATACCCACAAATACACAGAATAGAAAGTTTTACCAGGTATCCTCAATTTTGACCCTGTAGCTTCCTTAACTCCATTACATTCAACTCATAGTTTGTACAGGCCATCTTATTAAACATGCCAAGAAAGACATTCATACTTCTACCCTCTCCTAAAAGGTTTTTGTGAATGATACCACCCACACACCTATCTATGGCAGGAGCTAAGGTCTTAATGAGGTAAAAAGTGAAATGAGGTCATCAGTGTGGACCCTAATGTAATATGACTACCTATGAGAAGAGATCTCATGAAACATACATAGACAAGGGAGAAGATACATAAGCCACTGGAAGAAAATGGGCATCTTCAGTATGCTGGGGGGGGGGCGATAATAGATTATCTCTCAGAAGTAACCAACCTTGCTAATACCTTGATCACAGGTACCCAGACTCCATAACTATGGGACAATAAATTACTATTGTTTAATACCCACTGTGTAGTACTTTTGTTAAAAAAACATCTTAGCAAACAATTATATCACCAAGCTGGATGTGGTAGGACACACCTTTAATCCTAGCACTTAAGAAACAGAAGCAGGGAGAGCACTATGGGTTCAAGACCAGACTGGTCTGTCTACATAGTGAGTTCCAGAGAAGTCATGTATATGCAGAGATAACTTGTATCTTTCAAAAAATCTAAATACATATCACCCAAATTGTTTATTAACCTATCTTCATCTCAGGACAATGCCTTTCTGTGAGATCTCTGACAGTAAAGTGGAAGCCTTAGATCCTAGTGTATAGAAGAATTATAGAGATCTGAAACAGAGCCTATCCATAGTAATCTCTTGACATCCATTCACAAAGCACCTCATAAGTCGGCAGTATTAGACAAGAATTAGTACTAGGAAAAATGGATACACTACCAAAAAGCAATCTGTAAATAAGATCCCAATGCCATTCTTTACAGAAAGAGAAAAAAAAAATCCTAAATTTAATATGAAGCACAAAATACTCAGTACACTTAAAACAACCCTTAGCAACAAGAACAGTGTTGGAGATAACACAATGTTTCATTTGAAGCTATAATACAGAGTTGTACTAATTAAAACTCCATGGTACTTGTACTGGCTGGTTTTATATCAACTTGACACAAGCTAAAGCCATCTGAAAGGAAGTAATCTCAATTAAGAAAATGCCTTCCAAAGATTGACATTTTCTTAATTAATAATTGATGGAGGAGGACCCAGCCTATTGTGGGCAGTGCTGTCCCTGGATTGATGGCCCTGGGTTCTATAAGAAAGCAGGCTGAGCAAGCCATGAGAAGCAAGCTAGTAAGCAGCAATGCTCCATGGCCTGTGCATCGGCTCCTGCCTCCATGTTCCTACTTAAGTTTCTCTCCTGACTTCCTTCGATGATGAGCAGTGCTAGGATACTGTAAGCCAAATAAACCCTTTCCTTACCAACTTTCTCTTTGGTCATGGTATTGCATGCTATAACTATGACAGTACTGGCATAAAAATAGACACATTGATTAGCATAATGAAAATATTCTCAGGTATAAGGCCTTGCAACTCTAGCTGCTTGGTTTTTGACAAGATGTCATAATATCTGTCGGCGAAAAGATGGTCTCTTCAACAAAGAGTGCTGAGAAAACTGGTTAGTCACATGTAGGAGAATGAAACTAGATTCCTAGCTCTCCCTCCCACCCCCCGCAGGAAAATAAATGCTGAATAATCAAATGTAAGGCCCAAAACTCTAAAGTCATTAGAAAAAATGGAGGGAACACATTTTAAAATATAGGTATATGAAAGGACTTTCTGGACAACTCCATCCTAATTGTTCTGGATATAAAGCCAACAACTAACAAATGGCACTATAGGACTTTAAAAAGTTTCTGCACAACAAATAAAAGTTAGTCAAGTTAGGAGACAGCCTACATAAGGCAAGAAGAAATATTTGCTACTTATGCATCTGATTGGGGATTAATATCTAAAATAGACCACAAAGAACTAGACAATACTGATCAACCCAAAACTAAACCCAATCAATAAATAGACTAAGGAAATGAGCAGAGAATTCTCAAGAAGATGAAGTACAAATGGCCAGGAAGAAGTGAAGAAAAAAAAAGTGTACCACCTCATTAACCATCAGAGAAATGAAAATTACAGCTATATGGAGAGTTCACTCCATATGACCACTCAGAATGTCAGTTATTATGAAAGAACATTACAGCCAATTGTGGCAAGCAGGTATTTCCTGCCGAGGGGCAGACCCTCTCAGGCTTCCGTGAACAGGAGCCTGGATGAAACAGGATAAGCCATGGCTCTCCACCATGCTGGAGCATTGGAGGTGGGAAGTGGGCAAGGGATGCAGTGCAAAGAATGTGTTTTCCTAGGTCCTAACTCTTCAAGGGAGAGTGAGATGGGCCGAGGGCAAGTTTGGCACATGAAATGTGAGATCCCCGCAGAGAACTGGAAACATTTCTAAGCTCTGCGGTGTAGGCAAGGACTTAAAAAAAATAAAGACTCTGATAAACACACCTATATGTTTAATTTTTTAAAAAAAAAAAAGAGAGAAACTTTCTCATTACATAATCGGTCAATTTCTGTATCTTTGTCTATTCAATGATGTAAAAATCACTCACTTTTTAATATAAATATGAACAATACCTTTATCCTCAATTAATTAAAACTCAGAATCAATACACAAAGGAAAGAACTTTAAAAATAGATTGAAAATTACATGTTGCCCCAGGACTGAAATATCATCACACCACTGGATATTCCAGTGCCTTAAAAGTTGATTTATCCATTAAAAGCCATTTTCTCCATATCTGACTCTAGAGTACTCCAGACATAGCAAGGTATATGGCCTAGGCTGCTCTCTTCCCTGAAATTCACTTCTTGTGTACTCTTGTCTCAGAAATGTAATGCATCACTGACATTGCTCTGCGTTATGCTGCACTCACTTTTAATTGTATTAAATTATTGGAAATGGGAAGCAGATGGACCCTTGTCCCACTCTGTCTCTGATAATTAGATAGTGCTGACTAATGCTTCCATGGGGTTTTCCTCCTCACTGCCGAATGAAAGAGTACTCCAATGGGGCTCCTCAAAGCATCTGAGAACCAATGGTCCATCACTTCCTCCTTGGCTTTTACTCATGGATACTGAAGAAAAAAAAAAGCAGGAGTCAAATTATCTTTGTCTCTTTGGTTTTCCTCTAGCGGTTTTGCTACTTGACTTTGCTTTTCGGCAGGAGTTGAAACTGAGTGAAGGGGACGCTGTATAACACCTGGCTGTACTTCACTTCCTAAAACCAGAGCCGAATTGGGGAGAACGTGAGCATCATAGCTGTAGGAAAGTGCTGGGCTATGACACTCCGCCTCTCACTTCTTCCAAAGTGATCACAGGAAATAGCACGGAGACTGACAAACCCATGTTTGAATCCTAACCCAGTGGGGAATTGTTGAAAGCAGAGGTGCGCTGCTAAGTGCTTAATAAATGGATCTCAAAATAAATAAAGTACTTAATTAAAATTCTTGATTTTTAACATGTGTAACTTCTGTGCTGTAAATTGTTTTTTTACCAAAGCTTGCTTCAAGCCACGGAATGTGAGTTTTTACTCTGAGCTCGGTTGTCCCATATATGATGGCTAGAGAATGCCTCTCTACGTCTCAGCTTCTTCATCTATATAATAGTGAGAATGTAACTTTCAGGTTTATTATAACACAAATAGTAAAGTATGATTAAAGATAAAGGATATAACATTCAGAATAAAGATGAAGTCACTTTCAGAGTTATTATAATATAAAGGTTAAAATAATAACTGCAATATGTCCAGAACACGCTTTCCACTAGAAGGCCAATAAACTGTTCATCCTCCTTACTACTTCAGTCTGGGCTGAGAGAAGGGACTTCACTTCAATCAGCACTCTAAGCATCAGCCTTAAAATTTTAGCAACAAATTGCTATCAATACGTATGGCTAGGAATCTGGAGAATTGATTTACATTAATAAAGATCATGAGAGGCAGATGTGTCTCACAATGCCAATTTGCCACTCAGATTTAATGCATATAGAATTTACAAAATTAGGCCATATAGCGTAATATTTTTTCACTTTTTGTGGCTTGAAAAAGTTGTTTGACAAAGACATAAATATTAATAATGTTTAAATATGCTTAAATAATCGCCCCTTTTAAAAATTTTTGAGCTTATACTCACTTAACTGTATCCCTGGCCTAAAAGCCAAGAGTGATTCCCTGCTCTGGTGTTTCCACAAGCAATAGGCTTTTGTGGTGTCCCTTTCAAAGACTGTGGAGGTAGACCTCATTAAGAGAAGAGTGTAGTTCACCTTCTGAGGGAGTCCTGCATCAAGTTTATCAGCTGGAGCCTGACATGGATGTCTCCTGAGAGGCTCTGCCAGAGCCTGACAAATACAGATGAGGATTCTCACAGCCAACCATTGGATTGAGTATGGGGTCCCCAATGGAAGAGTTAGGGGAGGACTCAAGGAGTTAAAGGGCTTTGCAACCCCACAGGAAGAACAGCAATATTAACCAACCAGACGCCCCAGAGCTCCCAGGGACTAAACCACCAACCAAAGAGTACACAAGGAGAGACCCATGACTCTGACTGCATATGTGGCAGAAGATGGCCTTGTTGGACATCAGTGGGAGGAGCAGCTCTTGGGCCTGATGGTGTTCAATGCCCCAGTGTAGGGGAATGCCAGGGTGGGGAGGCAGGAGTGGGAGGGTGGTTGTGGGAGCACCCTCATAGAAGCAGGGGAAGGGAAGATGAGATAGGGACTTTCCAGAGGGGAAGCCAGAAAGGGGATAATATTTGAAATGTAAATAAATAAAATATCCAATAAATAATGGAGGACAGATTTGAATAGAGAATTCACAGCAGAGGAATCTCAAAAGGCTGAGGAACACTTAAAGAAATGTTCACCATCCTTAGACATTAGGGAACTGCAATTCAAAATGACTTACAGATTTTATCTTACTTCAATTAAAATGGCTGACAAAAATACTAATGACAGCACATGCTGATAAGGATGTGGAGCAAGAGGTTCCTCCTGCTGATGAGTCCCTTATAGGTATTATGGTAATCAATATGGCAGTTCCTCAGAAAACTGAGAATTGATCTACCTCAAGACCTAGTTATACCACACTTGGAAGAAGGAAGATTTATTCTTCTTTGCTGGCTTGCCTCGTGGGACTGAGCAACTGCTAGATCCTTGGACTTCCATCCACAGCTGCTGTTGACCATTGTTGGGGAGTTGGACTACAGACTGTAAGTCATTGACAAATTTCCTAACTATATAAAGACTGCCCATACGTTCTGTGACTCTAGAGAACCCAGACTAATACAGGATGTTTCATCCTACCACAAGAAGACTTCTTCAACTATGTTCATTGTGGTTTTATCCATAATAGCCAGAAATGGGAAAGAACCTAGATATCTCTTAACAGAACAATGGATAAGCAAAGTGTGGAATGGAGTATTATTACTCAACTGTTAAAAAACTGGCATTATGAAATTTGCCGGCAAATGCCTGAAACTAGAAAAAACATCGTAAGTGAGGTAACTCCAACCCAGAAAGAAAAATATGTTATATATTTACCACTAAGTGGACATTAGCCATTAAGTAAATGGGTAAAAATACTTAATTTACAATGTATAAACCCAGAAATTTGAATAAAGAGAGACATTCATAGGAGAATGGGTGAAATCTCCCTGAGAAGGAGAAATAGAATATATTTTATAGATGTGCTGGGGCAAGTGGGAATGGAAGAGAGAAGGTAGGAGGGATGGAAATGAGGGAAAGAAAGCAGACAGAGACAGCAGGAATTATTGCAAAATGTGGAAACTTAATTCAGTGTAAACTTCCTGGAATATATAAATTCTAATGAGATTCTAATGAGAACTCCTAGTAATGAGGGATATTGAGTCTGTTCTGGCCATCCTATAGCTGGGCATGGCTTCCAATGGAGGACTTGGGTTGCATTCAGCTGAGTTGTTTGACCAAGGCATGCTCATTGAAATCTCTGAATAACCCAGGCTGCCATAAAACAATGGATTGCTCTCTGAAAATTGCCATCAGGATCCCTTTAATAAACATAGCATCCACAGAGCTCATGGAGCCTTCACCCCCATATTCTAGTCTCTCTGTTGTGAGAAGGGACTCTGCAGGCTACAAAAAAGAAACACCACAAACCATTTGACCACACATCCTAAGACTTCTTGAGTTCTGATCTGCCAAAAAAAGCATTAGATCAAAGATGGCTTTCAGAAAACCTATGAGACTGCAAAAAGGAGCCAAGGCCTGGGCTGTGGCTGCTTCCCTTGTCTACACTGAAGTCCTAGCAGGTGATGATGCATTCTCCCCACCCCACCCACACACACACTCATTCTGAGTTACTTAATGAGGCAGTTCTTTCATTGGGGCACAATGAAGGTGTGACAAGATACAATTGGCCAAGGATTTAGGGCTTGGGATTGGCTCAAATGCTGTAAATAAGCTTATGTCCTGTGCAATAACCTCAGATCCGCACTCTGATGCTGGTCTCCAGAGTCCAATTTCCTGGGATTCATCACATGACTCCGTTGCCTCTCATCCCCCATCCTCAGTCCTGTTCCCACAAAACTTATAGGTATAAAAGGAGGAGGCTAATGTTGGGACAATGGCATAGAAGAGATCTTCACCATTATCATAGAAGAAAAACTTCTGCAAACTAAGAAAAGGCATACATGTATAGCTACAAGAAGCACACAGAACACCTAAAAGATAAGTCCAGACTAGAAACTCCCCAAGACATATTATAGTTAAAACACTACATATTCAGAGCATTTAAAGAGTACTGGAAGCTGAGAGAGGAAAAAAACATAACTCATATATAAAGAAAAACCCATCAGAATAACAACTAATTTCTCAATGGAATGATTGAAAGCCAGAGGAACTTGGATCAATATACTCCAAGTTCTAAAAGATCAGGAGTGTCAGTCCATACTATTATACCCAGCAAAACTATCTTCCAAAGTTGAACAAGAAATAAAACATTTCCATAATATAAACAGATTAAAATATTTCATGTTCACCAAACCAGTCCTTCAGAGTATACTAGAAGCAATACTTCAGCTGGAGGAGAACAAGCATAGCGAAGTAACTAAAGAAACAACAAATAAATCTGTAATTACTGAAGCATAAAATAGAACTGCCAAAACACACACACACACACACACACACACAGAGAGAGAGAGAGAGAGAGAGAGAGAGAGAGAGAGAGAGAGAGAGCACACAATTAACACACACCTTGTAACAAATAATAGCAATAAGTAAGAATGGCTTTAACTCTCCAATCAGAAAACAAAAGCTATTAAAGAGATTAAGAAATGAAACCTACCTAACTGGTCTACATGAAATTCCTTCAAAGGTAGCTATCACTTTAAAGTGACATAAAGGGGCAGGGGAAGGCATTCTGGGCAAAGGGACCAAGAAACAGTCATTGTTACCCTATAATAGGTGGAAAAATAGACTTCAACCTAAAACAGTTCAGAAGAGTTGAAAAAAGAAACTTCATTCTAAACAAGGGACTGACTAACCAAGACAATATTGTAATCCTAAACATACATGCACCAAATTTTGGTACACCCAACTTTACTGAAAGCATGCTATTGAACTTAAAGACTCTGATTAGCTCCAACTCATTAATAGTGAGTGATTTAAAGATCCCACTTTTTCTAGTAGATTTGTCGTCTGGACAAAAAATAAGCATTAGAAACATCAGAATTAAATGATATCATACATTAAACTGACCTGACAGATATCTATAAAATATTTCCAAACATCAAAGAATTATATATTCTACTCAGCAGCACATCAAGGCATCTCTAAAATAAACTTCATCTTGAAACATAAAACAAATCTTTTTTTTTTTAAAGGGTGTGCCCATATACCTATAATCTTTTTTTTTTAGTTATTTTTATTTTCTATATTCTATGTTTACATTTCAAAGGCTTTCCCCTTTCCCAGTTCCCACCCACCATAGTTCCCATAGTTCTTCTCCCCCCCAACTATTCCCCAATCATTCCCCCTCCTCCCTCGGTTTCTTTATTAAACTGGATGCAATCTTTACATGCCCAGGGTCCTCTCCTTTCTTCTTCTTGGGAATCATTTGACTTGCTATTTGTGTCTTGAGTATTTAGTGCTTCTGGGCTCATTAATATCCACTTATCAGTGATTGCATTTCATGTGCATTCTTTTGTGATTGGGTTAGCTCACTCAGGATGATATTTTCCAGGTCTAACCATTTACCTACAAATTGCATGAATTCATTATTTTTAATTGCTGAGTAGTATTCCATTGTATAAATATACCACATTTTCTGTATCCATTCCTCCTTTGAGGGATATTTGGGCTCCTTCCAATTTCTGGCTATTATAAACAAGGCTGCTATAAACATAGTGGAGCATGTGTCTTTATTGCATGTAGGGGAATCCTCTGGGTATATGCCCAGGAGTGGTATGCCAGGGTCCTCTGGAAGTGCCATGCCCAATTTTCTGAGGAACCGCCAAAAAGATTTCCAGAGTGGTTTTACCATTTTGCAATCCCACCAACAGTGGAGGAGTGTTCCTCTTTCTCCACATCCTCGCCAGCACTTGTTGTCTCTTGAGTTTTTAATCTTAGCCATTCTGACTGGTGTGAGGTGGAATCTCAGGGTTGTTTTGATTTGCATTTCCCTGATGACTAATGATGTTGAACATCTCTTAAGGTGTTTCTCGGCCATCCGAATTTCTTCTGGTGAAAATTCTTTGTTTAGCTCTGTGCCCCATTTTTTGATAGGGTTATTTGGTTCTTTGCAGTCTAACTTCTTGAGTTCTTTGTATATATTGGATATTAGCCCTCTGTCGGATGTGGGGTTGGTAAAGATCTTTTCCCACTTTGTTGGTTGCCGTTTTGTCCTTCGGACAGTGTCCTTTGCTTTGCAGAAACTTTGTAATTTTATGAGGTCCCATTTGTCGATTCTTGATCTTAGTGCGTACGCTATTGGTGTTCTGTTCAGGAACTTTTCCCCTGTGCCCAAGTCCTCCAGGGTCTTCCCAAGTTTCTTTTCTAATAGTTTCAGTGTGTCTGGTTTTATGTGGAGGTCCTTGATCCACTTGGAGTTGATCTTAGAGCAAAGAGATAAGAGTGGGTCAATTCGCATTCTTCTGCATGTTGACCTCCAGTTGAACCAGCACCATTTGTTGAAAAGGCTATCTTTATTCCATCGGATGGTTGTGGCTCCTTTATCAAAGATCAAGTGACCATAAGTCTGTGGGTTAATTTCAGGGTCTTCAATCCTGTTCCATTGATCTGTTTGCCTGTTGCTATACCAATACCATGCAGTTTTTAACACAATTGCTCTGTAGTACTGCTTGAAGTCAGGGATATTGATTCCCCCAGAAGTCCTTTTATTGTTGAGAATAGTTTTAGCTATCCTGGGTTTTTTGTTGCTCCAGATGAATTTGAGAATTGCTCTTTCTAGATCTATGAAGAATTGAGTTGGGATTTTGATGGGGATTGCATTGAATCTGTATATTGCTTTTGGCAAGATGGCCATTTTTACTATATTGATCCTGCCAATCCAGGAGCAAGAAATATTTTTCCATCTTCTGAGGTCTTCTTCGATTTCTTTCTTCAAGGACTTGAAATTCCTGTTGTACAGATCTTTTGCTTGTTTGGTTAGAGTTACGCCAAGATACTTTATGTTGTTTGTGGCTATTGTGAAGGGTGTTATTTCCCTAATTTCTTTCTCAGCCTGCTTGTCCTTTGAGTACAAGAAGGCCACTGACTTGCTTGAGTTAATTTTATAACCTGCCACTTTGCTGAAGTTGTTTATCAGCTGTAGAAGTTCTCTGGTGGAGTTTTTTGGGTCGCTTAGGTAAACTATCATATCGTATGCAAATAATGATAGTTTCACTTCTTCCTTTCCAATTTGTATCCCTTTGACTTCCTTATGTTGTCTAATTGCTCTTGCTAGAACTTCAAGTACTATATTGAAAAGATATGGAGAGAGAGGGCAGCCTTGTCTAGTCCCTGATTTTAGTGGGAATGCTTCAAGTTTCTCTCCATTTATTTTGATGTTGGCTACTGGTTTGCTGTAGATTGCTTTTACTATGTTTAGGTATGGGCCTTGAATTCCTGCTCTTTCCAAGACTTTTAGCATGAAAGGATGCTGAATTTTGTCGAATGCTTTTTCAGCATCTAATGAGATGACCATGTGGTTTTTTTCTTTCAGTTTGTTTATGTAGTGGATTACATTGATGGATTTCCGTATATTGAACCATCCCTGCATCCCTGGGATGAAGCCTACTTGATCATGGTGGATGATCGTTTTGATGTGCTCTTGGATTCGGTTAGCAAGAATTTTATTTAGTATTTTTGCATCTATATTCATCAGAGAAATTGGCCTGAAGTTCTCTTTCTTTGTTGGATCTTTTTGTGGTTTAGGTATTAGCGTAATTGTGGCTTCGAAGAATGAGTTGGGCAGTGTCCCTTCTGTCTCTATTTTGTGGAATAGTTTGGAGAGTATTGGTGTTAAGTCTTCTTTGAAGGTCTGGTAGAATTCTGCACTAAAACCATCTGGTCCCGTACTTTTTTTGGTTGGGAGGCTTTCTATAACCCCTTCTATTTCTTTAGGGGTTATGGGACTATTTAGCTGGTCTACTTGATGCTGATTTAATTTTGGTATTTGATATCTGTCTAGGAAATCGTCCATTTCCTCCAGATTCTCCAGTTGTTTTGAGTATAGACCTTTGTAGTAGGATCTGATGATCTTTTGAATTTCCTCAGTTTCTGTTGTTATGTCTCCCTTTTCATTTCTAATTTTGTTAATTTGTATACTGTCTCTGTGTCCGTTGGTTAGTCTGGCTAAGGGTTTATCTATCTTGTTGATTTTCTCAAAGAACCAGCTCCTGGTCTTGTTGATTCTTTGTATGGTTCTCTTTGTTTCTATTTGATTGATTTCAGCCCTGAGTTTGATGATTTCTTGTCTTCTACTCCTCCTGGGTGAATTAACTTGTTTTTCTTCCAGGGCTTTAAGGTGTGCCATTAAGCTGCTAGTGTATGCTCTCTCCAGTTTCTTTTTGGATGCACTTAGAGCTATGAGTTTTCCTCTTAGCACTGCTTTCATTGTGTCCCATAGATTTGGGTAGGTTGTACCTTCATTTTCATTGAATTCTAAAAAGTCTTTGATTTCTTTTTTTATTTCTTCCTTGACCAAGGTGTCATTGAGTAGAGTATTGTTCAGCCTCCATGTGTATGTGGGCTTTCTGTTGTTTTTGTTGCTATTGAAGACCACTCTTACTCCATGGTGATCTGATAAGAGGCATGGGATTAGCTCGATCTTCTTGTATTTGTTGACATCTGTCTTGTGACCGATTATATGGTCTATTTTGGAGAAGGTACCATGCGGTGCTGAGAAAAAGGTATATTCTTCAAAAATGTCTGGAGGTAATAATTACTATTCCTTAATATCTCTTAACGTCAATGGACTCAATTCCCCAATAAAAAGACATAGATTAACAGACTGGATACGGAAACAGGACCCTACATTTTGCTGCATACAGGAAACACATCTCAGTGTTAAAGACAAACACTACCTTAGAGTAAAAGGCTGGAGGACAATTTTACAAGCAAATGGTCTCAGGAAACAAGCTGGAGTAGCCATTCTAATATCAGATAAAATTGACTTTCAACCTAAAATCATCCAAAGAGACTCAGAAGGTCACTTCTTGCTGGCCAAAGGGAAAATCCACCAGGAAGAGTTCTCAATACTGAACATCTATGCTCCAAATGCAAGGGCACCCTCCTTCGTAAAAGAAACCTTACTAAAGCTTAAAGCACACATTACACCTAACACAATAATTGTGGGTGACTTCAACACCCCACTCTCCACAATGGACCGATCAGGAAAGCAGAAACTAAACAGGGACACAGTGAAACTAATTGAAACTCTGGACCAATTGGATTTAACAGATATATATAGAACATTTCATCCTAAAGCTAAAGAATATAAAACAAATCTTAATGAAATCAGAAAAATTGAAAAAACTTCAAGTATCTTATCCACATTAAAATAAAATTTTAAGTTAATACCAAAATAAATCTCTAGTAATTACACAATCAAGAAGAGATTAAAGACTACAATTGAACAATGAAGGGGTGAAAAAGAAATCAAGAAATAAAAATAATTTGTGTAATTAAATGAAAATGAGATAGAATGCAACAAAATTAAACATCTACATTATAAAAGACAAAAGGAGCACAAATAAATGACCTAATGATGTAAACTAAGAATTTGAAACAAAACAAATTCAAACCCAGTAAATGGCAAGAAGCAATAAATCAGAGCAGAAATTAATGAACTAGGTGCAAAGAAAGCAATTTAAAAAAACAATGATATCAACAGCTGTTTTTTAATAGAAGATATACAAGAACAATAGATTGTTGGTGAACCAAAAGAACAGGATGACTCAAATTAACAGAATCAGGAATAAACTGCAAGACATTACAACAAAGGTATTTGAAAATATTATCAAGAAACACTGTAAAATATATCAAGTTAGAAAATCTAAAACAAATAAGTTTCGAAATTCATTCAAACCATCAAAGTTAAACCAAAAAGAGAAATGTTTTAAACAAATAAGATATCATCATCATCATCATCATCATCATCATCATCATCATCATTATCAAAACCTTCCAACTAAAAAAAAAGAAAAGAAAAGAAAAAAAATCCAGAATAGAAATCTACAACTGGTCAAATGTAGAGAATAACCAACTGTTTGGTACACATCCACAATTGATAAATCTATAATACAGCCCCTGTATCAAAGGCATAGGGAATACTGTGGAAGAAGGGGAGAAATACTGTAATATTCAGAGGATGTCTGTCATGAGACAGTACCTTCTACAATAAGTACGTTTGTGGTGGAGAGATGGCTCAGAGCTTAAGAGTATAGGCTGTTATTACAGAGGTCCTGGGTTCATTTCCCAGCAAGTACATGGTAGCTCACAATCATCTATAATGGACTTCCGTGCCCTCTTTTTGTATGTCAACAATAGCATACTCATATACATTAAGGTCACTACAGGAATAGGTGTTGGTACTGGTGGGACAGGAATAATGACTTCTCTGCCCCAATACAGTACATTCACTTCCCAGTTTAAAAGCGATCTCCAGGGAATGACTGAAACTGTGCTTACTATTCAAAAACAGATCGATTCTTTGGCAGCTGTGGCGCTTCAGAACCGACGGGGCCTAGATGTCCTTACAGCTGATGAAGATGGTCTATGCTTGTTTCTTCAAGAAGAATGCTGTTTTTATGTCAACCAATCCGGGATAGTAAAAAACAAAATCCAGGAGCTTCAGTCAGACATAAAGAACTTCAGAAATCGGGAGACCTCCAGTTCTGGCATTTTTAGAAACCTTCAAGAAGAATGCTGTTTTTATGTCAACCAATCCGGGATAGTAAAAAACAAAATCCAGGAGCTTCAGTCAGACATAAAGAACTTCAGAAATCGGGAGACCTCCAGTTCTGGCATTTTTAGAAACCCTATATGGAAGTAGATACTCCCTTTTGTAACGCCCTTTCTAATCATCTTCCTGGTGTTATTGTTTGCTCCCTGCCTCATTAATCTTGTTTTACATTCCTCCAAGACAATACAAAAAATTTCTAACCAAACTATTAATCAACTTCTGTTACAGAATTACCAGCCACTGCCCATTGAAGAGCCGCTGTCCACAGAGATACCTGATGCCGACGTGTACCAGGTGGACCCAGATGGTGAAAGTCAGCTACACCCCAAAATTGACAATGCCCCTAGACAGCAGGAAGCAGTTTAAGAGACATGATGCCCTCATTCCTTTTCACCATTGGCTCCCCCCTCCTCTTTTCCTTTTCTTTATAATAACAGAAATGAAGAAATGTTAGTACCAAGACCTGTGACATAAGGCGTCAATAAGCACAGTGAGACCTATAGGCCTGTTGCCAAGGCAACAGTTGCCATATACCCAGAATTGAATGGGCCTACCATCACCTATAATTTACGTCATCATCAATATATAATTGGGTAATATCTCTCTCTCTCTCTCTCTCTCTCTCTCTCTCTCTCTCTCTGTCCTGATCCTCAGGACAGTCAACAGGGTCCCCAGACCACCTAGGAGAAGGAGAGAGTCAAGAGATGCAAGAGATGGACAGCAAGACAGTATTCTGATCAAGCTGTCAAATTTTATTTTTTACCCAGGGCAATATAAAGTGAAGCAAACAAGATGTAGGGAGGGGTGAAGGGGAAACAATCTCAGGGGGCTGCCATCACTTCTTAGAAACAGTTTCTTATTATTTCTGGGAAAAGCTAGCTATTGCTGCAGAAATCTTCATACAATAAAGGGGTCATGATAACCTAACCACAGGTGAGCTCTGTTTGATCTAGCCCACTCAAGTGAGCTCTGCATGTACTGACTAACTAACTATTTGATTAATCTTTAGGCTAGGATATTTCTTTAAAAGCAAACCAGAAAAGGCAGGCTAGAAATGGCTGAAAGGAGGGATTTTTGAGATCTAAGTGAGAATGGCTCCTGTAATCTCTCTTTTCCTTCCTTCTTTCTGCCTGCTGCCCCTTTGCCCCATCTTAAATAAAGCACCATGTGGAACTGTTAAAAAATTAAAATCTAAAACCAAACAACAACAACAACAAAAAAAAACCTTCACAGTGATAGCCCTTGTCAACATTCCATCATGAATGAGGAAAATCTCACAAGGCCTGTCTTAGGGTTTCTATTCCTGTACAAATATCATGCCCAAGAAATAAGTTGGGGAGGAAAGGGTTTATTCAGCTTACACTTCCATGCTGCTGTTCATCACCAAAGGAAGTCAGGACTGGAACTCAAACAGGTCAAGAAGCAGGAGCTGATGTAGAGGCCATGGAGTGATGTTCTTTACTGATTTGCTTCCCCTGGCTTGCTCAGCCTGCTGTCTTATAGAACCCAAGACTACCAGCCCAGGGATGGCACCACCCACAAGGAGCCCTACTCCCTTGATCACTAATTGAGAAAATGCCCCACAGCTGGATCTCATGAAAGCACTTCCCCAACTGAAGCTCCTTGCTCAGTGATAAATCCAGCCTGTGTCAAGTTGACACACAAAACCAGCCAGTACAAGGTCCCATACATAGAAAAACCAATAGGCTTTCTAATTGCTTCTGATAGAGGAAGAATAATTTTTCTACAGGAATGTGACCATTACAGGTTATCCAATCCCAATGGTCAGTTCTAAACACATACACATACCAGCCCACTAAGTGGACTCTGCAGGTAGCATATATACACATACATAATATGCATGTATTGTTAACAATAATAACAATACATAACAATAATAATAATATGTAATGTTAACAATAAAAGGAGAGGTCAAGAATTTGATAAGAAATGGGATGGGGACATAGAAAAGGTTAGAGGGGAAGAAAGTTGGGAGGAAATTATGCAAATATAGGGCTCATGGATAAAATTATCAAAAGTAATTCAATAAATGTAAAACATTATTCATGAAAGGAAAGAATGAGAATTCCTAAGCTGAGGTAGCTTCTTCAGAATTCTCAAGGTAGAAAGGAGGCCATGTAGCCATTATACCATCATTCTGATCAGTTACTGGATAAGGGCTTCCGCCAGAAGATGCCCTATTGAGGGCATATAGTTTTCCTCAAAAAAAACTGACAGCAGAGAC
This sequence comes from Apodemus agrarius, assembly GCA_964023405.1. Taxonomy (NCBI): domain Eukaryota; kingdom Metazoa; phylum Chordata; class Mammalia; order Rodentia; family Muridae; genus Apodemus; species Apodemus agrarius. The sequence continues at coordinate 79,154,846 of OZ030011.1, forward strand.
TGATTTCCAGAAGAAATTGCAAGTGCTTGAGAAATAGATTATAACAGGTATTTCAAGAAGGAAGTATTTTCTACATAGAGAAAAGAAAACTCAAGAAGCACTGGGTAACATGAATGTGTTTCACTCTTTGTCTTGGACAAGATTTCATGAGAAGATTCTGAGCCAGAGACAGCAATTTGCCTGCAGCTGATTAAACAATGGTCTCAGGGACTACTAAAATGAATAAACATTTAAAGAACTGAGTGACAAAGTATTGGAAAAAGAAGAAATTCAAGCTGAGGGCTCAGTCAATCTGCCCTTAGAAATGTTCTGAATCAAGGTAAATGAGATGGGCCTGTACCTGAACACAGATCAGTTATTTGATGTAAGATCACTCCAAGATGGTTGCATGAGGGCATTCACCAGGCAAAGAGCAAGGGATGAAAGGAACTCTTTGATGAGCAGTCAGCAGAAAACACCCTTGAGAGTTGTAGAGATTCTATTATTCCATCAGAACCATGTACGAATATCATTACAGTAAAAGTAATCTTTCTAGTTTCTTGCCTGATTAGAATGAGAAAAGATCACATTTTCCTGATCTGTGGCCACATAAAATGTACTTAAGGTTGTGTGAATATTCTATTTATAAGGCAAGGCTAACATTTTCAATCTTATATGGTTAAACCTGTAGTATGTGTCAGGCGATAATAGTACATACCTTTAATCTCAGCATCTGAGTCAGAGACAGACCAATCTCTGTGTTCAAGGCCAGCCTGGTCTACAGACAAAGTTCCAGGATGGTCATGCCTACACAGAGAAACCCTGTATTGGAAATAAATCTATGGTACTTGAGAGTCGTCATCTAACATTCAGAATAATCTAATCTGTGGCTTAGAACTGACGTTTTTATTTTGCCCTCTTGTCTGGAAGGGAAGTTAGTTCCACTTGATGGGAGAAGAGAGCTAGCTCTCAAATATTGACCTCTGATTGCCATATGTATGCCATAGTATACCTCTAATTCTACATTTGCATGCACATGTCTGTCCACATATATACATAAATAAAAACTAAATGTACTAAGAATTTATACCTAATAAGCCTAATGGCTTGCTGAAGATCATAGCTAGTGCCAGTTCCATTCTTTTGGGACCACTCTGACTCACATTCTGACTCTGTGTTAATGCCCATTGGTAGCAAATGCGTCTCTCCCATATTCTGAAACATCAGTTTATATATCTGATTATTTGGTCTTAGGCAAATTACTTGGGCCTAAGCTTCCTTATCTTTAAAGTGGAGGGAAACATAGGCTTGATCTTGAACAAGCATGATGATGATGATGATGATGATGGTGATGATGATGATGATGACAATGATAATAGAACATTTAAAGTCCTTAACAAAATGACTGGCTCATAGAAGCTTATAGGTGATTAATACATTTTCCCTATATAGGGTTTTTGTAGGAAAAGAGCAACTTATATCAGGAAAAAAGAAATCTTACCTTCAGGAATTATAACTCTCTATATGGAGAATTAGGGACTTATACAACCACTCAAAGAAGTCGTAAAGCCAAACTCCATTTTCATTAGTTAAATTTTGTTTCAAGGTAGGGGTCATTTGAGAAAAGGGAATCCCAATTGAGAAAAATGCCTCTATAAAGATTGGTCTGTGGGACTTTTAAGGGAATTTTCTTGACTAATGTCTAGCTCACAGTACATGGTACCACCCCTTGGAAAATGATGTGTGTATGTGTGTGTGTGTGTGTGTGTGTGTGTGTGTGTGTGTATTGCTTATGGTCATGGTATTTATCACAGCAATAGAAAACATAAAAGAGCACCATGCCCAAAATATCAGCCTAGAGCACTGGAAATCATTGAAATTCTTCATGTCTTCCCTTCTCCTAATGGTTCCTTCTTGGATGTTAAAGAGGGTCAATACATGACAGGCTTGCTGGGAAAAAATTGTCTGAACCCAGGACAACTCTATTTCAAATCTTACTCCTCTACTCCTAAGACTGGGATTTTTTTCCCTCCCACAGGTCTTAAGTTAGTATCTGTCACTGATATACTCAGTCGGGAATCACATGGGTGAGAAGGACTATGAGTTCCAGGCTCCCTGCATATCTTTCACATATCAACACTTTAACCAGTCTCTCTCTCTCTCTCTCTCTCTCTCTCTCTCTCTCTCTCTCTCTCTCTCAACTAGAGAATTGAACAGGTTAGATTTTCACTTCTGACCTCCACTCCAGTTAGAGGTACTAATGATCACAGAAAGATATTTAAAGAAGGAGTTAATTAGGTAACTGAGTCGCTAATCATGTGTTTTGATGAATCATATAGATATTTTTTTAGAAATTTTCCTGTCATAAAATATCTATATTTCTTATTAAAATATTGACTGCTAATGTTTAAGTAACCACCTTTAGTTTAATTAGAACTTCCATTATCATTTTTTTTCATTTTTACCTCAGAACAACTATGTGAGTTAGATATTTTTGCTCTAGGGTCACAAATGTAAACATTAAGACTCAGACTCCACTGGCCTAGACCTCTTCTGCCACTGTCTTCTGCAGCAAGAGAGCAAGGGGTCTGGACAGCCTATGTGGTCTAAAAGTGAAAATAATTTAAGCATGAAAATTTAAAACTATGCTACTTTATTAAAATGTCCTCTCTACATAATAGAAGACATGACGGAATCTCTTTGTACATTATAATCAGATAGTTAATATCCAAAATCCAGGACTTAACAGAACAACTTTTTTATGCCAGAAAGGTTAATTACTTCCCTCAGGCATATGGCTTTATAATAGTGCATTTTGAACTGACATTCCAGTTGCTATACTCTAAAACTTTCTGGCCATTTTAGTTCCTGACATGACATTCAGTTAAAGAGTGGCTTGGGGGTGGGGGATGGTGGTACTAGGAATTGAAACTCCGACCACTCCACTGCATGTACTGGCTTTTAAATTTCTATTTATACATTCATTTACTTATTTTTAATACAGTGTCATATTTTGCTTAATTTAGTTTTGTTCTTTTCTGGTCCAGATCGAACTATGTAGACCATGACTCATCTCAAACTCACAGTGGTCTACTTCCCTTTGCCTACAATGTGCAGGGGTTAAAGGAGTGTGTATTCACATACAACCTTATGGTCTTTTTGAAAGAAATTTCTTTTTTACTCTTTTTTTTAGAAAGGACCTCTCTAAGTTGTTCAGACTGACCTTGAACTTGCCATCCTCTTCTCTGACCCTCCCGAGTAGTTAAAGTTATAGGCACATGCCTCTGTGTCCAGCTACTTTTGCTTATTAACATGTTCTTTCTCCATTTACTATAGAAATTATGGGTACTGGGGGGTTGTATTCTTGACAGAAAATCTTTGACTGCACTTGGAAGGTTCAAGCACAAGTATCAACTTAATAATAATGAAATCCAGTGCAGAAAGTGAGTCTAAAATGGGTTCTAAGGAAAATAGTTCCAATATGCTTCAAAACATGTGGAAAACATCTGCACCAATTAAAAGGCAATTAAGTGTGTAATAAATGGAAGTGCTACTAAACTGTTCTGTATAAAAGCCTAAATGAGAATTGTTGCATGTAGTCACAGACTGAGAAATGTGTGCCACAATGCAGGTTATACTTTTTTTCCCCTCAGCAATACCAGAGAGGCATCTTTAAAAGATCAGCTCAGAAAAAGCTCTTTTCAGAGTTCCCCTCTGTCTTCTAAAGATGGTGTCATTTCTGCTAGCCCAGTTTAAAAGAGAAGAATGAATGCAAAGCACACATAGGGGTAGGAGAATTAGATGATGAAAACATGGGAGTAAGACCTCAGAGCTGCCCAGGGTTTCAACCTGTAAATGAATCAAGGAACAGTTTATGCGAACACCTCCCCTTTTGGAGAAGAACCAATTCATTTTTTCTGATTTTATAGTTTTACAGTCTAGGAAAAATATTCAATTGTTGTTCCTTGATATATTAAATAAATATTTGTTACTCATTTCTATATGACAGGGCTCTTCTGATTGCAACATGATATGGTGGTTTGAATAGGAATGGTCTCCAGAGGCTCAAATTTTAACTGCTTTGTCACTACAGAGTGGCACTACTTGAGAGAGAGTAGGAGGGGTGGCCTTTTTGGAGTGGGTAGGTGTGACCTTGCTGTAGGAAGTGTCATCGGAAGTAGGCTTTGGGGTTTCCAAAGCTCAAGCCAGGTCCAGTGTTCTCCCTCTTCCTGTTGCCTAGAGATCTGGACATAGATCACTTGGTTCCTTCTTCAGCACCACATCTGCCTGAATAGTGCCATACTTCCCACCATGATGATAATGGACTAAGCTTCTGTAACTGCAAGTCAGCCCCAATTAAAATGTCATGTTATAGTCATTGTAATAGAACATTGACTGAAATACATGGTTATGAATAGCCATGAAAATTGAACCAGAATTTGTTATAGGCTAGGGACCATTAGGCACTTTGGCCTAACTCCATTGTGATAAAGGCTCAGAAAGTGGAATCTAGGAAGAGTTGGCGGATCAGAGAGTTAACAGCTAACACTGCCACTTGTGAGGCCAATCAGGTCCATGACCTACTGGTTCTCTGTCAGTGTCCATCCGATAGCTGTGGTAAGACCTGTGCTATTATTGATCTAGAGGATCAAAAGCAAGGAAGGAGACCTACCACAGAATAGGAGAAGAGATAAACTGAATCTCACTGGCATATTGTCACCCTTTAGTTAGTTACTGCATTTAGCCCAGATGATGTCTAGCAATTAAATGTTATTGGCTTTGCTTCCAAGCCTCAGGCAAATTTCCTGTTTCAGCCATTTATTTCCAGAACCAAAGAATTTCAGGAGACATTGGAGTAGGGAAGGAAAAGTAATTATCTACTTTAGAGTTAAGATTTCAGGTTCATATACAGAAAAGGAGAACACAGAAAGAAGGCAAAAATACATCAGCACTCTTAAGCAGGTAAAGAACTGAATGAACAAATGTGTAAACGCTGTGTGATCTGAACAAATGTATTTCAGGAAGAATAAACTTGATTTTTATTTCACTAATGGTTGTAGAAAATTATCTTAATCACTTATTGGCATCAACTTGATGGTGAGCTCCTGCACTGTTAGAATATCCTGCATCCTTTGTTCATGTATATAATTGGGATACTCCTTCAAAGCACCCTGAGGGAGACAAACTGGAGCTACCTGAAATCAATTTTCTCTCCATAGCAGACAATTTTTTTTCTACAGGATTTGAGAATGATAATGAAAAGAGCTACTTAAGAGAAACTCCATTTTGTTCTAGATGAATTTGAATTTTGCATGGTTATTTCTATAGCTTGGTAGATGTAAATATGGTAAGTACTTTAACTCACTTTCACTTAAAGGAGTCAAGGAATATTTCCTGGGTTTTCCTGGGTCTAGTGGGTGGTAAATAGGAAGGACAAACAAATATGAAAATCAAGGTTACAAATTGCTGCAAGAAACCTCTTATAGAGATTCAGTACAGTGCTGGAAAAGAAAAGGCATAGTCTTACCCAGCTGGGAACCTTAAGAACTATAAAAAAATCTGATAGGCAAGATGTGCCTATTTAGCAGTTATGTTAATGTTTTTGTGGTGGTAACCAAATGCTCTCTGATTTGAAGGCCTACCACCTAGGCCTGACCTAGGAAGTAATCTATATCTGAAACTCTAAACATTGCTGAAAATCTGTAAAAGTAACTTTCTGGTTCAACTCAGCTGTTCTGGTCAAAACACTTCACCAAGCTGACTGATTCTAACTTGTTTCTTGTGTAACTTTAATTTTTCTCAAACCTTATTTTTAATGATGGTTCTTAAATCCTTTAATCTCCCTTCTAGCTCACCACCCACCAGAGGTAGTGGGAAAGAAATGATATGGAGGAAATGGACCTATTTAGAAAGGTTCTTGGGAGTAACTCCCATCTGTGTTGTCTGGAAATCAGCAATTCAGTTCATAGTTAGCAGGCAGCAGCAGCTTGATCTACTAGCAAACACTTTATGGATACACCAGCATTCCAGTTCAGTAGAATCAGGTTAGCAACAGTGGTAACATGACCCAGCAGAAACAGCTAGGCCTCAGCCTTGGTTCTAGTCAACAGGAGGGATACTGGAAGTTCTTGGCTGTGCCTCTCTGAGGGAAGTGAAGATCAGCAAAGATGTGAGACCTACAAGCATTGCATAGCAGGTTATGCCACCAGCAAGCTCTCTCTCCATAACTCCATCAAGTCCTATTTATACCCTCCAAACATCACATGCCTCAGCACTGCTCTTGCCTCAACATGAGCATCCAATCAGCCCAAGTCCTTGGAAGTGGCAAGAAAATAGAGCACCCCACCAGAAGTTTTTTGGTGTGTTTCTCTCTATGGTGTCCTGACAAAGTTGGTGCACCTCAACTACTCAATGTAAGGCAGACCAATACATGTGTGTAGTTAGCAAAGAATCCTTCAACACATGTCCTTTCGTATGCATACTTTAGCAGAGCATCCTCTCTCCTGTGTTTACCTCAGCAAAGAATTCTTTCATGAGTCGGCCTTAACCTTTCACACCTGTGTCCACTTTAACAAGACATTCCTTCATGCGTTTGCCCCAACAAACCAACTGCCAACCAACTGTGCAAAGAATTCTTACATTTCTACTTCATTCTTAGCTTATAACTGAATTGCTCTACTTGGCCTCAGACTAACTCAACAATCTACTAAGCTTCAGATTCCTTCACATTCACTGGTTTGTTCTATCTTTCCATGTAACCTGTCTCTGCAAAATTGTCCGAGTAAAGCTCCTTCCTCCTCCTCTTCCTCCTCCTCCTCCATGACTCTATGAGGGCCATACCTAACCATATAATACAAAATACATCTAGTGCAACTTCAAAAGTCCCCATAATCTATCACTAGACCTAAAAGTGGAAATAAAACAAATAAAGAAAACACAAATGGACACAAACCTGGAAATGGAAAACCAAGGAAAGAGGTCAGGAATTACAGATGTAAGTATCACCAACAGAATAAAAGAGATAGAAGATAGTATCTCAAGTGTAGAATATAGCATAGAAGAGATCAATACAACTGTCAAAGAAAGTTCAAAAAACTCCTAACCCAAAGCATCCAGGAAATTCAAGATACATTTAAAAGAACAAATATAAGAATAATCAGAATATAGGAAAACAAAGCCAGCTCAAAAGACCTAAAAATGTCTTCAGCAAATCACAGAAGAAAACTTCCCCAGCCTAAAGAAAGAGATGCCCATAAAGGTACAAGGAGCCTATAGAACACCAAATAAATGGGACCAGAAAAAAATCCTCTTGTCACATAATAATCAAAATGCTATACCCAAAGAACAAAGAAAGAATGTTCAAAGCTGAAAGGGAAAGGGGCCAAGTAACATACAAAGGTAGACCTATCAGAATTACACAACACTTCTCAACAAATACTATGAAACCCAGAAGAGCCTGGTCAGAGGTCATGCAGACTCTAAGAGAACACAAATCCCATACCAGGTTACTATATCCAGCAAAACTCTCAGTCCACATAGATGAAGAAACCAAAATATTCCAGGACAAACCCAAATTCAAACAGTATCTATCTTCCAATCCAGCCCTATAGAGGATCCTAGAAGATAACTCCAACAAAAGGAAGGTACCTGCACCAAAGAAAGGACAAGATATTTAGTATCTCACAAAAAAGCCAAAAGGAGAGAATTACAAGCATATAAAGCCACCTACAAAAACTAACATATCAGGAACCAACACTCATCTCTCTTCAGTATCTCTCAATATTAATGGACTCAACTCACATATTAAAGACATAAGACTTTATTTTAGTTAATTTTATATCCAGCCACTTTGCTGAAGTAGTTTATCAGCTGGAGAAGTTCTCTGGTAGAAACTTTGGGTTGCTCATATATACTCTCATACAATATCATCTGCAAATAGTGACACCTTTATTTCTTCTTTGCAAATTTGAATCCCCTTGATCTCTTTTTGTTGCCTTATTATTCTAGCCATGACTTTGAGTACTATATTGAATAGATATGGGGAGAGTAAGCATCCTTGTTTTGTCCCCAATTTTAGTGGGATTGTTTCGAATATGTCTCCATTTAATTTGATACTGGCTGTTGGTTTGCTGTATATTGCTTTTACTATGTTTAGGTACAAACCTTGATTCCTGATCTCTCCAATACTTTAACATGAAGGGGTGTTGCTTTTTTGTCAAATGCTTTTTCTTCATCAAAGGAGATGATCATCTGACTAACAGACTGGATACACAAACAAGATGCAGCATTTTGCTGCATACAAGAAAAACACCTCAAGAACAAAGACAGACACTATATCCAATAAAATAGACTTTCAACCAAAAGTTATCAAGCATGATGAAAAAGGACACTTCATACTCATCAAGGGGAAAACCTACCAAGAGAAAGTTTCAATTCAGAACGTCTAGGCCCCAAATGCAAGAGCACCCACAAATATAAAAGAAACTTTACTAAAGCTCAAAACACACATTGAAACCCACAAGATAATTGTGGGAGACGTCAATACTCTACTCTCATCAGTAGACAGATCATTAAAACAGAAAGTAGACAGAAACACAATAAAACTAATAGAAATTATGAACCAAATGGATTTAACAAATATTTACAGAACCTTTCAACCTAAAAAAAAAATACACCTTTTTGTCAGTACCTCTGTACCAAAGTCGACCATATAATTGGTCACGAAACAACCCTCAACCAAAACAAGATTGAAATAATCCCATGCATCCTATGAGATCACCATGGCTTAAGGCTGATCTTCAATAACAGCAAAAACAACAGGAAGCCCAAATACATGTGGAAACTGAACAATTCTCTATACAATAATAACTTGGTCAGTGAAGAAATAAATAAAGAAATTAAAGACTTCCTGGAATTTAATGAAAATGTTGACACATCATACCCAAACTTACAGGACACAGTGAAAGCAGTGCTAAGAGGAAAATTCATAGCACTAAGTGCCCTGGAGAGATCTTACACTAGCAACTTAAAAACATACCTGAGAGCTGTAGAACAAAAGGAATAAAACTCACCCAAGAGAAGAAGACTGTAGGAAACAGTCAAACTCAGGGCTGTAATTAGCCAAATAGAAATAAAGAGAACAATACAAAGAATCAACAAAACCAAAAGCTGGTTTTTTGAGAGAATCAGCAAGATAGAAAAACCACTAGCAAAACTAATTAAAGGGCCCAGAGGCAGTATCCAAATTAACAAAATCATAAGTGAAAAGGGAGACATGACAACAGAAATGGAGGAAATTAAAAAATACCATCAGATCCTACTATAAAAGTCTATACTCAACAAAACTGGATGAAATGGATAGTGTTCTAGACAGGGAACACATACCCAAGTTAGATAAAAAGCAGGTAAACTATCTAAACAGGCCCATCTAATACAAGGAAATAGAAGAAGACATTAAAAACTTCCCAACCAAAAAAAAAAAAAAAAAAAAAAAAAAAAGCCCAGGGTCAGATGCATTTAGTGCAGAATTCTACTAGACCTTCAAAGAAGACCTGATACCAATATTCTTCAAACTACTCCATAAAATAGAAAGAGAAGGAACACTACCTAACTCATTCTATGAAGCCACAATTACTCTGATACTTAAACCACACAAGGACCCAACCAAAAAAGAGAACTTCAGACCAATCACACTTATAAATATCAATGCAAAAATACTCAATAAAATTCATGCAAACCTAATCCAAGAACATCAAAACCATCATTCACCATAATCAAGTAGGCTGCATCCCAAGGATGCAAGGTTTGTTTAATATATGAATTTCCACTAATGTAATCCACTAAATAAACAAACTCAAAAGAAAAAATCACATGATCATATCCTTAGAAGCAGAAAAAGCATTTGACAAAATACAACACCCCAGTATGTTAAAAGTATTAGAGAGATCAGGAATTCAAGGCCAATTCCTAAGCATAATAAAAGCAAAATACAGCAAACCAGCAGCCAGTATCAAATTAAATGGAGACATACTTGAAGCAATCCCACTAAAATCTGGGACAAGACAAGGATGCCAACTGTCCCCATATGTATTCAATATAGTACTCAAATTGTACTATAAAACAACAAAAAGAGATCAAGGGGATTTAAATTCGCAAAGAACAATTTAAGGTATCATTATTTGCAGATTATATGATATGATAGCATACATAAGCCACCCAGAAAACTTCTACTAAAGCACTTCTCTAGCTGTTAAACAACTTCAGTGAAGTAACAGGATATAAAATTAACTCGAATAAATCAGTAGCCTTCCTTTATACACAAATGATAAACAGGCTGAGAAAGAAATTAGAGAAACAACTACCTTTATAATAGCCACAAATAATGTAAAATATCCTGGGGTAACATTAACCAAACAAGTGAAAGACCTGTATTACAATAACTTCAAGTCTCACAAGAAAGAAATCAAAGAGGATCTCAGAAAATAGAGATATCTCCCATGCTCATGGATTGGCAGAATTAATATCGGAAAAATGGCCATCCTACCAAAGGCAATCTACAGGTTCAGTGCAATCCCCATCAAAATCCCAACACAATTCTTCAAAGACATGGAAAGAGCAATTCTCGAATTCATCTGGAAAGGCAAAAACCAAACAAAACAAAACAAAAAACAAGAACAAAAACAAAACAGACTAGACTAGCGTAATCTATTCTTAACAATAAAAGAACGGCTAAGGGAATCACCGTCCCTGACCTCAAGATTTTCTACAGAGAAATAGGGATAAAAGCTATATGGTATTGGTACAGAGACAGACAGGTTGATCAATGGAATAGAATTGAAGACCCATAAATAAAACCACACACATACAGACACCTGATCTTTGACAAAGAAGCCAAAAATTTATGATGGAAAACTGAAAGCATGTTCAATAAATTGTGCTGGTCTAACTGGCTTTCTTTATATAGAAAAATTAGAATAGACCCTTATTTGTCATCTTGCACAGAGCTCAAGTCCAAGTATATCAAGTCAAGGACCTCAACATAAAACCAGAAACACTGAATCTAATTGAAGAGAAAGTGGGAAAGAGCCTTCAACTCATTGGTACAGGGGGAAATTTCCTAAACAGAACTCTAATAACTCATGCTCTAAGATCAAGAACTGATAAGTGGGACCTCATGAAACTGGAAAGCTCTGTAAGGCAAGGGACATAGTCAATAAGACAAATTGGCAACCTAGAGATTGAGAAAAATTCTTCACTAGTCCCACATCCAATAGAGAGCTAATGTCCAAAATATATAAAGAATTCAAGAACTAACCACACACACAAAAAAAAAACCCAGTCAAAAAAATGGGGTATAGAATTAAACTGAAAATTTACAATTGACGGATCTTGAATGGCTGAGAAGCACCTAAAGAAATGCTCAAAGTCCTTAGTGATCAGGGAAATGCAAATCAAAACCACCCTGAGATTCCATCTTATACCAATCAGAATGGCTGTGACCTCAGGTGACAACATATGTTGGCGAGGATGTGGAGAAAGAGAAACACTTCTCCATTACTAATGGTATTGCAAACTGGTACAACCACTCTGGAAATCAGTCTGGAGGTTCCTCAGAAAATTGGAAGTAGATCTACCTGAAGACCTAGCAATAACACTCTTGGGAATATAACCAAAGATGTCCCACCATGACACACGGGCACATGTTCTATTATGTTCATAGTGGCCTTATTTGTGATAACCAGAAGCTGAAAACAACCCATTATGTCCCACAACAGAAGAATGGATAGAGATAATGTGGTTCATTTACAGAATTGAATACTGTTTAGCTATTAAGAATGAGGACATCCTGAGTTTTGCAGGCAAGTGGATGGAACTAGAAAATAACATTCTAAGTGAGGTAACTCAAACCCAAAATGACATGCATGGTTTGTACTCACTAATAAGTGGATATTCGCAAAAAAAAAAAAAAAATAGAATACTCAAGATACAGTCCACAGAACTCAAAAAGTTCAACAAACTGAAGATCCCAAGTGAGGATGCCCTCAGTCCCACTTTGGAGGGAGAAGAAAGCAATTGTAAGTGGGGAGGGAGGGACCTGGGTAGGAAAGGGAACAGGGAGGGGAAGGGGGAAACATGATCAGTTATTGGGTGAAGGAAAGGGACTAAAGCCATGAGGGCATGAGGGCCAGCAGAAAGAATGGAAACAGGTAACCTTGGAAGTAGGAGGTTGGGGGACCCTTCAGAATGACCCAGAGATCTGGGAGGTGAGAGACTCTCAGGACTCAAATGGAGGGACTCTAGATGATATTCCCAACAGTAGTGAGAGTGAATTTATAGTGCCTACCTCAAGCAGGAAGGCAGGGCATGAAATGAGGGAGGGGGTTGTCAAAACTCTGACATATACTTGTTCCTGTCTGAAAGAACTACAGGGATGGAAATGGAGAGGAGCCTGAGGAAAAGAAGGTCTAGGGACAGGCCCAAAGTGAGATCCAGCTCAAGGAGAGGCCCCAAGGCCTGACACTATTACTGAGGCTATGGAGCTAGAGCGCTCACAAAAAGGGACCTAGTATGACCACACTCCTAAAGACCCAACAAGCAGCTGAAAGAGTCAGATGCAGATATTTACCCGCAACCAATGGACAGAGGCTTCTGACACTTGTGGTTGAATTAGGGAAGGCTGAAAGAAGCTGAGGAGTAGGCTGACCCTGTAGGAGGACCAGCAGTTTCAACTAACCTGGAGCACCAAGATCTCTCAAACACTAGACCACCAACCAGGCTTCATACACCAGTTGATATGACACCCCTCCTCCCCCCCCCACTCACCTCCGACATATATCCAGCAGAGGACTGCCAGGTCTGTGTTCAGAGATGATGCATTTAACCCTCAAGTGACTGAAGGCCTCAGGGAGTTTAGATGTCAGGTGGGGTAGGGGGTGGAGGGTGAGGGGGGTGGGGACACCCTCATGGAGACAGGGGGTGGGGAAGAGTTATGGAATGTGGAACAGTTGTAGTTGTGTGTGGGGGAATAAAATCTGGAGTGTAAAAAAAAATATATATATGAAAGAATTCCAGATTTCTGGAAAATGACTTGACCAAAATGGATATTTCAGTTCCTTCTGCCCAGCATTCTGCTACAAAATCTAACACCTGAATACACTCCTGCCTCTAAGGAAAACAGACTGGCTAAATGATATCTCCTGTGCTTGTTGTCAAGTGTCTGAGACAGAGGGAGTGCTATACCATCACCTTATCTTATCAATAAATATTACCAGAGTTCATTGGCATAGTAAAAGATGAGTTTTCCTTTTTTTTTTAAAGTTTATGGATATGAGAACCCTAATCATTTCCAGTCTCTGAAGGCAAAGGCTCTCAGTGCTCAGCTGTGGTTTTAAAATGCTAGATTAATGATCTGTTGGGTAAAAGAGACAAAGGTCTAGATTTCTAGTTTACATAAACCATCTGCTCTTCTTCCCAGCGCACTGCAAATAGCCTGAGAAGCACAAGTCATCCGTGTGCCTTTTCAGATTAAGCCCCAGTCGCCAACTGTAATGAAGGGAAAGGAGTACAAAGAAGATGGTGCACTGCTAGCTAGAGCCATTAAGGTGGGAGCTTTCACTCATCCTTCATTTTCAGTTATTGCTATTTCCTTAAGACAAGAAGGATAAAAGAAAAATCAGAAAGTAGAAATAATCGGGCATGGAGTGGAAATGCCACTCCAGGCACATCAGATCAAATCATGGCATTAACTTCAGCAACCTGCAGTCTCCCTCAACAGAAACCAGACAAAATTATACTATTGATTAAAAAAAGGTGGCAGATGATGGCAGGTCTTCCGATTGCTAATTGAGTCGATGTGCCTCAAAACAGGATGGTGCACCCCAGGGTAGAGTTAGCATTCAAATGAACAAAAGGTTCAAATGAACAAAAAGACATGGTGCCGCAGCCACCCAAAAGACTGTCAGTGGAAACCTTAAACAACAAAGTACACATAATCAAATCATGTCAATAATAAAGCCAGAAACCTATGAATTCTATGACAGCACAAAGAAATCAGGTCCTCATGGGGGAAAAACCAACAGGAAAATAGATAAGAAATCAAGTTTTTTTGCCTTTTTTTGTTGTTGTTGTTGTTGTATTTTCATTTCAAATGTTATCCCCTTTCTTGGTTTCCCATCTGGAACTCCTCTGTCCCATCCCCCTCCCCTGCTTTTATGAAGGTGCTCCCCCTCCCCCACCCACTCCCACCTCACTGCCCTGGCATTCCCCTACACTGGGGAATTGAGACTTCACCATTAATTGTTTTTAATTAATGTCTTTCTTTCCTATGTGCTTGATTGATTTGACCAAATAGACAGTGTTTGGCCTTTCTCATATCTTCCTACCATCCCAGAATCACCATCATTCTCCTTTTTAACTCCACCACATTTCCTTATATTGGTCCAGCAAACATACAAGAAGTTTAGAGCACAGGTTTTTCATACAAAAAAGTTTGTGGAATATCATGATGTTTCTCCTAAGGAAGGGGTACTTGTGGGAAGGAACAACAGATTAAATTAAGATGGTGCATATAGCATAATTGTCATGGGGAAGGTGATGGATTTTCTTGATCACTGCAGATATCTTCAAGTATTTGTTTTCTATTGTCTAAAAAGCAGTATGTGCTAAAGAAATGTCTTCGAATTCAGTGAATGGATGAGTGGGTAAGAGAGTTACTAAGAAGAGAAAGAGTTACTCTCCTTTAGGTAGACAAAAATTCTACCTAAAAACAGTTAGACCTCATTTCAGGGCCTCTTCCTGCTATGATGATAATTGACCAAACCTCTGAAACTGCAAGCTATCTCCAATTAAATGTTGTCCTTTATGAGAGTTGTCTTGGTCATGGGGTCTCTTCACAGCAATAAAATCCTAACATACCCTGCATCCCCTAAATAATTTATGTCCATGAGTTCTAACCTCTGCTTTTACCAGATGTTTCCTTCCAGATTCAACATAGTTTGCATCATTTAATGAATATATAAGGAGTTAGTGTCCTGTCAAAGTAGATCAAAGTATTGTCCTGCAAATAAATAAATAGCTGCATATTCAGGACTAAAGTTAACTTCATGGCAGATGACACTTTTAATTGTTCTTCTTCACCCAACTGACTCTCCATCTTAATATTGAGTTATAAACCCTGATAGTGAAGCATTTGGTTATTTTCTTGAATAATACAGTTTCTAGAGCTCTCTCTCTGGATGAATTTATTAGTTTACCAACTTTCAGAGTAAGAACAGCTCCATTTCATAGCTGTTGGACCAAATTTTCTGAACCACACTTGGCCTAATGGTCTTTATTCTTATCACTCAAAATTTGCTGTTCCGATTTAGTTTGACTGTTATCTCTGAGAAACCTTCCCTCACTGTTCAGCCTAAGAAAACATAGAGAATATAAAGACTTTTGACATATGTATGAATAATATGTATATAATATGTATTAATACATACATGTATGTATTAATGCATGTAACATATATATGTAATATATGTGTAATTATACATGTAATATAGTGTTTCTCCCTTTTTTGTGAGCATCTGCATACAGTTTTTTTTTTACATGGGTATCTATAATCTCTCAAAAAGGGTCCAGGTTATCCATATACTGTTCAAAAACTTGAAGAACTATGCATGAATAGAAAAGTAAGAAAGTATTTTTATTCAAAGGTAAAATTAGTGTAGAGAACCAATATGCTACCAGAAAGCAGTGGTGTACCTAAGCCACGGTGCAAGGAGCTGCTGCTTTCTGCCCAGTGCTTTAGGGTGTTGAAAGGATGGAAGAAAAGCAGTGGAGAAGGGTGGAAGAAGAAAGAACCTGCAAAGAAGCCAAAGACAGGCTATAGGGACCCATGCCCAAAAGTTGTGTATAAACCTCAAACATTATCTAGCCCTATAATGTTTTTTGTTATTTTTCTTCTCTTCCTTTCTCTTTCTATCTTTCTATCTATCTATCTATCTATCTATCTATCTATCTTCCTTCCTTCCTTCCTTCCTTCCTTCCTTCCTTTCTTTCTCTTCTTCTTTTTGAAACAGGGAAAATCAGAACTACAGAATGAAAAATGACTTGTTCAAAGTCATTACACTAAATGACATAAACTGCTATTGGCACATTGTATCTACACCCTCAGTTCTATTTCCAAACCAGGACTCAATATTTTATATCTAAGCTACTGTATATGCTGGAACAAATCAGAAAGAAAAGGATATGTTCAAAGTAGGCTGAAGAAAAGAATTTGCATGTCTTTGTAAGGCAGGCAAGTGTAGGCAGAGCAATTCGGTACCTCAATAGACTTCAACTACATACATCCTGATCCCAAAAATCTACTTTGCAACCTGTACTAAGCAATATGTGCATGCTTCTTAGGCAACCAGGTTGCCATGTTATATAGCTCTCCTGCAACCCTTAGTAGAATGCAAATTGACCCATTTTTTTCTCCTTGTACAAAGCTCAAGTCCTTGGATCAAGGACTTCTACATAAAACCACATACACTGAAACTAATTGAAAAGAAAATGAGGAAGAGCCTTGAGCACATGGACACAGGGGAAAATTTCCTGAACAGAACACCAATAGCTTATGCTCTAAGATCAAGAATTGACAAATGGAACCTCATAAAATTTAAAAGCGTCTGTAAGGCAAAGGACACTGTGAATAGGACAAAATGGCAACCTACAAGCTGGAAAAAGATCTTTACCAACCCTATATCTGATAGAGGGCTAATATCCGATATATACATAGAATTCAAGAAGTTAGATTCCAGAGAACCAAATAACCCTGCTAAAAATGGGGCACAGAGCTAAACAAAGAATTCTCAACTAAGGAATAATTAACTACTGAGAAGCACCCAAATAAATGTTCAACATCCTTAGTCATCAGGGAAATGCAAATCAAAGCAACCCTGAGATACCACCTCACACCAGTCAGAATGGTTAAGATCAAAAACTCAAGTGACAGTAGGTGCTGGTGAGGATGTGGAGAAAGAGGAACACTCCTCCACTGTTTGTGGGATTTTAAGCTGGTAAAGCCACTCTGGAAATCAGCTTGGCGGTTCCTCAGAAAATTGGACATTGTACTACCAGAGGACCCAGCTATATCACTCTTGGGCATATACCTAGAAGATTCTCCATCATGTAATAAGGACACATGCTCTACTATGTTCATAGCAGCCTTATTAATAATAGCCAGAAGCTGGAAAGAACCCAGATGTCCTTCAACAGATGAATGGATACAGAAAATGTGGTACATTTACACATGGAATACTACTCAGCTAATAAAAACAATGAATTCATGAAATTCTTAGGCAAATGGATAGAACTAGAAAAGATCATCCCTTAGTGAGGTAACCCAATCACAAAAGAGCACACATGGTATGTATTCACTGATAAGTGGATATTAGCCCAGAAGCTCAGCATACCCAAGATACAATTCAAAGACCAAACAAAGCTCAAGAAGAAGGAAGACCAAAGTAAGGATACTTTGGTACTTCTTAGAAGGGGGAACAAAATACCCATGACAGGAGATACAGAGACAAAGTGCGGAGCAAAGACTGAAGGAACGACCATCCAGAGACTGCCCCACCTAGGGTTCCATCCCACATACAGTCACCAAACCCAGACACTATTATAAATGCCAACAAATGCTTCCTGACAGGAGCCTGATATAGCTGTCTCCTGAGAGGCTCAGCTAGTACCTGAAAAATACAGAGGTGTTGCTCTCATTAGATCGAGTGAACACAAGGTCCCCAATGGAGGACCTAGAAAAAGGACCAAAGGAGCCTAAGGTGCTTGCAGGCACATAGGAGGAGCAACAATATGAACCACCCAGTACCCTCAGAGCTCCCAGGGACTAAACCACCTACCAAAGACTACACATGGAGGGACCCATGGCTCCAACTGCATATGTAGCAGAGGATGGCCTTGTTGGATATCAAAGGGAAGAGGCCATTGGTCCTGAGAAGGCTTGATGCCCCAGTATAGAGGAATGCCAGGATAAGGAAGCAGGAGTGGGTGGGTTGGTGAGCAGGGGGATGGGGATGGGATTTGGAGGGAAAACCAGGAAAGAGGATAACATTTGAAATGTAAATAAAGAAAATATCTAAATTTTTTTTAAAGTAAAAAAGAATAGAGGGAAAGGGAGCAACATAATTGTTAAAATATTTCCTGCTGATTAGGGCAGTCAAGTTACTCGGGGCAAGTATGACCTTCATGATCAACATATCTAATTTCTTCTTCTTTCTTCTTTGTACACAACTATTTAGCAAACAGTGACCAACAGCACTCATCAGTGACAAACAGCAACCAATAGCAAACAACAAACAACCAACAAGCAACAATCCATACTGCCTCTTGAAGGCCTAGCATCTATATATCCTCTGAAAAGGCCCCCACCTACCAAAGACTACATTTGTTGAAAAGGCTATCTTTATTCCACCGGATGGTTGTGGCTCCTTTATCAAAGATCAAGTGACCATAAGTCTGTGGGTTAATTTCTGGGTCTTCAATCCTATTCCATTGATCTGCTTGCCTGTTGCTATACCAATACCATGCAGTTTTTAACACAATTGCTCTGTAGTACTGCTTGAGGTCAGTGATATTGATTCCCCCAGAAGTCCTTTTATTGTTGAGAATAGTTTTAGCTATCCTGGGTTTTTGTTGCTCCAGATGAATTTGAGAATTGCTCTTTCTAGATCTATGAAGAATTGAGTTGGGATTTTGATGGGGATCGCATTGAATCTATATATTGCTTTTGGCAAGATGGCCATTTTTACTATATTGATCCTGCCAATCCAGGAGCAAGAAATATTTTTCCATCTTCTGAGGTCTTCTTCGATTTCTTTCTTCAAGGACTTGAAGTTCCTGTTGTACAGATCTTTCGCTTGTTTAGTTAGAGTTACGCCAAGATATTTTATGTTGTTTGTGGCTATTGTGAAGGGTGTTATTTCCCTAATTTCTTTCTCAGCCTGCTTGTCCTTTGAGTACAAGAAGGCCACTGACTTGCTTGAGTTAATTTTATAACCTGCCACTTTGCTGAAGTTGTTTATCAGCTGTAGAAGTTCTCTGGTGGAGTTTTTTGGGTCGCTTAGGTAAACTATCATATCGTATGCAAATAATGATAGTTTCACTTCTTCCTTTCCAATTTGTATTCCTTTGACTTCCTTATGTTGTCTAATTGCTCTTGCTAGAACTTCAAGTACTATATTGAAAAGATATGGAGAGAGAGGGCAGCCTTGTCTAGTCCCTGATTTTAGTGGGAATGCTTCAAGTTTCTCTCCATTTATTTTGATGTTGGCTACTGGTTTGCTGTAGATTGCTTTTACTATGTTTAGGTATGGGCCTTGAATTCCTGCTCTTTCCAAGACTTAGCATGAAAGGATGCTGAATTTTGTCGAATGCTTTTTCAGCATCTAATGAGATGACCATGTGGTTTTTTTCTTTCAGTTTGTTTATGTAGTGGATTACATTGATGGATTTCCATATATTGAACCATCCCTGCATCCCTGGGATGAAGCCTACTTGATCATGGTGGATGATCGTTTTGATGTGCTCTTGGATTCGGTTAGCAAGAATTTTATTTAGTATTTTTGCATCTATATTCATAAGAGAAATTGGCCTGTAGTTCTCTTTCTTTGTTGGATCTTTTTGTGGTTTAGGTATTAGCGTAATTGTGGCTTCGAAGAATGAGTTGGGCAGTGTCCCTTCTTTCTCTATTTTGTGGAATAGTTTGGAGAGTATTGGTGTTAAGTCTTCTTTGAAGGTCTGGTAGAATTCTGCACTAAAACCATCTGGTCCCGTACTTTTTTTGGTTGGGAGGCTTTCTATAACCCCTTCTATTTCTTTAGGGGTTATGGGACTATTTAGCTGATCTACTTGATGCTGATTTAATTTTGGTATTTGATATCTGTCTAGGAAAGTGTCCATTTCCTCCAGATTCTCCAGTTGTTTTGAGTATAGACCTTTGTAGTAGGATCTGATGATCTTTTGAATTTCCTCAGTTTCTGTTGTTATGTCTCCCTTTTCATTTCTAATTTTGTTAATTTGTATACTGTCTCTGCGTCCTTTGGTTAGTCTGGCTAAGGGTTTATCTATCTTGTTAATTTTCTCAAAGAACCAGCTCCTGGTCTTGTTGATTCTTTGTATGGTTCTCTTTGTTTCTATTTGATTGATTTCAGCCCTGAGTTTGATGATTTCTTGTCTTCTACTCCTCCTGGGTAAATTAACTTGTTTTTCTTCCGGGGCTTTAAGGTGTGCTGTTAAGCTGCTAGTGTATGCTCTCTCCAGTTTCTTTTTGGATGCATTTAGAGCTATGAGTTTTCTTCTTAGCACTGCTTTCATTGTGTCCCATAGATTTGGGTAAGTTGTACCTTCATTTTCATTGAATTCTAAAAAGTCTTTGATTTCTTTTTTTTATTTCTTCCTTGACCAAGGTGTCATTGAGTAGAGTATTGTTCAGTTTCCATGTGTATGTGGGCTTTCTGTTGTTTTTGTTGCTATTGAAGACCACTCTTACTCCATGGTGATTGAGAGGAGACATGGTATTAGCTCGATCTTCTTGTATTTGTTGACATCTGTCTTGTGATCAACTATATGGTCTATTTTGGAGAAGGTACCATGCGGTGCTGAGAAAAAGGTATATTCTTTAGCTTTAGGATGAAATGTTCTATATATATATATATATCTGTTAAATCCAATTGGTCCAGAGTTTCAATTAGTTTCACTGTGTCCCTGTTTAGTTTCTGCTTTCCTGATCGGTCCATTGAGGAGAGTGGAGTGTTGAAGTCACCCACAATTATTGTGTTAGGTGTAATGTGTGCTTTAAGCTTTAGTAAGGTTTCTTTTACGAATGAGGGTGCCCTTGCATTTGGAGCATAGATGTTCAGTATTGAGAGCTCTTCTTGGTGGATTTTCCCTTTGGCCAGCAAGAAGTGACCTTCTGAGTCTCTTTTGATGATTTTAGGTTGGAAGTCAATTTTATCTGATATTAGAATGGCTACTCCAGCTTGTTTCCTGAGACCATTTGCTTGTAAAATTGTCTTCCAGCCTTTTACTCTAAGGCAGTGTTTGTCTTTAACACTGAGATGTGTTTCCTGTATGCAGCAAAATGTAGGGTCCTGTTTCCATATCCAGTCTGTTAATCTATGTCTTTTTATTGGGGAATTGAGTCCATTGATATTAAGAGATATTAAGGAATAGTAATTATTACCTCCAGACATTTTTGAAATTATATTTATTTATCTTATTTATTTTTTATATTCGAGAGGTTATCTTCTTTTGGGTTTGATGAGAGGAGGTTTCTATCTTGCTTCTTCCCGGGTGTAGTTTCCGTCCTTGTCTTGGTGTTTTCCCCCTATTATCCTTTGTAGGGCTGGATTTGTGGAAAGATATCGTGCAAATTTGGTTTTGTCATGGAATACCTTGATGTCTCCATCAATGGCGATTGAGAGTTTTGCTGGGTAAAGTAGTTTTGGCTGAAGTTTGTGTTCTCTTAGAGTTTGCATGATATCTGCCCAGGATCTTCTAGCTTTCATGGTCTCAGGTGAGAAGTCTGGTGTTATTCTCATAGGTCTTCCTTTATATGTTACTTGGCCTTTTTCTCTTGCTGCCTTTAGTATTCTTTCTTTGTTTATTACATTTGGAGTTTTGATTATTATGTGACAGGATGTATTTCTGTTCTGGTCCAGTCTGTTTGGGGTTCTATAGGCTTCTTGTATATTCATGGGCATCTCTCTCCTTAGGTTGGGGAAGTTTTCTTCCATAATTTTATAGAAGATATTAGCTGGCCCTTTAACTTGTAAATCTTCACTCTCGTCTATACCTATAATCCTTAGGTTTGGTCTTCTCATAGTGTCTTGGATCTCCTGGATGTTTTGGGTTACCACCTTTTTGCATTTAGTATTTTCTTTGTCTGTTGAATCAATGGTTCCTATGGTATCTTCGGCTTCTGAGATTCTGTCTTCTATCTCTTGTATTCTATTGTTGATACTTGCATCTATGGCCCCTGATTTCTTCCCAAGGTTTTCTATCTCCAATGTTGTCTCCCTCTGTGATTTCTTAGTTGTTTCTACTTCTGTTTTTAGTATCTGGATGGATGTGCTCAGACCTTTCTCTTGCTTGATTGTGTTTTCATGTATTTCTTTAATAGATTTTTGTGCTTCCTCTTTCATAGCTTCTACTTGTTGGCCCACATTCTTCTGTAGTTCTTTAAGTGACTTTTGTCTTTCCTCCTTATTGTCTTCTTCTTTTTGATCCATCTTCTCCTGAATTTCTTGAAGTGATTTTTGTATTTGCCTCGTAAAGGCTTCTAACTTTTGATCCATTTTCTCCTCTATTTCTTTACGAGATTTCTCTATGTGTTCAGCTACCAGCATCCTGACCAGTGATTTTATATCCAAGTCTTGTTTTTCTGGTGTTTTGTGGTATCCAGGGCTTCCTGTTGTTGGAGAACTGGGTTCAGATGCTGTCATGTTGCCTTGATTTTTGTTAGTAATATTCCTTCGTTTTCCTTTTGCCATCTGGTTATTTCTGGTGTTAGTTGGCCTTGTTGTCAGTGGCTGACAGTGTTTGAATCTCCTGTGAGGCTGGGCTCACCTGTTGTTTCTCTACTGGTGAATATGTGTGACTGCTGCTTTAAGGGATCATAAGCTGGCTGCCACCCATGCGATTGTAGCCCCTGATGGAGTCTGTCTACCTTGGCTTCTCCAGCTGTGTCCTGGTTGCAATATGGAGGCCTGCCGCTATTGCTGGTCCAGGAGCTGGCGAGCTGGTTGCTGCCCACTGCCTCGGTGCATGGCCAGAGGGCGCGGGGAAGTCCCACAGAGCCTAGGCGGAACTCGGCCTGCTTGGCTCCGAGAGCCTAGCAGATCGCCCCATGAGGGTAGCCCTGGAAGGGGTGTCTACCTGGGCCTTTCCAGCTGTGTCCTGGTTGCAATATGGAGGCCCGCCGCTATCGCTGGTCCAGGGGCCTGCGAGCTGGTTGCAGACCGCAGCCTCGGTGCACAGCCAGAGGGCGCGGGGAAGTCCCACAGAGCCTAGGTGGAACTCAGCCTGCTTTGCTCCGAGAGCCTAGCAGATCCCCCCCCCCCCGTGAGGGTAGCCCTGGAAGGGGTGTCTACCAGTTATGTGGTTTTTTAAGAAGCTGAAATTCTCACTAAAGATCTCTATTTCCCAGTTCTTTGTTTCTGTATTTTCAACGTATGTTTCGCTCCTCTGTCATGGTATCAATTATTAATGCTCAGCACTCTTGGATTAATTGGGATATCAGTGGTTACCTTAGGTGCATTTGTAGTTCTGCTTTCTTTGTAGGTAGAACCTAAGCTAAGAAATTTAACCATGAACACATTCTTGGAAATTGTGCTTAGACCTGGACAGGCATCATTTTAGCTACCTACCACTCTATGTGTGTGATGAACCATTTGTAATCAGTATCTCACCTGAGAAAAGGGCTCCAAGAATCCATAGATACAAGTCTGGATAAATTAGCGTTAAGACACTGATGAATAATCAATTCCAAGGTATTTTTCATCTTATGGTAAAGGTCTTTCTGTAGTCATTAAGTGGCAGTATATGACTTGGAAGCAGTAAAGAGAGAACCTTGCTTCCTCAGAGGTGGAAGCTTTTGGTTCCAGGAGACTGACTTCCACTGATGTCTGCAGAGAACGGTACAGAGTAGCTCTGAATGCAGAAGCTGAAACTTGCTTTGGGGTTTCTGAAAATGCTCAACAAGGAACAGCCTCTTGCCTAGAGTCAGCACACAAAAAGACGGGAGCCGTCAAGGCTGCCTCAACCAGAAATTGTGGGACTTCCTCCCTGACTTGGTGTTTCTAAGGGGGTTTACTGTCCCCGTTCTCCACAGCTTACTCACCACATGGGACACAGTGGAAGAGATGACTCTCTGCTGTCACATCAGTTAAAACCCAGCCAAGCAGTGGGAATTCTCTGTAGTTTGTTCTATTATTGGAATCCAATTACCATCTGGTGGCATCAGGAAGTACTATTCTTCTGTGTCAGCAAACACATAATGCAGGACTTTGGTGAGCAAGCTAAGAGCTTTCAGAATTTAGAGCAAAAAGTAGAGAAATAATATTTTATTGCACAAAGAATTTTCTGTCTATTAGAATTCCCCTAGCTTCAGACTAAAGCTCTTTTTGCTCTCTTTCACTTGCAGTCAAAATAGTGCTATCTAAGCCTGCAAGGAGAGACAATGCTAGCTATAGAAGTAGTGGGTCACTAAACAAAAACTCAGTGCCAGGTGTGGGATCCCTCCAAAGCAGGTTACATTAGTTACTCTTTGTTGGTTTGATAAAATGCCATTACTAAAAACAGCTTATGAAAGGATTTGTTTTGGCTTACAGCCCCAGATGGAGATCCACAACAGCAGGAGAGGCATGGCAGCGAGCATCAGGAGGTGGAAGATGGCAGAGCACATTTAATTACACAGGAAACTAAGAGTGCAAACTCTATGTGCAGTAAGGATATTTACTGTCCAAGACAATCCCTAGTGAGCTACTTCCTCCAGTCAGGGTCCATATCCTAAGTGTTCCATGACCTCCGTAAGCTGCATTACCCACTGAGCGCCAAGTGTTCAAACATACCAGCCTCTGAGAGTTGTTATTCATTCAAATAATGAAAAGATGTTGGCCAAGGGGGTCAAAGAGACTTAAGATGCTACATGTTTATACCATTCTTTTCAGTGACCCAGAAGAACTTGTTAGACCCTGTTGATGAAGACCCCGTGTACTATTTATAGGATAGAGATATCAAGCTGGAACTGTGCTGGAAGTTTCCTTCCTGGCGCATAATTTTCATGGAACTAGATGGTGCTACACAGACTTTTGGAAGGGTGTCAAGGCATCAACCCTCCTATCCAAGTGTGAACTCTACAAAGTACAATACGAACTTGCAAGATAAGATGTGCCCATTGGTTCCATAGTGGTGCAACTGTTAACTGTTATGTGGATAATTGAGTAATCCTTGATGAGATTACACTCCACAAGAGGAAATCCATACCTAGTACTGTAAATCTTATTCAAAACTTATGACTGAAGAGGTCTCAGGCCCTAAAGGAATATAACACTGCTTCTAAGCTAAGGTAAAATATCAAACTCCTAAATATCTATACTCATACCCACAGACAAAGGCTACCTTCAACCTTAGAGAAGGCTCTCCTCCAAATGAGTAGAGTGGAACACAACTACTCTCAAGAGGTTGAGAACAAAGGAAAATTGAGACATTGTATGGAACTGGAGAGATGGTAAAGAGCACTGACTGCTCTTCCAGAGGTCTGAGGTTTGAGCCCCAACACTCATGTGGTGGCTCATAACCTTCTGTAACTCCAATTGTAGGGTATCATCTAGTGCTCTCTTTTGGTCTCTGTGGGCACAAGACATGCATTCAAGCAAAGCAATCATACACATTAAATGATTTTTAAATAAAATATACACACTACCACATTTATATTTTTAATATTTAAAATGGTTTTTAAATTTAAATATATTTTGATCATATTTTTCTCCCCCCAAGTCCTTCCAGACTCTCTTTCCTACCCACTCTAAGTTCTTTCTCAAGCAAACATACAAAAATCCAATACAACAGCAAATCTCCTAAAACAAATAAAACAATACCCAAACAACAAAAATAGAAAACAAAAGCCCACCAAACTGTAATCAAATAAAAGCATGGAGAAAAAAAACTACTGATCATGAGACTTTTTTTGAAGTAGTATACCCAGTGTTGTGTTATTTCATTTGAGAAAAATTATTTTCTCTTTTCCAGCAGGTATAAATGGGAATTCAGTGGTTAACTTTGACTCTAAATACTAGATTTTCATTCAGTCATTCATTTTTAAAATATTACAAAATGTAATAAAACAAAAAAACTATCACATGGATGTTAGACAGGAAAGACCAACAGGAAAAGGACAGCCCAAAAGGAGAATACTGTACTGCCTAGATAAGAATGGAATACCCACTTGTTCACAGACTTGGGAATCCCATAAAAGCACTAAAGTAGAAGCCTTAAAATATACACTGAGGACCTGATATAAAGTCTATGCATGCTGATAGAGTCTCTGTGAGTTCATGAGCTTTTCTCATGTTGATTTACAGGGCCTTGTGTTTTTTTTTTTTTATCTCGTGTCTTCTATCCCCCCTGACTCTTACACTCAACTCCATCTTCTGCCAGATTCCCCAAGCTTTGAGGAGGAGGATTTGATGGAGAAATCCTATTTAGCACTGACTATTCCAAGGTCTCTCATTCTCTATGTAATTTTTGGCTGTGGGTCTCTGCATCTATTCCTACCTATTGTAGAAGAACAATTCTCTGATGATGGTTGAACAAGGCACTGATCAATGAGTACAGCAGAATATAATTAGGGATCATTTTATTACTATGGGTTTTTTTCTTTCTTTTTTATTAGACTAGTATATTTTGGTTTTTACCCTAGGATCCTAAGATACCTAGTCTTTGGTTCATGGTCACCCAAGTACTGTCAGGTATGTATTCTATCTCATGGAGTGAGCCTTAAATCACATTGCTTACTCCTATAAGCTTTGTGCCACCATTACTTTAGCATAACTTATAAGCAATACAGTATTGTAGATCAAAGGTTTTGTGCTGGATTGGTGTTTACATTTCGCTTTTAGTAATGAATAGAGTATTTTCCTGTATCAAAGATGCCAGCATGCAGGAGTGAAGGCTTATCTGGACACCAGCTTGGTATCTCTGTGCTCAGTGAGTTGTGTGGGTGTTGTCTTTAGCAATGGAAACTTGCTTTCAGTTTGTGGAGAGCAACCTATATTCTTGGCAATAGTCTGTGTTGTTGAGGGCTTCCCATGGAACCCTTTCAGTTGTCAACCTTATTGGATAAAAGCCAGTCCCAGTAGTAGAGATTATGTTTGATTACAAATTAATGTTGAGCTGGGACCCTGTCTCCCCCATTATTTGTCAATTTCACTTAGATTGTCTTCATATGTTTATATATTTTAGAAAGTTCATATTAGATATCCATACTACTCTCAAATGTCCCTTAATTTTAGCTGTCTCTTCTCTCATTCCCTCTCACTACCCTTCTGCCCCACTCCTCATTGATCCTACCATTCCAGCCCCTCATTCAGCCATAATTATCTACTCCATTCCCCTTTCCTAATGAGATCTATCTCTTCCCTTACATCCCTACTCTATACATAACTTCTGTGGTTCTATGGGTTATAGCTTGGTTATCATTGACATTAGCCATCATGGACATAGCTAATATCCACATAGAAGGGAATACATACTACACTTGTCTTTCTGAGTCTTAGATACTTCACTTGGGATGAATTTTCTTCTAGTTCGCTACATTTATCTGCAATTTTCTTGATATCAATAGCTGAGTAATACTGTGTTGAATAAGTGGGCCACATCTTCTTTATCTATTGTACTTTTTGAAGGACATCTTTGTTATTCCCAATTTCTAGGTATTATAAAAAAAAAGCAGCAATAAACATGGTTGGACAAATTTCTCTATGGTAGTATAAATTGTCCTTTGGGTATGGACCCAAGAGTGGTATAGCTGGATTGTGAAGTAGATCAATTCTCATCTTACTGAGAAACTGCTATAGTCATTCCTGCCGGCAATTTATGAGTATTCCTCTTAGTCCACATTCTTGGGGCATGAGATGTCACTTGTTTTGTTGATATTAACCATGTTGATTCAGATGTGTGTAAGGTGAAATCTTAATGTAATTTGATTTGCATTTCCCTGATGGCTAAAGATGTTCAATAGTGAACATTGTTGGGAGAATAGGGGACAGAAAACTCGTAGAACTAGAAGATAAAGAGAAGGGCTGGGAAATGCCGACTCCTACATAGAACATGTCCATAGCAATCGTAAACTTGTGGCAGCTGAGCCTACAGTTACTTGACCACTACAAGTTAAGCCTTTCTAACAGTCAGCTATGGATGTAAAAGGAGAACACGGGGTCCTACCACTTACTGCTGACTTTTTGGCAACCAACAGATTCTGGGAGGAGAGATAAGGTAGCCAGTTATATATTCATGACTGAATCCACCAGACTCTACCGAACAGTTCCAAACCCTTTGCCACACATATGGCTTAATACCAATTTAACTCCAAAGAAGAGAAGTCAAAGAAAGAATAATGAATAGGGGAAAGAGATTTGTAAAAAAAAAAAAAAAAGAGGTACATTAGCAGGGGCTGGAAGGAAATAATTAGAAGTAATCAGAATGAATTATATACATCTGTGAAACTGTCAGAAATAAACATTTTAAAATAATGATGGTGTTATTTAGCATATCCAATCCCTGCTTTTTTTTTTTTTTTTTTACCTTATAAACAGGGATCATGCTGGCCTTAAGGTGCTTAGTTCTCTACCTAAATCTAAGCTTAGGCATTAAGGGATGACTTACTGTGCTAACTTGTTTCAGGAGTTCAGCCAGAATGAGACAGGGGACCTTTCTCCGGAGGTAAAAAACCTGTTACCTCTTCAAGAATTGCTGAGGCAAGACTATTAGAGCCTTGGCCTCAATGCATGTCTCTGGTACCTTTTTTTGACTTAAAAATCCTCTACAATGAGAGGCTGCTTCATGGTAAAAAGGTTTGATAGATGTGGAACAATTTGACGAATATTTGAAGATATAAATAGTTTTATGGATATTAATATCAAGGCTTCCCTTGGCTTCTCTTGGGGTAACTTATTCTACCAAAGTTGGAAAACAAATTATGCCTAAATTCTTAGATAATCTGAAACTTCTTTGTAAGTTTAAAGAGAGTACAATTAAAGTGTCAGGAGTTCTCGAGGCAATTATATTTATCTGATCTTCTAGATACCTATGAATTAAAATATCTTTCTTTGTGTTTCAACTACTAAGCTTCCTAATTTGCCTCACGATGGACTCTATTCTATTTTTCATGTCAGCATATCACCTGTTGCAAATGCAAGACACTGAAAAAGTCAGAGTCCTCAATCCTTTAATCCTATGGAACACAATGTGCAGCCTCAAAGGATGTGGTTGTGCTTTTATGACCAAGGAATATTTGCCTAGATAAATCTAGGACAGATATTAGGCCAGACCCAATTTTCAGTTCATTATATCCAAACTTGTTTCTCACAAGCAAGAATCAAAATCTGCAGGAAGGAGATGACACAGAGGTTCCTTTCCAATGTCTGGAATAGAAGTGGTGCATGGCCACCTACACAGGTGACCAAACGACATCAACATCATACCATCTGAGTTCAGTGGAAAATGATATCACTTAGTGACTTAAGACTTAATTTCTCCTTTGTCTCTCTTACAGTCAAAATGGTTATATATGACATCTAGGAATGCAGAACCAAGAATGCTTCAAAATAACCACAAGTCCACAAATATTAGTCTTCTATTTTGTATCTCACCCAAACAATTTTACTCAGAGCTTACTATCTCTCTGTTTTCATCCCTATTGACTTTGCCAGATCATTACCTTTCCTTAGTGCACTGGATCTCTTGTATATAACCTTTGTGATGTTAATCCATGCTTCCATAAAATACCATGAGATCACAATATTGTACTGTTGTCATTGTAATCAATGGTACTCCAGTATCAATGAATTACAGTATTAAGCACTAATTATGTATAAATTCACTTAAAGTATCTTAGTCATCACAAAATTCCATGAGGGATTGGCAATACTATTGTTATTATTGAATAAAATAAAGAACTCAGGACCATAAACATTAATCAAATTATTTAAAGTTGTATATGAGGTAATTGGTATAACTAGGAATTTTATGTCAAAATTTAATACTCTTTCAAGATAACATGTTATCTTTTTAAAAATAAAAACCATAGCATTTATTCTCATGTAGGCAGAGTTCATAATGACAACAGGCACTTAGAGAGTTTCTCCTGCAGATGCACACATGAGTGGTATTTGAGGGATGAACAGTACAATGGATAACATTGTTCTCTAACACAAGGCAACTGGGAGAAGAAATGGAAAATCACTTTAGGTTATCAGGCTGATCAGAAACAGAACACCTGTGTGGGAATTCTTAGCACTTGTGGCAAATCTCATGAAGTACATGGACTATTTCAAAGAGCTAACCTTTCAAATTCTCAGTAATATAAATAAAAATCAGACAGCATATCAACATGTAATGAAAGGGGTCAAGATACGACAAATTTACCTAGATGCTACAAGTAAAAAGCTATTGCTGTCACCATCATAAGAATTAGTGACTGATTCTTGACTGAAAATAGTTAAGATAATTTGGGCATCCAATCAATTTCATATTGTCCATTTGGATAGTTTACATTCAGTCTCTCTTAATTAGAATTATATTTTAAGAGACAAACTACAAGAGTTCTGGGGTGATGCACATTAGTGAAGTATGCATACGTTCATTCTGATACTCAGGAAGACTGTGATCATGCATGTCTACACTTCCACACACTTCACAGCGAAGGAAGGGTAGATGGAGAAGAAAGACTTCCATGACAGTTGCCCTTGAGTGAGGCTATGCTAAAAGAATGGCGAGGATAAATTCTCTTGATCTTGACAAGGACAATACAAAGACAAAATAAATAATTTATAAACCAACTCAATATTCTGTATAAAAATTAGTTTTAAGAAATTCATTTATAGTCAACCCTTAAGTGATATTTATTATAGGCAAAAATGTATGAGCCTTGTTTAGGTCACTGTAGGAAAATGAATTGGGCAATAAAGGATGGTTAAATATCTTTCTCCACTGGGCACTGTATTAGGTGTTATTTGTAACAAAGACTAATTGGGCAATTAGTTTACTGGGAAGTAGTAATTGGTCTGAAATGTGAGCTGTTTTGAATAATAGATATCAGTTTAATAAAGGTTGGCTCTGCAGACTTTATGGTCACATAGGGATTCAGAAAGACTCCATTAGATAGTATCTAGGCATCATGTTTTAGCTTGTTATTAAGCAGAAAAAAATATTCTTAAAGCCCAGAATGTGGTTGTTCTGGGCCTTCCCAGGATGGAAGATGGCTTAACATCCAGATTTGAAGTGGAAGAGACACAACTACATTTATTTTACTCACTGGATGCCAGTGCATTTTAATTTATTTTCAGTGCTGGAGCACAAACTCAGGGGCTTGCACTATATTACTTCAGAGGTATTTCCTCATCTCATACAATATGTGATACAAATATACAAATATTTTGGAAGATTTTTCCCAATGGTGTCTTATGAAAGGTAAATATCCCACCATTAACCTATACTACTGGTGTAAGAGGTCTCTTGACAATAATAGGCCCCTAGACCTTAACACAATTAAAACCATGATGGAAGGACCATTTAGACCTTGGAACATAGACATTGCCAGCATTACGTGTGAGCATGAGAATAATGAACTAATCCATTTAATCTCTAATTCTGGGTAAGTCCCTCTATGTGCTTGCTTTTTGGTTTCTGTAGTTCTGATTCTCACTAATTTTCCTTGCTAATTGAGATGTATCAACCCAAGGTTTTTTGTTTGTTTCTTTACATAATTACTCAAGAAAGGCTTGAGGCTGCACTGCAGTCCAACACCCAGTGCATTTGATGGCTAGTTAATAACAACTGTCTTAGCTTAAACCCATGTTTGATTAGTGAATGAGTACTGGTGAATACTTCACAATACCAGGACATTGGCAAATATTTCTATAAAGATTAAATGTGCCTTACTTACATTACTAGTTGCTATACAAAAAAGTGTATTTGCCAGGAAATAAAAAAAGACGTAGTTTTATCCTTTGTATCAGTTAAAATGTTTTGAAAAGGCAAAAGCTTTTGTCTTTGTCATGTAATTAAGATGAACACCAAAGGAAAAGTTTTATGTTAAAAACAAAATGGATCCCTATGTATGTATGTATGTATGTATGTATGTATATGTATGTATGTATCTATCCATCTATCTATCTATCTATCTATCTATCTACCTATCTATCGATAGCTAACTATCGATAGCTATCTATCTATCCAATAAGCTCTCCACTGCTTTCAGAAGACTTCCATGGTTCCTCAGCCAATAGGATTTCTGCCTACAGGCTTCCATAAGCTTATTCTTCCATAATGCTCATTTCCCTGTATGTACTGTATGCTTTTTATGGGGCAGACTGCATGTCCCGCTCATTTTATTTGCCCACAGTGTCATATATATGACATGGAGTCAGATCAGATCTCATCAGTAAATAAATGTTCAATAATTGTATCCTTAAAATTCAGAATGTTGTGTAGATTGGATTTCAGCACAAAGTTTAATTCCTTTTTAGTTAACATAGCTTTGTTTTCCATTTGTTTCTTCCCAAATCTATTTATCATAGGTTTGTTTAGATCAGCATCCAAACTTGGACATATTCTGTAGTCAGTTGCACTCATCTCTTACAGTCTACTGTCTTTTCTTTTTCTGTATTTCTTGAAGAAACCAAATAATTACTCCCATAAAAGCCCATATTCCATACTTCATAGATCACTTCTTCATATTACTCAGCTTGTTTTTCCATTCTTGTAGCTTCTTCACACTGATAAGTAGTTCTAGGTGCTTGACAACATCCAAGAAACATATATTTCTAAAAGAAAGCATTGTGTAAAACATGCTAATGTGTTTTACTAGTGTATAACAATATCCTCTCTCATTTTTGGTGTGATAAAGATTGACTTATGCCTTTAAAGTACCGGGCATTGAACATAAAGTTTCACACATTCTAGACAAGCACTAAACTATACGCCCAGGCTTTTTAATTTTAATTTGGCCCAGGTCTCATCAAATGGACCAAACTGGCTTTCAACTTGCTACATAGCCAAAACGGGCATGGAATTTGGATTCCTCCTTCTTTACCCAGCTATGTCTCTGATTTATATGTTGTATTGCTAAGATTGGCCATCTAATTTTAATACTTCTTATAAAATTCTCCACTAGTATTTATACAATTTTTAAGTAGCGATAAAAAAGCCTTGGACTTTTGATTTTATTAGTGGGTGCAAACTTGTGATTTTTTAATTTTATCATTCCTTCCACGTCTATTATTGTAATATTTCCATGAAGTACTTTTCCACATCCAATATAGGGTACTTTGAAATTAAGTTTACATGGAATAAAAGAAATATTTAATCATTTCCTTATCAATTTTTAGATTAATAAGATGATAGCAGAATGCAATGGTGAATGATAAGATGTTAGCTTGCTATGAAGTATTGTCATAAACTCATGAATTTTTATAGCTTGAAGAGTGTTCCAAACAATTGTATTCATTGTTCTTTTCTGGTGCTTAAATTATCTCACACTAGATAGACCAGTGGAGACTTCAAATTGATTTCTATGTATTTTTGTCCATAACAATTCACTTTGGACATTATCAAAGAATGAGAAATTTAAAGAATGTAATGAATTTTCAAATACGATCAACAACTACTAACAGTTTGCTACTTTTCCTTTACTTGTGTGTGTATGTGTATGTGTGTGTGTGTGAATGTCTGTGAATGTGTGTATGTGTCTATGTGTGAATATATATGTGAATATATGTGTGAAGTATGTGTGTGTGTCTATTTTTTAGTGTATTTTCAGTCCTTATAAACTTTTAAAACTTCAGCCCACATTTTTAAGATTAAAGACATTCTTTTATTAATAAAAAAAGAAACAAAAACTATGTTCTTTTCAAAACCTTTGATTTATAACTCTTTTCTTACTGTATCCAGGCTTTAATAACACTAGCTTTTATTCATGCCATTTTTAATTAGCAAAGAAGGTGTTAAAATCATTGTGATGCTTCTAACAAAGTGGTAACCAGATTTATTAATGTTTGCTCCAGTTGATGCACTGTTTTTGGAATTTGACTCTTTCTTACACTGTCCTAACCTATTTCTCTAGCTTATTTCCTATAAGAAAAAAATATATCTGGATCAGGATTGTATCATAAAAACATAAAATGGGCTTCCCATGACCCCATGAAATACCCCCAAAAGAGGAGGGAAAACCGGTCTAAACCATATCCAGAGGTTAGGCATGCTCCCTCTCCCACCCATCTTCAAATTTTTAAACCCAGAATTGCTCTTGTCTAAAGGAAAGAGTATTTGTACAAAGAGTAAAGCAGAGATTGAAGGAAAGGCCACCCAGAGACTGCCCCACCTGGGGATCTATCCCACATGCAGACACCAAATGCAGATACTGTTGCTGATGCTAAGAAGTGCTTACTGACAGGAGCCTAATACAGCTGTCTCCTGAGAGGCTCTGCCAGATCTTGACCAATATAGATGTGGAATGCTTGCAGCCAATCATTTGACTGAGCACAGGGACCCTAATGGAGGAGTTTCCCATGGAAACACTGAAGGAGCTGAAGGGGCCTTATCTGGCATCAATAGAAGGGGAGGCCCTTGGTCCTGTCAAAGCTTGATGCCCTAGTGTAGAGGAATACTATGGTGATGAGGCAGGAATGAATGGGCGGGTGGGAAATCACCCTCATAGAAGCAGTGTAAGGGAAGATGGGATAGGGAGTATGCAGAGGGGAAAGGGGATAACATTTGAAATGTAAATAAATAAAATATCTAATTTTGTAAAACATATACATAAAATGCACCATATGACGAATAAGAAATTCTCTAAGAGCCACAAAAAAGTAAAAACTAAAGGATACTCATGCCACTATTTCCATAGTTCAAGCATCTATGAAGATAGAGGAAAGGCTTCATGGGACACTAAGGAGCCATCACGTGCTGCTACTTGCTAAAGCTGGGTGATTGCTACTTTTCACCCATTAATTGATTCTGTAGATGCACATCCCAGATATTACTATCATTTTAGCCATACATATTTTGGCATATTTTCTGATGATAGGGACTATTTTTTATTGGATATATTTATTTACATTTCATTTCCCTTTTCCTGGTTCCTCACCCTCCAAAGGTTCTATATGCCCTTTTCCCTCCCCCTGTTCCCCCATCCATCCCTTCCAACTTCCCTGTTCTGGTATTCCCCTACACTGATGCATTGAGCCTTTCTAGAACCAGGGTCCATGCCTTCCTTCTTCTCAGACATCATTTGGTATGTGGATTGTGTCTTCGGTGTTCCAAGATTCTAGGCTAATATCCACTTATTGGTGAGTGCATACCATAGGTATTCTTTTGAGACTGAGTTACCTCACTTAGTATGATGTTCTCCAGCTCCATCCATTTCTCTAAGAATTTCATGAATTCATTGTTTCTAATGGCTGAATAGTATATATATATATATATATATATATATATATATATCTCACATTTTTTGTATCCATTCCTCTGTTGAGGGACATCTGGGTTCTTTCCAGCTTCTGGCTAATATAAATAAGGCTGCAATAAACATAGAGGAACATGTATCCTTATTGCATGCTGGAGAATCTTCTGGGTATATACCCATGAGTGGTACGGCAGGGTCCTCCGGAAATATCATGTCCAGTTTTCTGAGGAACTGGTATACTGATTTCCAGAGTGCTTGTACCAACTTACAATCCCACCAGCAGTGTAGGAGTGTTCCTCTTTCTCCACATCCTCACCAACACCTGCTGTTTCCTGAGTTTTTAATCTTAGCCATTCTGACTGGAGTAAGGGGAAATCTCAGGGTTGTTTTGATTTGCTTTTCCCTAACGACTAATGATATTGAACATTTCTTAAGGTGCTTCTCAACCATCCGAAGTTCTTCAGGTAAAAAGTCTTTGTTTAGATCTGTATCCCATTTTTTGATAGTATTATTTGGTATTTTGTGGTCTAACTTCTTGAGTTCTTTGTTTAAATTGGATATTAGCCCTCTGTCAGATGTAGGGTTGGTGAAGATTTTTTCCCAATTTGTTGGTTGCCAATTTGTCCTTTTGACAGTGTGTTTTGCCTTACAGAAACTTTGTAATTTTATGAGGCCCCATCTGTCTATTCTTCATCTTAGAGCATAAGCTATTGGTGGTCTGTTTAGGAACTTTCCCCCGGAGCCAATGTCCTCAAGGGTCTTCCCCAGTTCACCATCATCAAGTTGGCTTCATCTCAGGGATGCAGGGATGGTTCAATATATGGAAATCCATCAACGTAATCCACTACATAAACAAACTCAAAGAAAAAAACCACATGGTCATCTCATTGCATGCTGATAAAGCATTTGACAAAATTCAGCATCCTTTCATGCTAAAAGTCTTGGAAAGAACAGGAATTCAAGGCCCATACCTAAACATAGTAAAAGCAATTTACAGCACACTGGTAGCCAACACCAAAGTAAATGGAAAGAAATTTGAAGCAATCCCACTAAAATCAGGGACTAGACAAGGCTGGCTCTCTCTCACCATGTCTTTTCAATATAGTACTTGAGGTACTAGCTAGAGCAATTCGACAGCATAAGGAAGTCAAAGGGATACAAATTGGAAAGGAAGAAGTCAAACTATCACTATTCACAGATGATATGATAGTATACTTAAGGGACCCAAAAAACTCCACCAGAGAACTCCTACAGCTGATACACAACTTCAGCAAAGTGGCTGGATATAAAGTCAACTCAAGCAAATCAGTAGCCTTCCTATAGTCAAAGGATAAGCAGGCTGAGAAAGAAATTAGGGAAATGACACCCTTCACAATAGCCACAAACTATATAAAGTATCTTGGGGTGACTCTAACCAAACAAGGGAAAGATTTGTATGACAAGAACTTCAGGTCTCTGAAGAAGGAAATAGAAGAAGACCTCAGAAAATGGAAAAATCTTCCATGCTCATGGGTTGGCAGGATTAATATAGTTAAAATGGCAATCTTGCCAAAAGCAATATACAGATTCAATGCAATCCCCATCAAAATCCCAACTCAGTTCTTCATAGAGGTAGAAAGAGCAATTCTTAAATTCATCTGGAATAACAAAAAACCCAGGATAGCTAAAACTATTATCAACAGTAAAAGAACTTCTAGGAGAATCAGTATCCTGGACCTCAAGCAATACTACAGAGCAATACTGTTAAAAACTGCATGGTATTGGTACAGTGACAGGGAAGTGGATCAATGGAATAGGATTGAAGACCCAGAATTGAACCCACACATCTATGGCCAATTGATCTTTGACAAAGGAGCTGAAAATATTCGGTAGAAAAAAGATAGCCTTTTCAACAAATGGTGCTGGCTCAACTGGAGGTCAGCATGCAGAAGAATGAGAATTAATCCACTCTTATCTCCTTGTACTAAGCTCAACTCCAAGTGGATCAAGGACCTCTAAGTAGGGACTATTTTTAAAACAAAAGAATCATGGCTGCTAAAATAGTGTTTCCAGAATATCATAGAAACAGGATTTAATTTTCTTAGTATCTTGGCATGACTTTAACCAAACAAGTGAAAGATCTGTATGACAGGAACTCAAGTCCTTGAAGAAAGAAATCGAAGAAGACCTCAGGAGATGGAAAAATATTCCATGCTCTTGGATTGGCAGGATCAATATAGTAAAAATGGCCATCTTGCCAAAAGCATTCTACAGATTAAATGCAATCCCCATCAAAATCCCAAATCAATTCTTCATAGATATAGAAAGAGTAATTTTCAAATTCATCTGGAGTAACAAAAAACCCAGGATAGCTAAAACTATTCTCAACAATAAAAGGACTTCTGGGGGAATCAGTATCCCTGACCTTAAACAGTACTACAGAGCAATTGTGTTAAAAACTGCATGGTATTGTTACAGAGACAGGCAAGTAGATCAATGGAATAGAATTGAAGACCCAGAAATGAACCCACAGACTTATGGTCACTTGATCTTTGATAAAGAAGCCACAACCATCCAGTGGGAAAGAAGATAGCCTTTTCAACAAATGGTGCTGGTTCAACTGGAGGTCAACATGCAGAAGAATGGGAATTGACCCACCCTTATCTCCTTGTACCAAGATCAACTCCAAGTGGATCAAGGACCTCCACATAAATCCAGATACACGGAAACTAACAGAAAAGAACCTGGGGAAGACCCTGGAGGACATGGGCACAGGGGGGATGTTCTGAACAGAACACCAATAGCTTATGCTCTATGATCAATAATTGACAAATGGGACCTCATAAAATTACAAAGTTTCTGTAAGGCAAAGGACTCTGTCAGAAGGACAAAACGGCAACCAACAAATTGTGAAAAGATCTTCACCAACCCCACATCTGACCGAAGGCTAATATTCAATATATACAAAGAACTGAAGAAGTTAGACCCCAAAGAAACAAATAACCCTATCAAAAAATGGAGTACAGAGCTAAACAAAGAATTTTCACCAGAAGAAATTCAGATGGCTGAGAAGCACCTTAAGAGATGTTCAACATCATTAGTCATCAGGGAAATGCAAATCAAAACAACCCTGAGATTCTACCTCACACCAGTCAGAATGGCTAAGATTAAAAACTCAAGGGACAACAGGTGCTGGCGAGGATGTAGAGAAAAAGGAACACTCCTCCACTGTTGGTGGGATTGCAAGATGGTACAACCACTCTGGAAATCAGGCTGGTGGTTCTTCAGAAAATTGGGCCTGACACTTCCAGAGGACCCTCTAATTTTCTTGATCTTTAAAAAGTTTAATAAGATATTTGATTCAAAATCCAAACATATACCACGTATTATCCTAGTTTGTATGTCTTTGAAGTTTCTTTTATTGTACAAAATGTTCTCCTTCCATATGTTGAGAAAGCCCATTGGTCCTGAGCAAGGTTTCTTTGGTTTTTCCACTTCAGTCCCTGTTTGCTCTGCCTATTATCATTTCTTCATGTTCCTCTATCTCAACTGGACACACAGACTCACTCAACTACAAATGCCACTGAAAATAATTTAGGAAAACTGGAATAAGACTTGCTCCTTGTCAGAGTACAGTGTTTTACTTCCATGGGAATCCTAATAGCTGTCCAGTCTCTTCTTACCCCCTTAAAAGGCAACTCAGGGCACAAGAAAAATGGGATCACAAGGTAGGTATGAGAAACATCACTGACCTAGAATTTCCATGTCCTTAAAAGGAAGTCATATTTCTTATAACAACGTGTAGGCATGGCTTCTAAGAAATGAAACGGAAAAATCACATTCAAGGAAGCCCACATCTATGGCTTCTAAGAAAGGCAGTATATTTGTGATATTCCCAACCCAGATGAAATTTACTAATTACCAGTCTGTTCTACCATAAGCAATGTTCAGTTTTTGAGAAAACATTGCTCAAACAAGTCCAAGCTTCCTATTGGGAAGAAAAAAATGTTTCTCTTCCCTCCGATCTGTGTTTCCTGTAAGCTGGAGTTTTCCTAATAGGTTTGATCAGATAAAAATTCACTTTTTTGCCAAGACCACAGGAATATGTAACACCAGTTTACATCCCTTTTGTATAGTGTTAGCACTGACAATTTTGGCTGCCCAGATGTATTGTTTGCTGGCTACAGAGGTGGTCTTCTAACCCCATCATCATTTTCCCATTTGTTAGCTGGAAAATTCTCATAAAGAAAAATTTCCCCTCAGCAAGCACTTAGCTTAGCTGAAGGGTGCTGAGTTCAGAGAAGAAAGGCAAGATAAATGCCGATTCTCCCTTTTATTTCCTCTCATGGTAATAATGCATTAATCCACTAATACTCTTCAAAAGTAAGAAATAAGGAAGCTATTCTAGAAGTAAACAAAAAAGTACAAAGCGGCGGGGGATGGGGGTGGGATTCAATGTCCCAAATGCAAAAAGGACAAAAACAAAGATGACAAGTGGCTCTATCTGCCAAATTTGTCAAAGAGACAAATAAAAGGTGGACTACGTTGCTACATTTTGCATGGATAGATTTTGAAATTGAATGAGATAGATTATTCTGTAAAAAAAAAAAAAAAAAAAAAAAAAAAACACCTCCTGAAATGCATGCTCCTCTGAATAGCAGCAGTCCTAAATAAATTATCTTCACAGCAGAATTCTGCTCAGTCACAAATGCTTTTGCAATTATTCAAGACCATCAAAACAAAACAAAACAAAAACAAAAACAAAAATGAAAGTCTTTAAGTTATCTTTGTTATTTAAATCTTTGTGTTTGGTAATCTTTGTACCAAAATCTGATAAAAGCAGAAATATATAGGGTTTCATTTATTAAAACAAAGCTCAATTTTCCAAAACAATACTTCCTAAGAGACCCAGAAGATAACATACATAAAGAGTACATTATAAATACTAGCTAAGGTTTTTCAGAGAAATGGAACTAATCATACAGGTGCATATGCCACTGATATCAACAACAGGTCTAATATGCCATCACGGGGTGAAAATGTAAGAAAATAAGAATGTATATTGGTATTTGCTTGGATGTGAAAAGGATATTCTTGATGAACATGTAAGAGCCTAATGGTGGTAGAGTAGATGGTGTGTCTCTGAACAAATGGGAAGTCATGGCGTAAGAGTGATGCTTTACTGTTCACATGGCTACACACATGTGCACATACACATAAACACAGCGATATATCTATACATAATTTTGTCTCACGTCTCAGAACTTAGAAAAGCAGAACTACAACAAAGTAGTCCATGTCTCTTTATAAGTATAAAAATATTGATTCTGAGTAATTGGCTTAGATGGTTAGAAAATTTGAAACTAGG
This sequence comes from Apodemus agrarius, assembly GCA_964023405.1. Lineage (NCBI taxonomy): Eukaryota > Metazoa > Chordata > Mammalia > Rodentia > Muridae > Apodemus > Apodemus agrarius. The sequence continues at coordinate 79,195,402 of OZ030011.1, forward strand.
CAAACTTATTGTATAATTCTAGTAAATAATTAGTCAACGGATTAAGAAACAGAGGAACAGGTAGAGTGTAAGTCCTGGTGTAAGAAGTAGGAATAACAATGTCCAAGATAATGAAAGAGGGTAAGTATCAGCTCTAGAAGGAAACAAATTCATCTTCTCTTGGCTATTTTGCTCCTTCTCACCCTCAACTGATTGGCTGATGCCCTCTTACACTGAGATCACCTTCATCTCCTGCATTCATTCAAATGAAAATCTCTTTCAAGAAGATCCCTCAAAGGCACCCAGAGTCATCTTTTATTAACTCTATGTCACCCCTTAACTGGATCAAAATAGTACACAAAATTAACAACCACAATTTCATATTAAAATTAATAGTGAAAGAAAATGAGACATATGTTTAGAGAAATGTTTGCAGATTTTCCAGGTTTTTAAAAATGAATTTGTAATTATATAGCTTATCAAATATATAAATGTTAACACATCTGCACATGAGAACCAGCTAAAAGCATTTCTCTGGAAATACTACACACACACACACACACACACACACACACACAGAGAGAGAGAGAGAGAGAGAGAGAGAGAGAGAGAGAGAGAGAGAGAGAAACACACTCCTTAGTTGTACTTCATCATTAAGTACTCTGATGTTTCTGAATAGAGCATCTATGTTCCTCATTTGTCTCTGTTCTAGTAAAACTACATGCTGGATAATACATCAAAGTTGCATTTATTTTTAGCCTATTAGTCACACAAGCTCTTTGTGAGGATGCTAGAAAAACCTTTTCGGAAAATTGGCAGGTAGAGTTATGGTCTAATTTTTAATTCATCTTCTATGTGCTTGTTACCAGTGGTATATTCTAAGATCATTTCAGCAATTGTCTCCATAATTGAGACTCTCAAAGTACTGATTTTAAGAGCAGATGGAAAATTCTACATTAAAAATATTCATTTAGGAAGTTGGGCATGCTGATGCATGCCTGTAATCCCAGCACTCTGGAGACAGAGACAAGTGGGCCTCTGTTAGTTTGAGGAGAGCCTGGAGTTCCAGGAAAGACAGGGAAACATCAAATTCTTAGTTACGGCTTCCATTGAAATGAAGAGCCACTAAGACCAAGGCAACTATTATGAAAGACAACATTTAATTGGGGCTGGTACAGGTTCAGAAGTTTAGTCCATTATTATCAAGGCGAGAAACAGGGTAGCATCCAGGCAGTTATGGCACTGGAGAGTTGAGAGTTCTACATTTTGTTCCAAAAGCAACCAGGGGAAGACTGGCATCCTCAGGCAAAAACCACAAGTCACTGGAAAGTAAAGCTCATTAGAATAAGAGCCAATTTCTCAATAGAAACTTTGAAAGTCAGAAGAGCTAGGAATGATACACTTCAAGTTGTAAAAGACCATGACTGGCAACCTAGGCTACTGTAACCCTGAAAACTCTCTCCTATAGCTGAAGGAGAAAAGAAAACTTCCCATGATGCAGAAAGCCTTAAAAACTATATATAAAAAATTCTATTAATAAAAAGCTGGAAGCAATACTTTGGACTGAAGAGACAATAAGCACAGCCAAGAGATTCTAGAAACAAAACAAAGCAAGCTATAGTTAATAAAATACAAAGGACAACTAAGAAAGCAACCAAAAAACATAACAAAATGATAATAATCTACACACACTTTTCTTTTTTTTTAGTTATTTTTATTTTCTATATTCTATGTTTACATTTCAAAGGCTTTCCCCTTTCCCAGTTCCCACCCACCATAGTTCCCATAGTTCTTCTCCCCCCCAACTATTCCCCAATCATTCCCCCTCCCCCCTCGGTTTCTTTCCTAAACTGGATGCAATCTTTACATGCCCAGGGTCCTCTCCTTTCTTCTTCTTGGGAATCATTTGACTTGCTATTTGTGTCTTGAGTATTTAGTGCTTCTGGGCTCATTAATATCCACTTATCAGTGATTGCATTTCATGTGCATTCTTTTGTGATTGGGTTAGCTCACTCAGGATGATATTTTCCAGGTCTAACCATTTACCTACAAATTGCATGAATTCATTATTTTTAATTGCTGAGTAGTATTCCATTGTATAAATATACCACATTCTCTGAATCCATTCCTCCTTTGAGGGATATTTGGGCTCCTTCCAATTTCTGGCTATTATAAACAAGGCTGCTATAAACATAGTGGAGCATGTGTCTTTATTGCATGCAGGGGAATCCTCTGGGTATATGCCCAGGAGTGGTATGCCAGGGTCCTCTGGAAGTGACATGCCCAATTTTCTGAGGATCCACCAAACTGATATCCAGAGTGGTTTTACCATTTTGCAATCCCACCAACAGTGGAGGAGTGTTCCTCTTTCTCCACATCCTCGCCAGCACTTGTTGTCTCTTGAGTTTTTAATCTTAGCCATTCTGACTGGTGTGAGGTGGAATCTCAGGGTTGTTTTGATTTGCATTTCCCTGATGACTAATGATGTTGAACATCTCTTAAGGTGTTTCTCGGCCATCCGAATTTCTTCTGGTGAAAATTCTTTTTTTAGCTCTGTGCCCCATTTTTTGATAGGGTTATTTGGTTCTTTGCGATCTAACTTCTTGAGTTCTTTGTATATATTGGATATTAGCCCTCTGTCGGATGTGGGGTTGGTGAAGATCTTTTCCCACTTTGTTGATTGCCGTTTTGTCCTTCGGACAGTGTCCTTTGCTTTGCAGAAACTTTGTAATTTTATGAGGTCCCATTTGTCGATTCTTGATCTTAGTGCGTACGCTATTGGTGTTCTGTTCAGGAACTTTTCCCCTGTGCCCAAGTCCTCCAGGGTCTTCCCAAGTTTCTTTTCTAATAGTTTCAGTGTGTCTGGTTTTATGTGGAGGTCCTGGATCGACTTGGAGTTGATCTTAGAGCAAAGAGATAAGAGTGGGTCAATTCGCATTCTTCTGCATGTTGACCTCCAGTTGAACCAGCACCATTTGTTGAAAAGGCTATCTTTATTCCATCAGATGGTTGTGGCTCCTTTATCAAAGATCAAGTGACCATAAGTCTGTGGGTTAATTTCTGGGTCTTCAATCCTGTTCCATTGATCTGTTTGCCTGTTGCTATACCAATACCATGCAGTTTTTAACACAATTGCTCTGTAGTACTGCTTGAGGTCAGGGATATTGATTCCCCCAGAAGTCCTTTTATTGTTGAGAATAGTTTTAGCTATCCTGGGTTTTTTGTTGCTCCAGATGAATTTGAGAATTGCTCTTTCTAGATCTATGAAGAATTGAGTTGGGATTTTGATGGGGATTGCATTGAATCTGTATATTGCTTTTGGCAAGATGGCCATTTTTACTATATTGATCCTGCCAATCCAGGAGCAAGAAATATTTTTCCATCTTCTGAGGTCTTCTTCGATTTCTTTCTTCAAGGACTTGAAGTTCCTGTTGTACAGATCTTTTGCTTGTTTGGTTAGAGTTACGCCAAGATACTTTATGTTGTTTGTGGCTATTGTGAAGGGTGTTATTTCCCTAATTTCTTTCTCAGCCTGCTTGTCCTTTGAGTACAAGAAGGCCACTGACTTGCTTGAGTTAATTTTATAACCTGCCACTTTGCTCAAGTTGTTTATCAGCTGTAGAAGTTCTCTGGTGGAGTTTTTTGGGTCGCTTAGGTAAACTATCATATCGTATGCAAATAATGATAGTTTTACTTCTTCCTTTCCAATTTGTATCCCTTTGACTTACTTATGTTGTCTAATTGCTCTTGCTAGAACTTCAAGTACTATATTGAAAAGATATGGAGAGAGAGGGCAGCCTTGTCTCGTCCCTGATTTTAGTGGGAATGATTCAAGTTTCTCTCCATTTATTTTGATGTTGGCTACTGGTTTGCTGTAGATTGCTTTTACTATGTTTAGGTATGGGCCTTGAATTCCTGCTCTTTCCAAGACTTTTAGCATGAAAGGATGCTGAATTTTGTCGAATGCTTTTTCAGCATCTAATGAGATGACCATGTGGTTTTTTTCTTTCAGTTTGTTTATGTAGTGGATTACATTGATGGATTTCCGTATATTGAACCATCCCTGCATCCCTGGGATGAAGCCTACTTGATCATGGTGGATGATCGTTTTGATGTGCTCTTGGATTCGGTTAGCAAGAATTTTATTTAGTATTTTTGCATCTATATTCATCAGAGAAATTGGCCTGAAGTTCTCTTTCTTTGTTGGATCTTTTTGTGGTTTAGGTATTAGCGTAATTGTGGCTTCGAAGAATGAGTTGGGCAGTGTCCCTTCTGTCTCTATTTTGTGGAATAGTTTGAAGAGTATTGGTGTTAAGTCTTCTTTGAAGGTCTGGTAGAATTCTGCACTAAAACCATCTGGTCCCGTACTTCTTTTGGTTGGGAGGCTTTCTATAACCCCTTCTATTTCTTTAGGGGTTATGGGACTATTTAGCTGGTCTACTTGATGCTGATTTAATTTTGGTATTTGATATCTGTCTAGGAAATCGTCCATTTCCTTCAGATTCTCCAGTTGTTTTGAGTATAAACCTTTGTAGTAGGATCTGATGATCTTTTGAATTTCCTCAGTTTCTGTTGTCATGTCTCCCTTTTCATTTCTAATTTTGTTAATTTGTATACTGTCTCTGCGTCCTTTGATTAGTCTGGCTAAGGGTTTATCTATCTTGTCGATTTTCTCAAAGAACCAGCTCCTGGTCTTGTTGATTCTTTGTATGGTTCTCTTTGTTTCTATTTGATTGATTTCAGCCCTGAGTTTGATGATTTCTTGTCTTCTACTCCTCCTGGGTGAATTAACTTGTTTTTCTTCCAGGGCTTTAAGGTGTGCCGTTAAGCTGCTAGTGTATGCTCTCTCCAGTTTCTTTTTGGATGCACTTAGAGCTATGAGTTTTCCTCTTAGCACTGCTTTCATTGTGTCCCATAGATTTGGGTAGGTTGTACCTTCATTTTCCTTGAATTCTAAAAAGTCTTTGATTTCTTTTTTAATTTCTTCCTTGACCAAGGTGTCATTGAGTAGAGTATTGTTCAGCCTCCATGTGTATGTGGGATTTCTGTTGTTTTTGTTGCTATTGAAGACCACTCTTACTCCATGGTGATCTGATAGGAGGCATGGGATTAGCTCGATCTTCTTGTATTTGTTGACATCTGTCTTGTGACCGATTATATGGTCTATTTTGGAGAAGGTACCATGCGGTGCTGAGAAAAAGGTATATTCTTTAGCTTTAGGATGAAATGTTCTACATATATCTGTTAAATCCAATTGGTCCAGAGTTTCAATTAGTTTCACTGTGTCCCTGTTTAGTTTCTGCTTTCCTGATCGGTCCATTGAGGAGAGTGGGGTGTTGAAGTCACCCACAATTATTGTGTTAGGTGTAATGTGTGCTTTAAGCTTTAGTAAGGTTTCTTTTACGAAGGAGGGTGCTCTTGCATTTGGAGCATAGATGTTCAGTATTGAGAGCTCTTCCTGGTGGATTTTCCCTTTGGCCAGCAAGAAGTGACCTTCTGAGTCTCTTTGGATGATTTTAGGTTGAAAGTCAATTTTATCTGATATTAGAATGGCTACTCCAGCTTGTTTCCTGAGACCATTTGCTTGTAGAATTGTCCTCCAGCCTTTTACTCTAAGGTAGTGTTTGTCTTTAACACTGAGATGTGTTTCCTGTATGCAGCAAAATGTAGGGTCCTGTTTCCATATCCAGTCTGTTAATCTATGTCTTTTTATTGGGGAATTGAGTCCATTGACGTTAAGAGATATTAAGGAATAGTAATTATTACCTCCAGACATTTTTGAAATTATATTTATTTATCTTATTTATTTTTTATATTCGAGAGGTTATCTTCTTTTGGGTTTGATGAGAGGTTTCTATCTTGCTTCTTCCCGGGTATAGTTTCCGTCCTTGTCTTGGTGTTTTCCCCCTATTATCCTTTGTAGGGCTGGATTTGTGGAGAGATATCTTGCAAATTTGGTTTTGTCATGGAATACCTTGATGTCTCCATCAATGGCAATTGAGAGTTTTGCTGGGTAAAGTAGTTTTGGCTGAAGTTTGTGTTCTCTTAGAGTTTGCATGATATCTGCCCAGGATCTTCTAGCTTTCATGGTCTCAGGTGAGAAGTCTGGTGTTATTCTCATAGGTCTTCCTTTATATGTTACTTGGCCTTTTTCTCTTGCTGCCTTTAGTATTCTTTCTTTGTTTATTACATTTGGAGTTTTGATTATTATGTGACGGGATGTATTTCTGTTCTGGTCCAGTCTGTTTGGGGTTCTATAGGCTTCTTGTATATTCATGGGCATCTCTCTCCTTAGGTTGGGGAAGTTTTCTTCCATAATTTTATAGAAGATATTAGCTGGCCCTTTAACTTGTAAATCTTCACTCTCGTCTATACCTATAATCCTTAGGTTTGGTCTTCTCATAGTGTCTTGGATTTCCTGGATGTTTTGGGTTACCACCTTTTTGCATTTAGTATTTTCTTTGACTGTTGAATCAATGGTTCCTATGGTATCTTCGGCTTCTGAGATTCTGTCTTCTATCTCTTGTATTCTATTGTTGATACTTGTGTCTATGGCCCCTGATTTCTTCCCCAGGTTTTTTATCTCCAATGTTGTCTCCCTCTGTGATTTCTTAGTTGTTTCTACTTCTGTTTTTAGTATCTGGATGGATGTGCTCAGATCTTTTGCTTGCTTGATTGTGTTTTCATGTATTTCTTTAATAGATTTTTGTGCTTCCTCTTTCATAGCTTCTACTTGTTGGCCCACGTTCTTCTGTAGTTCTTTAAGTGACTTTTGTCTTTCTTCCTTATTGTCTTCTTCTCTTTGATCCATCTTCTCCTGCATTTCTTAAAGTGATTTTTGTATTTGCCTCGTAAAGGCTTCTAACTTTTGATCCATTTTCTCCTCTATTTCTTTACGAGATTTTTCTATGTGTTCAGCTACCAGCATCCTGACCAGTGATTTTATATCCAAGTCTTGTTTTTCTGGTGTTTTAGGGTATCCAGGGATTCCTGTTGTTGGAGAACTGGGTTCAGATGCTGTCATGTTGCCTTGATTTTTGTTAGTAACGTTCCTTCGTTTTCCTTTTGCCATCTGGTTATTTCTGGTTTTAGTTGGCCTTGTTGTCAGTGGCTGGTGTTTGAATCTCCTGTGAGGCTGGGCTCACCTGTTGTTTCTCTACTGGTGAATATGTGTGACTGCTGCTTTAAGGGATCATAAGCTGGCTGCCACCCATGCGATTGTAGCCCCTGTTGGAGTCTGTCTACCTGGGCTTCTCCAGCTGTGTCCTGGTTGCAAGGAACTCCAAGAGCCTAGCAGATCCCCCGTGAGGGTAGCCCTGGAAGGGGTGTTTACCTGGGCCTTTCCAGCTATGTCCTGGTTGCAATATGGAGGCCTGTTGCTACCGCCGGTCCAGGGGCCGGCGAGCTGGTTGCAGAATGCAGCCTCGGTGCTCGCCAGAGGGCACGGGAATGTCCCACAGAGCCTGGGCCTTTCCAGCTGTGTCCTGGTTGCGATATGGAGGCCCGCCGCTACACCGCTGGTCTAGGGGCTGGCGAGCTGGTTGCAGAACACAGCCTAGGTGCTCACCAGAGGGCGGGGATGTCCCACAGAGCCTGGGCCTTTCCAGCTGTGTCCTGGTTGCAATATGGAGGCCCGCCGCTACTGCTGGTCCAGGGGCCGGCGAGCTGGTTGCAGAATGCAGCCTTGGTGCTCGCCAGAGGGCTCGGGGATGTCCCACAGAGCCTAGGCGGGACTCCGCCTGCTTGTCTCCGAGACCCTAGCAGATACCCCCGTGAGTGTAGCCCTGGAAGGGGTGTTTACCTGGGCCTTTCCAGCTGTGTCCTGGTTGCAATATCCACACTTTTCAATAGTAATTCAAAATATTAATGAATTCAACTCACCAATTAAAAGAGACAGCCAGCAGCTCTCTACTAGCTGAATGGATTAAGGAACAGAAATCTATCTGTGGTCTACAAAAAGCTTACCATTCCTTTAAAGCTCAACAATATCTTAAAGTGAAAGGATAGAAGTGTGACTATCTTTATATCTGAAAAATGTAGACTTCCAATGGAACATATTTGAAGAGACAAAAAAAAACCTTTATAATAATAAAAGTATCAATTGAGCAAGATAATATTATAAAACTAGGTATTTATACCCCAAACTCTTGTGTACCTAGTTTCATAAAAAGCATTCTAATGGAATTAAAGGCACAAATTAACACCAACTTAGCAATCATAGGTAATTTCAACAAACCACTTTCTCCAAAAGATAGGTCCACTGGACAAATAAACAGAGAATTTTCAGAATTAAATGGCAGCTGGCATTAAGTGGACAAAACAGATATCTATAGAGTAGTTCACATAAACACCAAAGGCTACATGTTCTACTCAGCAGCATATGGAAGCTTCTCTAAAGTATATCCTTTATGGGGACATAAAACAACTCTTTACAAATACAGAAAAATTGAAATAATTCTACATATCCAATTTGAACCATAGTACAATAAACTTACAATCAAACAAAACTATAGTAAATGTATACAGTCATGGCAATTAAACAATTTATTACTAAATGATGAATAAGTCAAAGAAAAATCAAGAAAGAAATGAAAATATTCTTGGAACTAAGTGAAAATTTTAAAAAATGCATCTTAAACACATTACAAATATTCCCACAAAGGAGGTTTATAGCCATTAATTGCCTACATCAAAAAAAAATCAGAAGAAAAAGGAAAAATCACCACTAAATGGCCCAGAGGCCTGCCTGCCAACATGCTGTACAATGAAATTAGGCAGAAGTCATCCAGAGGTTCTCAAACCATGCCATGCAGCATGCACATAGAAGAACACCCAGAGTCCCACCTGCCTACAAACAGAGCCACAGTGATGTACAATTATGTGGTGGACAGATGAGAAAGTAAAAAAATAGAACAGTCTGAGCATCCTGAAGAGATGTGGAGCCAGAGGGTGTAAGGAATAGACTGTTGTGAGTTGCCTACCCTGCCATCTGAGGCCAAGGTGCAGTACCAGCCTGTGCTGCCACTGAGGGCCACGTATGGGTCCATTCTTATACAGCAGCAGGGGACACAGACAATGTCCATGGGGTATCTTACCCCTAACGACAATTCAGACATTCCTGGTCTGGTCTGCCACCTGAGACCACACTGATGTGCAAGGGTTTCACAGAGCTGGCCCTGCACATCAATGGCTATGGCATTCTGGAGAGTTTACCCTGTTCCTCTCCTGGACAGCATAGTGGAACTGACCTTGGTAGTGGGCACTCAGATGAGGGCCCCAAAGGCATGAGACTTGGAGAACTGGCCCAACTATGCCTCTGCTATGAGGTGGCATGGGCACCAGGAAGGTGCTGTCCCCTGTCCCAACAACTTGGTTCTCCTGATGAACATGATACTAAACTCCTCAATAAAATGCTAGCAATCTGAATGCAGCTGCATATTAAGAATGTCATGTACTGCAATCAAGTTGGCTTTATCTCAGAAATGCAGGCATGGTTCAACAAGTTAATGAATAACTCATATAAATGGACTTAAAGACAAAGTTACAGGATTATCTCAAAACAGGTGAAAAAGCCTTTGGTAAAATCTAATATGCTGTCATGATAATAGTCCCAGAAAGGCTAAAACTGGAGGAAATGTACCTCAACATAGTAAAGAATGTGCATATATATATATATATATATATATATATATTATCATAAAGAAAAATTCAGAGAAATCTTGTTAAAATGAGGAATGAAATAGAGCTGCCCACTCTCCATTTCTTTTCACTATAGTGCTCAAAGTACTATCTATAGAAAAAGTCAAGAGAAGGAAACTATAAAGATAAAAACTGAAAAAGAAGTCAAATTATCCTTATTTAACAAATGACATGAGAATGTACAAAAGAGATTCCAAAATTTCAACGAGGAAACTTCTAGAAACAGTCACCAAATTTAGCAAAGTGGCTTGATGCATAAACAATTTATAAAAATCATCTTATCAAAAAAATAAAGCACCCTAGGTTTGGGAGATCTCCAGGGTCACCCCCTCAGAGGAAAAAGAGAGGGGGGATGGGTGGAAGAATTGTGGGAAGAGTGACGAGAAGGGCAGTGAGAAAGATGTAAGGAGAATAAGTAAAATAAGTAATTAATTAATTTTATAAACGAAATTAGAAAGAATGGAAGGCAAGGGAGAGCATGGAAATAACATGAGGTCTACTGGTAACAGATAGTGATTTCAACTTTTTTTCCAATTTAATAAAGAAATGTTTGATATTAACTATGTTATCTCTTTTCTATACAAAAAGCAGGAGCAGGATGAAGAGCAGGAGGAGGGAGAACAGGTGGAGGAAGAGACAGAAGGTATCTATGGTAATCAGTTTGCAAACCTTGATGCTCATATTGCTGAGTGCTATTTATGGGACCAGACTATGTCAGAATATCTTCCAGGTTGGCAGATGTATTGTAGTAGGGAACAAAAATAAGCGGAAATGAAGACAAGAAACCTAGCATCATTCTTTAGATTGCTAACTATGAAACAGACTGCTTAGCAAAGGTGCTAGTAACGGTTTCTAAGATAAATTTGTTCACGTGCTTTGTTGGTCCACAGTGTGCTTTAAGTTTTTAATGGAATCATAACCGTGGAAACTTGGAACATATACAAATCAGAGATGGATCAGCAGCTAAGAACACTAGCTGCTTTTCCAGAGGACCCAACTCAGTCGCCAGCATCCATACAATGTCTAACGACTATTCGTAAATCCTGTTTCAGGGAATCGATCACCTTCTTTAGACCTCCACAAGTACCAGGTATAGACATAGTATATATACTTACTGTACAGGCAAAACACCCACAGACATAAAACGAAAGTAAAAAAATTCACCCCTCAAAAAAAAAAACACCCTGAGAAGGTGATCATAGATACATTCCCATTTAGAATATTATCAAAGACATTAAAATACTTTGGAATAAGCCCAACCAAACAGGAGAAAGACTTCTATAATAAGAACTTCAAATATTTGAAGAAAGATAAAAATTTGATAAATATCTGTTCATAGATTGGTAGAATCAATATTATGAAAATACACATCAAATACTGATTTGATATGATCTCACACAAAACAGCTATAATATTCTTCACAAAGAATTTTTAAAAAATCATATGGAACCAGAAGTGATTGTGATAGAAAGCAATTCTGAACAAAAATATAATACTAGAAGAGCTATCATTCCAAGCAACAAGATGCATTATAGAGCTATAGTAATAAAAAATATGATATAGGTACATAAACAGACATATAAAAATGGGACAAAATTGAAAACTAAACATGTGTACTTGCAATGACAGCCATCTGAGATTAACAAAGAAGCAGAAACATAATCAGCATCTTCAACAAGTGATGCTGGAAAAACTGGATGTCCACATGCAGAAGAATGAAGTTAGACTTACATCTATCAGATTGCATATAAACTAGCTTCAAATGGATCAACGACCTCAATTTGAAACCTAAAAAGTTAAAGTTTCTACAGGCAGTACCCTACAAGATAGAGATGTGGGCAAGAATTTTAGCCAAGGAATTAATAAAGCAAACAATTGACAAATGGAGTGTCACAAGGTTAAAAGCTTTTGTACAGACAAGTGAATAATCAACTGAGAAGAAACTTACAAAGTGAGTGAGAATCTTTGCTAGATACACATCTGATAGCAGATTACTATTCAGAGTATATAAAGAACCAAAAAGTAACAGAATGGAAGAAACAAATGACCCAATTAAAAATGAGTTAAGGACATTTGCTTACTAAACCTGTGAGCTAGTGGGAATGGATTATCCCAGCCAGTTGTAGCAGTTGCCTTCTTTCTCCCCATAGTTCACACAGCATATGTTCAAGCCGAGACATAGCTCTTATTTAGTACTCTGAAGCTCCTGGCCGACATGAGTGATGTAGAGAAGACCAACTTGGAGGACAGAGTCTCCCTCTCAGTCAAAATCAGCAACAGGAACTCCTGCTCATGTAACATCAGAGCAGATCAGGATCTCATAATCCATCAGGAGTTTCCAAACATTCTGAATCCCATTTTCGATCAAGATCGAAATCAGGACCACAGTCATGGAGGCATACTGATAGATGCCACACTCCATCCAGGTCTCAGTCTCATAGGAGATGATCTCGAAGCAGGTCCTATACACCCGAGTATAGGCAGCAGAGGAGCCAAGTCACCCTCCAATACTAGTCGCAGAAGGCATACTGGCAGCAGGGCAAGTCCAGATCCAAACACTTACCTGAGAGTATTTGGCCTTAGTTTGTATACAAGAGAGAGAGAGAGAGAGAGAGGGAGGGAGGGAGGGAGGGAGGGAGGGAGGGAGGGAGGGAGGGAGGGGGGAGAGGGGAGGGGAAAGGAAGGGAGGGGAGAGGAAGGAAGGGAAGTGCCACGGACCGACTCAGTCGGAACACACTCCCGTGGGGAAATCAGGGTCTTTGGTATGCAGGAAGGTACAGGTCCGGCGAATGACAGACAGACACACACAAGATCTGAATGCGTCTGAATGTACTTTACTGTTCTGAGGCAGGAACATTTATACACATCACAAGTTGGTAATTCAGTGAAATGTTTACAAAAAGTGGTTACCATGAGTAACTGGCACAAGGAAATACAAATGAATCAGGCATGAACGTCAGAGATTACACCCAAGGTTATCGCGTCCCTCTGTAGTCAATAATAAATTAGTAATTCAAGAGTCAGAGACTGCACTCAAGGTTATCACGTCCCTCTGTGGTCAATAATAAATTAGTAATTCAAGAGTCAGAGACTACACTATGTTTTGTTTATCTTCTTGTGAGAATTTCTCAGGCTTATTTTGAAACTTTACTAACTGATGGTTTCCATGTCAGAGTGCCAAAGACCAGCTAGCCATACAAATAGTAAAAATTGTTGGGAGGTTAATTCTTTAATGTATCTAGGTAATAACTGTACAGCTAATTAAAAGCAAAGCAATGGATCTCTAGAAGGAAAATCATGGCCAGTGCTGTAGTTCAAAGAATAAAACTCTGAGTGAACTGTCACGCCTGGAATGCTCGCACCTCTGGCTGGCAGAGACATCTCGTAAGTAAAAGAACAGGTCAGATAAAGGGTTACACAGCTTGCCATGAGAAATTTCAGCTCAGCTCTATCTGCAGCCAAGGAGGCCCACAGCGGCATTCCTTGAACAGCCCCTGTAAATATCACATAGCCTTCGTCTGGATTGCAGCTTGGCTGCGTGAAATTACGGGATTCAAGAGAAGCGTGTGATATCTCCCGCTTTTGTATTTTTTAATTTGAGCTCATGAATATCTCTTTTGGCAGCAGAAATGGAGGAGAAGACTAGTTTGAAAATTATTGGAAGGATAAGAAGAAAAAGAAAGATTACCCCTGCAGCCACGGCAACGACAACAATCCAATGTAACCAAGTTACAGGGTTCAGAGACTTCAAACCAGAACTAAAGGCCTGAGCCAAATCCTCTAAGTTAACCGATCCATCTTGTGCTTTACTCATAACCGCAATTTGAGCTTTTAATTGAGCCATATCATGAGAGATATTATTATCTTTCCAAATTCCCAACAAATGATTTTTTGTAAGAGTCCAATTATGTTGCTTGTCATAGATTAATGGCGTTACGCATATGTATCGAAAGCTGGCATGACATCTGGTGGAAAGCTGAACCTTAATATTTTCTATCTCTTGTCCTAACTCCAGAACTACATCCTCTAAAGCATCAATTTTTGTTTCTAATTTCTTATCTATAACCTCTTGTTTTACCAGTGCCAAAGAAACATTCTTATTCAAATCATTAACAAAGTGTGCAGTCTTCATTTCTGAGACTAAAGCAACTGATGAAACTGTAAGTGTAGTTACAATAGCTATCAAGGCACTGATACCTAACATTAAAGTTGCTACAAAACGTTTTGGCCTGATAAGCTCACTAATTCTTGTAACTACCTGTAAAGCCTCATTGTCGAACCAAGCTTCATCCGTTAGATCTACAGGAAGCATCACGTAGGAAGGTCTTTGTAATATCACAATGCGTGAATAGGATTCAATCAGCTTATGATCAATACAATTAGTCAAAATACATTCGGAACAGTGAACCTCATAAGAGTGCCCTAATTTAGTAATGATTAAATCTGTATCCTTTCCAGCAAGTATACTATAAGGATAGCTCAAACAAGATCTAAGTACATAAGCCCAATATGAAACTGCAGACACAGGACACATTTGCATAGAAAGGATAACAAACATAGCAAGAAACATGTTTTCTGTCGATAACTGCTTTCTGGTGCTAGTGATCATCTGCTGCGCTTCTCGGGCGAGTCTCCTCAGCTGTCCCCAGGTGGGCAGATCCTCCCTTGACTCGTGTGACTCAGGAACAGGGAAGGGAGGGGAGAGGAAGGAAGGGAGGGGAGGAGAGAAGAGGAGGAGAGGGGAGGAGAAGAGAGAAGAGAGAAGAGAAGAAGAGGAGAAGAGAAGAAGAGAAGAGAAGAAAAGAAGAAGAGAGAAGAGGAGAAGAGACGAGAAGAGAAGAGAAAAGACGAGAAGAGAAGAGAAGAGAAGAGAAGAGAAGAGAAGAGAAGAGAAGAGAAGAGAAGAGAAGAGAAGAGAAGAGATCTTCATGAAATATTTTCTCTCAATATGGACCACTGAATGTTGTTAAAGAGGTTTATGATCAGCAAACTGGGAGGCCACATGGATTTGCTTTTGTGTATTTTGAGAGGATAGATGACTCTAAGAACACTGTGGGAAAAGTAAATGGGATGGAGCTGAATGGTAGAAAAATTCGTGTGGATTGTTCTGTCACCAAGAGAGCACACACACCTACACCAGGCATTTACATGAGCAAAGCAACTCATAGCAGTGATTGAGGTGGCAGCAGTGGAGGTGGTAAATGATGATATTCTAACTAGGATAGAGGATCTGATCCAGGCTATGACAGATATGAAGATTATGATTACCAATACAGAAAGTAACCTTCTCCTTATTTCAGTCACTACAGGTCATGATCAAGATCCTGTTCCTATAGCCCAAGATGCTATTGATACTGGAGTGATTGTGCCCAAGGACTTTGTTTGGTTGGTTGATTGGTTGGTTGGTTATTTATCTATCTATCTATCTATCTATCTATCTATCTATCTATCTATCCATCTATTTATTTATTTATTTATTTATTTGGATTTCCAAGCTTCCAATGCTTCCTAGTCCTTTAAAAACAATAACAAAAACAAAAACAAGCTAGTTTATTTATTCTATGTGCGGCCAGTTATATTGCTGTTTTCCACTCTTTGTTATACTGTTAAAAGTGTACTAAGATCAACTCCAAGTGGATCAAGGACCTCCACATAAACCAGACACGCTGAAACTAATAGCAAAGAAACTGGGGAAGACCCTGGAGGACATGGGCACAGGGGGAAAGTTCCTGAACAGAACACCAATAGCTTATGCTCTAAGATCAAGAATTGACAAATGGGACCTCATAAAATTACAAAGTTTCTGTAAGGCAAAGGACACTGTCAGAAGGACAAAATGGCAACCAACAAAGTGGGAAAAGATCTTCACCAACCCCACATCCGACAGAGGGCTAATATTCAATATATACAAAGAACTCAAGAAGTTAGACCCCAAAGAACCAAATAACCCTATCAAAAAATGGGCTACACAGCTAAACAAAGAATTTTCACCAGAAGAAATTCAGATGGCTGAGAAGCACCTTAAGAGATGTTCAACATCATTAGTCATCAGGGAAATGCAAATCAAAACAACCCTGAGATTCCACCTCACACCAGTCAGAATGGCTAAGATTAAAAACTCAAGAGACAACAGTTGCTGGCGAGGATGTGGAGAAAAAGAAACACTCCTCCACTGTTGGTGGGAGTGCAAGATGGTACAACTGCCCTGGAAATCAGTCTGGCAGTTCCTCAGAAAATTGGGCATGACACTTCCAGAGGACCCTGTCATACTACTCCTGGGCATATACCCAGAGGATTCCCCTCCATGCAATAAAGACACATGTTCCACTATGTTCATAGCAGCCTTATTTATAATAGCCAGAAGCTGGAAGGAGCCCAGATGTCCCTCAAAGGAGGAATGGATACAGAAAATGTGGTATATTTATACAATGGAATACTACTCAGCAATTAAAAATAATAAATCCAGGCAATTTTTAGGCAAATGGTTGGAACCAGAAAAAGGGAAATGAATTGTAAATATAGAATATATCCAATAAAAAAACATACAATTGCAATTCTTATAAGACATGTTGTATTTGAATTTACATGTTAAACCTTATAAACTTAAAGTGTGATTTTTATATTGAATTTACAGAAACAAGCATTCCCTTAATCACTGAAGGACAACCTTTATTTATTACCTAGAACAGTGGTATAACTTGCTGTTAGAAATGTTGGTCTTGCAAAAAACCCAGGATAGCTAAAACTATTCTCAACAATAAAAGGACTTCTGGGGGAATCAATATCCCTGACCTCAAGCAGTACTACAGAGCAATTGTGTTAAAAACTGCATGGAATTGGTACAGCAACAGGCAAGTAGATCAATGGAATAGGATTGAAGACCCAGAAATGAACCCACAGACTTATGGTCACTTGATCTTTGATAAAGGAGCCACAACCATCCAGTGGAAAAAAGATAGCCTTTTCAACAAATCGTGCTGGTTCAACTGGAGGTCAACATGCAGAAGAATGCAAATTGACCCACTCTTATCTCTTTGTACTAAGATCAACTCTAAGTGGATCAAGGACCTCCACATAAAACCAGACACACTGAAACTATTACAAAAGAAACTTGGGAAGACCCTGGAGGACATGGGCACAGGGGGGAAGTTCCTGAACAGAACACCAATAGCTTATGCTCTAAGATCAAGAATTGACAAATGGGACCTCATAAAATTACAAAGTTTCTGTAAGGCAAAGGACACTGTCAGAAGGACAAAACGGCAACCAACAAAGTGGGAAATGATCTTCACCAACCCCACATCCGACAGAGGGCTAATATCCAATATATACAAAGAACTCAAGAAGTTAGACCCCAAAGAACCAAATAACCCTATCAAAAAATGGGCTACACAGCTAAACAAAGAATTTTCACCAGAAGAAATTCGGATGGCTGAGAAACACCTTAAGAGATGTTCAACATCATTAGTCATCAGGGAAATGCAAATCAAAACAACCCTGAGATTCCACCTCACACCAGTCAGAATGGCTAAGATTAAAAACTCAAGAGACAACAAGTGCTGGTGAGGATGTGGAGAAAGAGGAACACTCCTCCACTGTTGGTGGGATTGCAAAATGGTAAAACGGCTCTGGAAATCAGTCTGGCGGTTCCTCAGAAAATTGGGCATGTCACTTCCAGAGGACCCTGGCATACCACTCCTGGGCATATACCCAGAGGATTCCCCTGCATACAATAAAGACACATGCTCCACTATGTTTATAGCAGCCTTGTTTATAATAGCCAGAAATTGGAAGGAGCCCAGATATCCCTCAAAAGAGGAATGGATACAGAAAATGTGGTATATTTATACAATGGAATACTACTCAGCAATTAAAAATAATGAACTCATGCAATTTGTAGGTAAATGGTTAGATCTAGAAAATATCATCCTAAGTGAGCTAACCCAATCACAAAAGAATACACATGAAATGCAATCACTGATAAGTGGATATTAATGAGCCCAGAAGCCCTAAATGCTCAAGGCACAATTAGCAAGTCAAATGACTCCCAAGAAGAAGAAAGGAGAGGACCCTGGGCCTGTAAAGATTGGATCCAGTTTTGTAGACCCAGAACAGAGAAATCATGGGGGAGGGGGGAATGATTGGGGAATAGTTGGGGGGAGAGGAATTATGGGACATATGGTGGGGGGGGGGAACTGGGAAAGGGGAAAGCCTTTGGAATGTAAACATAGAATATAGAAAATAAAAATTAAATAAAAAAATAAAAAAAAATAAAAAAAAGAAATGTTGGTGTTGGGACATTGATTACACACACTATTGTATAGGATCCTAAAATGCTTGTGAGGAAGAGTAATTTCAAATAAAAGTTAATTTGAAAAAAATTAGGCTAAGAATATAAACAGAGAGTTTTCAATGGAAGAAATTTTAAAATGACTAATAAACAACTCAAAGTGGATACATTTTAAATCTATCCAAATTAATAATTTGGGAAAGGCAAGTTAAAAATAACTTAATCATTTCATCTTACCCTATTCAGAATAGTTAAAACCCACATCACTAACAAATGCTGGTGTGGCTGTTGGGGAAGAGGAAACCCTAATTTACCCTCAGTGGGATTGCAAACTGGCACAGCCACTCCAGCGATCAGTATGGAGAATCCTCAAGAAAAACAGAAATTGTATCATTATAACCCAGCTGTACCCCTTCTTGTCATTTATCCAATGATCTGACATGTTGCTTCTCGTATACTTTCTCATCATTGTTCATTGTCACCATATTCACAATAGGTAGAAAAGGAAAACGACTTATATGACCTTCAACTGTTTCATGGGTAATGGCAATGTGGTACCTATACGTGATGAATGCCTAATACAGCTGTAAAGAAAACTAACATTATGGAATTTGCAGTAAATGGATGGCCCAAGAAAAGATCATATTGAGTGAGTTAACCAAGACCCAGAAAGACAAATGCTCTATGTTCTCTCTTCAATGTGGTTCCGGGTTCCAAAGCTTCGGATATGAGTATATAACCTGAAGTAACAGTAGAAACCAGAAAGTATAAAGGCACTATGAGGGACAGAGATTGAAATGGGAATTGCAGGATACAGTGATATGTAGGGGAAAATGAAAAATTGGGAAGGAGGCCTCCATCTGGGAAAGTGTCAGGAAAGTCAGCACAGAGGTATGGAAGAGAGGCTAATAACAAAAAGGTTGTTTGACAAAGCCTCAAGGAATCCTATTCCTGTATATTTACCTAAAATTATATGCAATACATAAATTAAAATGGAATTCTTAAATGAAGTTAAGACACATCGACTGTTAATGTTCTCCAACAGAAGCATAAACAAACAAAACCCATAGTACGAGGCACAAGATTCTCTCAAACACTTGGATAGGGCAGTACAAGTGACTCCCCCAATGATATAGGCTATTGCACTTGTTCTTGGTTGCCTCTCAAAGGTTGAAGGTAAGTCCTTATTGTCAAAGACACTACACATTTAGGACACAGGTCTAGATAGTTTGAACTGAATTTAACCTGCAAGTTTCCTTCCTCTGTTCTAACATTTTTTTAGTACCAGAAACTACTATGCAACCTGTCAAGAGAGGAAAGCAATTTATAATTCTACACATGAATCACAATGAATAGTATGGCCAGATAACGATAACAGTGCCTTCATTGACGCTCACACATTGGTGGCAACCAACAGCTGTCTAATTGGACTTACGGTCCACTCAACAAGAAGTAAACCATGCCTGGTACTATGAACCTATCCAGTTACCTGGGGCTAGTGGAAGCACAGATTTTAGAATCTGATACTGCAGCATAGTTTCTTAATTATGCTAATCCTAAATCTTATCCTTATAACCACAGATCAGACTAGCTACAATACCTCATCAAAGAAGTTCCTCGTTACAAGTGAAAATCATAACAGAAGATTAAAATAACAAAATACAAAGACCAACAAACTGTATGGACTGAAGTTCCAATGTATTCATCTGTAGAACAGGTCCTGCCTCCATGGATAAATGAATCTCACAGAAGAAGAAGTGGAATGATTATAAGACAGTGCTAGGAAGTCAGCTATGAGTCTGTCTTGCTGGAAATGGTTGCATAAACAACCTGAATCTGAAGAATGAGAATATGGACATGATATCATGGAGTGGAGAATTCTCAGAGGTCCCACCCCTAGACAAAGAACTGCAGGCAACTGATGAATTCTGAGAGGAGGATTATTCTCTCCTAAGGCTTAGTTCCCTAACTCATTACATAGTGCAGGTCAGCCCTGAAACTCTATGCATAGAAAAAACAAGAGTGAATTAAATAGTTTGTACTTTCACGCACACACACACACACACACACACACACACACACAAGGTATAATAAGTATAATCAGAGAGGAAGAAGCTATAATTTTGAGAGTGAGACGTAGATATAAAAGGGGTTGGAAAAATTGAACTTGAAAGGGGCTAGACAGAGGAAAAGAATGGGCGGAAGGGATGTAGTGTTAATTAAAATGTATTGAATTAATAAAAATCATAAAAGACTAATGCATGTAGTTGCATAGATATGTAAGTGTGTACATTCATGCACAAAATATTTGGATTATCAAAAATTGTATTTTGATAAACTATACTCTTCTTAATTCCTATTCCTGTTCTTTGTATGTAGCATTTTTAGTTGAACACAGAGGGGTCCTTTGTGGCTGAGGAGAGCAGACTCTGCTCTAGAGTAGAGTGTATACTAGCTTCTTGGAGAGTCAATAACTACAGTGAGGTAAGTCTACAATGCCCACTGTACGGACCAGGCTGACCTAGAAATTAGAGACTGCCCTGCCTCTCCCTCCTGAGTTCTGAGATTAAAGGCATGGTCACCACCACCTGGTTGAGGAAGTAAAATCTGACAGTTTTGTCCTTAAGGATGCAAATGCTTGTATAAGATACAAGAGTGTTGGGAAATAATTAATTTTTACATTCTTTTCATTGTGAAAGAATTTCTACAATTGACTATTGGTTTCAGAAGTTGATTTCCATTTTTTTTACACCTGTGTTAAGTAAATTTGTCTCACATCATAATTTCTACTTGTGCATGAGAATATTCATTTACTTGATTTAATATGTATGTGTCTTTGCCTGCCTGTATTCGTACATGTATGTATGTATGCATGCATGCATGCATGTATGTATGTATGTATATCATGGGTGTGCCTGTTTCACATGAAGACACAAAGATGGCATTGGGTCTTCTGGTAATAAAATCATAGACTGTTTTACTAGCAGCCAAATACAGGTTCTTTGCAAGAGCAGTCAAGGCTCTTAACCATTAAAGCTATTTCTCCTCTCCCCTACTTGTACACTTTACCATATATTTTGTGTATTGTACTTTGAATCAGCCAGTAAAGAGACTATTTAAATTATCTCCTTATATATGATTTTGTGGTGTAGCCATTGGAAAAACATAAGCTGCTTCTAATACTCGTAGGTGCAAGTGATTTTTTTTCCTACAACCTGGTATCTTATGAAACTTTGTATGCCATCTCTACTAAGATCATAGGGCTCCCTTAGTGTCTTCTGTATACGTAATGCTATGATAAAACTTAACTGCCTGAAAAGACAAACAACCCTAAAGGACTGCAATAAGCCCCACGGCTCAACAACATAAAATGAATGATAGTCAGGATCTCAACAGAAATTATTTGTTACTGAACAAAACTGAGAGTAACATAGACAACAGGAAAAACCAGAGACTCGGAAATAGTGGAGGTGGTTGAATAATCTGACAAGGACTTTAAAATAGCTAGAATATAGCCTCTGAGTTTTAAGGAAAGCCCTGACATACTGAGGGAAACATGCAAGGTGCAAAAAGAGAACTAAATGGAACTTCTAGAGATGAAAATGGGATTTTGTGCATTTAAAAACATCCTCAGTGTAACAGAGCCTCGGATAGCACACCTGATATTCAGGCTGTAAAACTCAGCACACAACACCACCTGTGAAAACTAAAACAAAAGTCTAATCCATCAAAGTCCATCCAGTTCTGAGAAAGTTTCAAAATGCTTGCTTTTGAACCCTTGCTTTTTAGACTGCTATATTTCTTTTTCTAGCTAACTGTTCTTGATAACTAAAGTATGTCAACCCAGAGCAATTTTTTTTGGAGTAAAAGCTCACCCAGAGAAAGGTTCAGTGCTACACTGGGATACGGAACACCCAACATAGTCAATGGCAAGTTAATAAAGACTTTGTATTGACTTAAACCTATGACTGAGCAGTCTTCTTTGATGAATACCTCACAATACTCAGCAAGGTGAATTCCTTTCTCTTAAATTTCTGTTGTGGTTGTCTGTAACTTATTTTTCAAACCTTATTTTAAATGATGGTTCTTAAACCCTTTAACCTTCCTTATAACCTACCATCAATCAGAGGTAGTGGAAAATAAGGGATACAGGGGGAGTGGACCTGTTTAGAAGATTCTTTGGAGTAACTCCCATCTGGGTTGTCTGGAAATTAGCAGTTCAGTTCACAGGTTAGCAGGCAGCAGCAGGTCAATTCACTTGCAAACACCTCCTGGATACACAGCAGTCCAGTTCTGTAGAGTCAGGTTAGCACCAGTGGTAACATGACCTAGCAGAGACAGCCAGGCCTCAGCCTTGGCTAGAGTCAGCAGGAGGGATCCAGAGGGACACCAGGAGAAGTTCTCAGCTGTGCCTCCCTCAGGGAAGCAAAGATAAGCAAAGACACAAGACCCACAAGCATTGCACAGCTAGCTGTACCAGTAAGCCAAGCTTTGTCTCCATCACTCTGTGGAGTCCTATTTATACCCTCTGAACATCACGCGTCCTCAGCACAGCTCTGGCCTTAGCAAGGCTCTTCCTTCAGCACAGGTCTTGCCTCAGCACATGCATCCAATCAGTCTGAGGCCACGAAAGTGGTAAACTCCAGTACACCACCACAAGTTTTTTGGTGTGTTTCTCTCTTATGGCATCCTGACAAATGCAGCTCAACTAAGCAATGTAAGGTAGACCAGTACACGCGTGTTGTTAGCAAAGAATCCTTCCTCATGAGTCCTTTCACAAGCTTGCTTTAGCAAAAGATCATCTCTCCTGTGTCTGCTTCAGGGAAATGCTCCTTCACTAATCAGCCTTAGCCTTTCACACCAGTGTCCACTTTAACGCAATTTTCCTTCACGTGGTGCCCCAGGGCAATGCCACACAACTGACATTCCAAAGAACCATTAAGTTTCCACTTCATAGTCCTCCTTCTGTTTAAGAATTGTTTTTTTCTCTAACATTAATAATCTATAAACAATAGAATTAATTATAAGAACCATCACATTTCCAATAAATGGCTTATTATACTATGGTCAAACAATATTCTAACAAAACAACCTTAAATTTCTATCAATGAACAAAAAGAAAACCCTAAATATCTATCAATAGACAATAATTTAAACAAAAAACTTAAATTTCTATTAGCATACAACAATTAAATAAAAATCTTTAATTTTTTATCAATAAACAATAATTAAGCAAAACAATCTAAAGCCCTAGATGATATATCATCCAACTTTTGGAGATAATGTAAGAGAGGTATCTGTAGCCAGATCCAAAGCCTCACTTCCTTCTGTAGCATGTATTAGATCAGAAGTAACCTAATTTTGATTTTCTTGCCTGTTTGGTACCTCCTCCCTGACCAAAGGAACACAGCTCATATTGTTTTGCTGCAGGGACTTGAGCTGACAGGCCCCTCTGTTCATTTCTGATGGCCAGAGGCTACCTCTCAAAGTCTCTTGTCTGTTAACAAATTGTTGACAAATGTTTGCCCTTTCCACGGAAGCTACCATACCCTGGAAGCCTTTGTGGCTCATAATGACCATAACCTGCTTGATCTCTCCTACAATTACCATATTCTCTAGTGTCAATGTACCTACTATTTTTGAGCTCTAAATCTTTTAGCCTTACAATTTCTTTGGAAATGATCAGATTTACCACAATTAAAACATCAAGCATTTTGATTCCTGGTATTTCTAGTTATGATTTTTTCCCTATGATATTGGCATTATACTCCTGGGAACCAATATCAGTTGTTTTCCTTATCCATTCATTTATAAGAGCTCCACATGTTTTCAATGATCTAATTAGTCTCTTACATTCAGTATTTGCATTTTCAACTGTCAAGATTTCTACCAATGACTCTGTTTCCAGGGTCTGTTATGGCTCTATTCACAGCTGAACTCAACCCCTGTAAGGATTCTGTGAAGTCTTCTCCAGAACCCTGTATTAGTTTAGTAAATGAGGTAGATTTTTCCCCCAGGTTCTTCAACCAAATCCCAAGCTCTTAAAGCTGTAATACAACATTGTTCAATTACACTGTCATCAAATTTAATTTGTTCTTATAAGTCAGCATAACACCCTTCACCAAGCAACTGGCCTTTAGTAACATTAATTCTACTTGCTAAATTACATTGTTCTAGTTTTGTGGCTTCATGCCTCCACCATGATAACCACTGTAACTGTTGGCCAGGTTCTAGAACAGCTGTCACCAATCACTTCCAATCTTGTGGGCTAACCCTATGCTGTAACACTTATTCTGCATTTCTTTGACAAAGGAAAAATGTAAGCCATACGTTACTATTGCCTCTTTAAAATGCTTTAAGTCTGAGATATGTATCGGTTTCTAGGTCAATTCATTATAAGCCTGTCTGCCATTCTTAGCAGACATATGTTGCACAAAGACTGGAAACTCTGAACGTGCCTGTGTGGGCCCATGCAAATTCTCTGATGACGCATTTGCCTGTACCTTAATCTGTTGTCCCTGGGCCATCCCCTGCTCTTCCAGACCCTACAAGCAGAGCAGGATGGCAGTTTACCTTCCAGCCTCTCTTGCTTCCCCCTTTGTGGAACATTCCCATTCACCAAGCCTGAATTCTTTTCTCCTACCATTGGACCATTTTGTTTTCCAAGCCCTTTTGCCTCTATCTGAAAACTCTAAATGCAAAGCCAACTCTGCGGTCTTCTCTAACAGAAGACAATTGTCTGGCTTCCCATTAAACTTGTTCAAAGTAATATACATGAAAACTACAAAGCAAAAGCATAAACCCTGTCTGGAAGCAAAGCAGAATACCTCCCAGCAGCTGCAGTAGCTCTCATTTGGCAATCTCCTTGAGCAACACCGCTAACCCCTCATAATCTGCTGTTTCCTCTACATTAGAAGCACAGTTACCCATTATGCCTAAGCCATAACTTTAATTTTTTTTAAATCCTATTTTTAATGATGGTTCTTAAACACTTTAGCCCACCTCATAGCCCACCATCCACCAGAGGTAGTGGGAAAGAAAGGATATTGGGGGACGTGGACCTGTTTACAAAGTTCTTTGGAGCAACTCCTTTCTGTGTTGTCTGGAAGTCAGCAGTTCATGTCACAGGTTAGCAGGGGCAGCTCAATCCACTGCCAAACACCCCATGGATATGCCAGCAGTCCTGTTTAGTAGAGTGGGATTAGGAACAGCAGTGACATGACCTAGCAGAGACAGCCAGGCCTCAGCCTCTGCTCAAGTCAACTAGAGGAATCAGGGGTTTGTGGGGAGGACACCCCCACCCCTTGGCTCTGCCTCTCTCAGGGAAGTGAGGATCAGTAAAGGCAGGAGACACACAAGCTTTGCACAGTTAGCTGTAACAGCAAGCCAAGGTCTGTCTCTGTCACTCTGTGGAGTCCTATTTATACCCTCCAAACACCACATGTCCTCCAATGCCTTGCCTCAGCACGAGCATCCAAACAGCCTGAGTCCTCAGAGTGCCGATAAATGGAGCTTAATTATTTAATGTAAGGTCGACCAATATATGCATGTTGTTAGCAAAGAATCCTTCATCACATGTCCTTTCATGTGCTTGCTGTAGCAGAAGCTAAAAATCCTATTTTTAATGATTTTAAACACTTTAGCCTACCTCATAGCCCACCATCCTCCAGAGGTAGTGGGAAAGAAAGGATATTGGGAGAAGTGGACCCTCTCACCTCTCTCTGCCTCAATGAAACATTTCTTCACAACTCTCCCTTACCCTTTCATACCTATGTCCACTTTAACGAAACTTCCTTTACATGTTTACCTCAGTAAAACAACATCCAATCAGCTTTCCAAAGAACCATTAAGTTTCCACTTCAGTTGTCTTCTCTTAACTCAAACTACGAATCTCTTCTTTCTAAACTCCAGCAGGCAGCAGGCAGAGCCGGCTTGCCTTCCTTAAATCTTGTCATCTGTGGTGTCCTAGGAGTATTTTTCAGCCTGGAGCATTTGGGGCTTTTCCTACTTCACGCCTAGGAACAGGTAAATATTTGTGTAACTTGCTTTGATTTAAGCTTTCTTTTTTCTTGACACTTAATAATAGCAATTAATTCATGAAAGCTCCCAGTTGTAGTCCTGTAATCTCCCTCCTAAAATATATACAGTAGACACAGAGATATGACTTGGAAGAACTTCCTGTCTTTAATTGAGGGCTGCTAAAATCCTTTTCCTCGACAATTTTCAGTTTTTGAGACAGGTCTCTTGGCTTCTACTGTTAGAATGTGTGGCCTTGTTGTTGGAGGAAGTTTGCCCCTGTGGGGGTGGATTTTGGAGCTCTTTTATGCTCAGGTTCTACCCACTGTGTAAGTGAGCTTCCCTCTGTCCACCTGAGCACGCCAGCCTTCTACTTCTTGCCACTGTATAAAAAATAGAGCTCTCAGCTCATTCCACAGTGCCATGCCTTCCTGGATGCATCCTTGTTTCCCACCTTAATCATAACAGACTAAATCTCTGAACCTGTAAGCCAGCCCCAATTAAATGTTGTTCTTCAGAAGAGTTGTCTGGTTATGTTGTCTCCTCACAGCAATGGAAACTCTAAGATATATCTGTTTGCATTTCTCCAGTTATCATTCAAATGTTTGCAGTTGTATTGGAGCTCAATGATATGTGTGTTAATATCTTTAAATTTCTTGAATTCTTTGCTAAAATTTATGATTGCTCTTTTAAATTATGTGTCTTGAGATTGATCTAGCTAATTGTCCTTAGAGAACACTTCTACTGGGCTACTGGGTTTGGTAGGAGACATGATGCCTTGCCAGTCATATCAACTTTGCTTCATTTGACCTGGATATGTAGATTTCTTTCTTTGGTTATTGCTCAGATATGAGAATCTGGCCTGCCTTAGACTAGACGAGTGCAGGTAGATGACTCTAAATGTTTTTCAATCTCCTCAGATGAAGGGACGAGATGAGAGCCATACCTCAACTTTATGAATAATCCACTTGGGCTGAGCCCAGACCACTTTTCCCTCTATTCTAACTATCCCTAGGCCTAGTCCTGGAAGTTTATGACCTCCATAAAATCTAATCTCCCAAGCTGAATGATTCATTCTGGCTTCACTAGGGTTATGACTGAGTTATTCTGTTTGGCCTAATACTAACTTTGGCAAAATGTTCTAATCTTCTGGTTCCTTTTCATTCTCTGGCTTGTTCTGTTTTCACTTCTGTCTAGCTTGTTCTCTATGCAACCTGTCTCTGTAAAACTGTCCCTGTATCACCACCTCTCTCTTCTCCCTTCCCCCCTCCCCCTCGACTCTCCTCCCCCCCCACACACCCCCTGCTCTTAAGTCGCCTCTCCTTCCTATCTGTTCTCTGGTGAGATGGGTGTATTCTATCTGTAACTCAGTCTATCAAATCTTTCTCAGATTGTCACTCTCAATTATCTGCTCTCAATTGTCACTTTCAAACATGGCGACTCCCTTCTACAAACTAATCTTACCTTCATTGTTAGGGATTGAAGGAGTATACTAAGGGTGTATCTGTATTCCAACTGGATCATACTATGTTCCAGGGCATGTCTGCACTCCAGACGCATCATAGAGACCTGGAAAATCTTTGAATCCTTTGCCAGAACAGCCATGTAGCTGGGTTAAAATTCCTCTACATCTTCCTCCTTTCTGTTTAAGCTAAAAATTGTACAGAGCTTAATTATTACAACTGAATACTACAACTGATTATCAATCCCACAAACTTAACAACCTGAAAGTCCTTATGAAGATCTGTTTATGTATGATCCTTCATAACTGCAGGCCTGATCATCTGTACTTCAGCAACTGTCCTAAACTGTGGGTCTTGTTTTGGTCTGTGGGTAAAAAAAAAAATAGTGGTGGAGAAAAAGATAGGTTATGAAAGGAACATCTAACCAGTTAAAAGTAGCTTATACACAAAACACCTTCGAAGGCTGTGGGCCTGGAACTGGCCTGTGAGTTTGGAGATGGAAAGAAGTGAGGTAAAGGATGGGAAAGGCAATATGCAATTTACCAGGCAAAGACAACTCATGAAAAAGTATGGGTTTTGGACTGTGTATCTAAAGCTACGTTTGTAAATCTGGACATGGCAACTGATGGTAGCTTTGGGGGTATGGGAAATGGGAAACTTGACTTACCCAGAAAAGGTAGTTTTTATATAAGAATGTTCTTGGCCTAAGTATCTGGCACTAGGCCTATGGGTGTGTGGAATTCTGGTTGGGAGACAATATTCATTTCTCATTTTATGTGTGTGGGTATTTTGCATGCATCTGTGTACCCTGTGCAGGCAGTGCCCAAGGAGTTCAGAAGTGGTTAGCAGATCCCCTGCAACTGGAGTTACAGGTGGTTGTTAGCCTCCATGTGCCTACTAGGAATTGTACCAAAGTCTTCTGAGTTTATAATGCTCTTAAGTGCTGTGCAATCTCTCCATCTATTATAGTTTTCTTTTGTTTTTAAAAGATAAATGTCTCTGTGTTGCTCAATTGACTTCAGATTCCTAGGTTCAAGAATCCTATTGCTCAGTCATGATAGACAAGCCATGAAATCATTGCTGAACTCAGAAAATATCTCATTCTTGGTTGGGTACTTTATCACCAGCTGTCCACCATCAGATGGTTGTTAGTTCTTATGTGTTTTTGGCTTTAGAATAAGAAATCAGGTGGTGTAATGTCTTTAAAAAAAAGTCCCTCAATTTATGCTATGACCTCCATCTTTGTATCTACTTCCCATTTTTCTTTGACTCCAGTCCCTGGAAGATAATGTCCTAATAATCCTGACTCAGTGACCTCTCCCTTTTCCAAATACAGTCATGACCATCTACTTGTTATGATATGACTAACAGCTTTTTGGCTTCTATAACCTGATTCCACAAATAGTCACCTATTTTGAGGTCTCCTTGACTATCTAATCTTGGTAGAGTAAAATATCCTTCATTCATTCCCCTCTTCACAGCAATCTCAAGTTTGGCTCAAAGACTGTTGTCCTGCTCACAGTAATCAATAAATTCTTTAATTGAAATTAGATTGATTCTGTGCTTTTCCCTTGGTAAATCCCATAAAACTAGAGCTGGGGAGCTATTTAAACAGATGTGCGTAGAGTGGTAGGAAGAACACCAAGAATCCTGTCCTCCCCTGAGCCTCTGCACCGCAGTCTAGATTGATCTCTCAGCTGGTTTCTACTGCTTTACCTGTACTTTGGACTCAGATGCCATGTTTGAATTATGATCTGCCCTTTTGCCCCTGTTTTGCACAAGAATGGTTGTTGGCTCTTGGGTCTCTTTGCCTCTTGACTAAAAACCTTACAACTGACCCATTATCGATCCACACATACTACCATATCAAACTAAGATTATTGAGTCTATTACAATCCAGCTATCAACTTAATTGTGAGAGCTATGCAGATGGTTTTTATATTATATAAAGAGATGCACACAAAGAATAAATCATGACAGATAATAAAGGAAAGAAGAGGATTACTATGAGGAAGTCTTACTAAATATCTTGGGAATGTTTATACCTTGGGTAAAAAGAATTAGCCAGTGGCTTTCAAAAATGATATAGAGGAAACAAAGATTAAATGGAGAGATTGAAAAACAGATCAAAACTTCTATCTATTGGGGATATCAATGAACATATTTCTATTAAACATCATAATTGGCTGGAAATTCTACCCCATGTGTTAGAGAGCACATTTCCTGTGTCACTGGAAATATTTAAGCTGGAGGAAAAGGACTTAGTTGTTAGACATTCTGAAGAGGAGGTTGTAGGTTAGAGTCAAAGATTTTGCTCACTACAGATTCTCTTATGTGGACTCTGAACATGAGGATTACCATTCTAGACACACAAGTGCTTACTAAAATAGGAAAAAGGAATATTGCCTCAAACTTTTCAAATAATATATATTAGTTTTACTGTTACTGTTATTAACAACGTGACCAATATCAACTTAGTGAGGAAAGGGTTTATTTGTCTTAAACCTCCACATCACAGTCCATCACTAAGGAAGTCAGAAACTCAAGGCAGGGACTTGAAAGCTGGAACAGAAGCAGAGATCATAGGAATTTGGCTTGCTCCTCTGCTCTCCATGACTTGCTCAACCTGCTGCTTTTGTTTACAACAGGGGACCACCAGTTCAGGATTGTACTATGCACTATCAGATGATCCCATCTGCATCAATTATTAATCAAGAAAATGCTTCCACCAGTTTGCCTACAAGCAGATGTGATAGAGGCACTTCCTCAAGTGAGACTTCTTCCTCCCAGATGTTTAGACTTGTGTCAAGTTAACTAAAAACAGCCAGAACACACATAAAATGAGTTTTGAACTAATGTATCTAGCTTAAGTAAACAAATTCAAAAACTATAAGAACATTTGAGTTGTGAAGAAATGATGAGTACAAGACTTCTTAAAATTAAGAAGGTTAAGTGCCCAACGAAACTTGATGTGAATCTGCAGATTGGTAATCAGTCAAATGTGGAGCTATAAAAGACAGTGAAACAAAATGACCCATATTCATTTTCTCAGGAAAGACTTAATCAGGCTGTATGGAAAAACTCAAATGATGGGGACCAAACTACCCTGCTCACGTTTTTTTCCCCTGAAGCAGAACTCTCCCAAGAATCATAGCAGAAGCTTCCTTTTCTTACACCTGTTGGGCAAGAAGAGTAGATTTTTAAACTCCTGACTCTAGCCCTTCCATTCCTATTTATTAACTCCTGAAGTGATTCCTTGTGAATCATCCTCAGAGAAACAGCAAGGATATGGCAAGGAGGATCCAAGCCCCAAAATGCCAGGCCCTCACCATTGCTCCAGCATACTAATATCTGGTTTATTTGATGGAAAGGACACATAAGGAGGTCAGAGGCAAACTTAGCCACTAAATAAATGCACACTAGGACTGGACGATGTCTGAAAAACTGGGGCAATAAAGACAGGATTCATGTGGTTTTCAGGGAAATGGACATAACTGGAGACAATCACAGTGTTGGGAACAAGCAAAAGAAATGTATTCTAAGTACTACCATTTCGTTTTCAGACTCCATTTAATCATAGGGAGAAACTAATTCAAGGTTCAGGCCCTAGAAGATCAGAGGACTTACTTCCCTCTAGCTGAACAGCTTCTGTTGTAAGGAGACAGTGGTCTGGGTCCAGCCATCTCAAGGACAACTTCTCCATCTTGCTGGCATAGTTAAACAAGTTCATGCACCTAGACCTACAAAGGACACTCCTTTGTCTCCTTATCACTCTGAGTTCTGGACCTAATGTTGAGGAGAATGAATTAGGGACCGTGAAGCCAGATGCCCTAGATAGGGCCCATTCTCTAAGGAGTACTCCCTTGTTTAACCTATTATGTCAAATATAGCTGAATAACACACACCTCACTTTGTGTTCCCATCATATAAAAATGTACAATCTCCTGAACTCCCCTCTTCCGTGAAATTAAGGCTTTCACTTTTAAGATTCCATCTCTAAACTGAGTTTTCTCAGCTTCCAGACCAAACCCAACAATAATAAGCATTCTTGTATGGCTAGAACACACATGGAGAATTTTTTTCTCCAGATTTAGCAGCATATTATCTGGGTAAATAATTAAAATTACTTAAATTAGTGGAAGAGTAATAACATTGCAAAGTGATACAATTGTAACTATGTATGCTTGTTATTAGGGTTTTAATAAAAGCAGAATAAGCAAATTGTAAAGAGGCAAAGATGCAGTTTTTGTAGGAAAAGGAGTGATAGGGCCAGAGTGGTCACTCTTCAGTCTTCTGGGACTATTATTTTTTTCTCAATTAATTTGTTTATGTATCCACTTCACAGCCTGATCAAAGCCTCCCATCATGGTCCCACCCTTATACCCTGTCCTCGCATGTCCTGCTCCCCTTCTCCTCAGAGGAGGAAGACCCCTCCCCATGGGTACCCACCCACCTTGGTGCATAAAGTCATGGTAGGACTAAGCACAATCTCTCCTACTGAGGCCTTACAAAGCAGCCTAGCTATGGGAAAACTATCCAAAGGCCCATCACAGAGACAGTCCCCACTCCAATTGTTAGGGAACCCATAAGAAGAACAACTTGCATATATTATGCTACATATGTACAAGGAGCCTAGCCCAGTCCATGCATACCCTCTGGCGGTTCAGTCTCTGTGAATCCCTATGGGCCAGGTTAGTTTACTCTGTAGGTCTTGTGGTATCCTTGATCACTCTCTCTCATTCCTTCCCCGCACCTTTCCACAAGACTCCCCAAGCTCCAGTTATTGTTTGGCTCTGGAACTTTGCATCTATTTCCATCAACTGCTGGATGAAGCCTCTCAGAAGTCAGTTATGCTAGGCTCCCTTATGCAATGACAGAATATCATTAATAGTGTCAGGGTTTGACTTTCTTCCATGGGATGAGTTTCAAGTTGAGCCAGTCATAGGTTGGCCAGTCCCTCAATCTCCCCCATCTTTGTCCCTGCATTTCTTGTAGGTAGGACAAATTTTAGGTTGAAGGTTTTGTGGGTGAGTTGGTGTTCCCCTGCCTCCACTAGAAATCTCACTATGGTGCTAGTATAACTGGATGTCTTCATGTAAAAGAATGAAAATAGATCCACAGTTATCACATTGCACAGGGACTTTATTCGATAACCCTTATTCCTGTCTTGTGCCCTTGAAACAATGAAGAGGGAATACTTTCACTCCAGCGCCCTCTGCTGTTTTTGCAGCTGAAACATCAGTGCATACATGACAAATTTTTATTCTCATTAACCCAAGGACTTCAGATTTTGAAATCTGATTTTCAAGAAAGCTCAAGATATTAATTACTAAACTATTTATTTGCATTATTAAAGTCACATAAAATTGCCAGTTCAAAACATGAAATAACCCATGAAGAATCTGATACATTTCTCATTTACTTTTTGCCTAGCCTGCACAACCTTAATATATGTACCTGAGAAATTTCTGCCAGGAGTTTTTCATCATATGTTGAAAACAACTTAAAGACTCAGTTTCTGACTATCTACTGGGAGTCCAGATTTGGTAGGTAGAGTTAAAAATATATACTAATGTGCCTACTCTAAAATATTCTTACTTTTTAACTAGGTAATCCTGAGCAGTTTCATAAACAGAAAATTGGTGAATTCAGAGAAGAAATGGTCAAAAGATAGCTGCCTAGGTGGGGTGTGTGGAATGAGACATGTGTGGGGTAAAGAGGGAACCTGGAATGCCAAGAAAATATCGAGAAGGCCTTTGAAAGCAAGCCCCCTGCCCCGACCCCCACCTCACATGTATCAGACCCTCAGTACTCGGCAGGTGATTCTCCATATCGCACTTTTTCTTATAAAGTGAACATTTGCGATCATACAATGTTCTAGGGAAAATACATAAAAATGAGCACAGTTGTTCAGTCTCTGGGAACCCCCAAGGGACAAGGTTAGTTGGCTCTGTCTTCTTGTGGAGTCTCTATTCCCTCTGGGTCCCTCAATCATTCCCCCAACTCTTTCACAAGACTTCTGAGCTATATCTAATGTTTGCCTGTGGGTCTCTGCATCAGTTTCAATCAGCTGCTGGGTGGAGCCTATCAAAGGACAGATGCTACCTACAGTTTGTTCTTTCTCATAGGTGCATCTTGTTTATCAGCATACCATGCCTTTTGCCAGATTACATGCTGATTCCAGCTTTCTGTTTTTCTGAATTGTGTAGAGATGTGTATTGCTGTATTCT
The DNA here is from genome assembly GCA_964023405.1 of Apodemus agrarius. Taxonomy (NCBI): domain Eukaryota; kingdom Metazoa; phylum Chordata; class Mammalia; order Rodentia; family Muridae; genus Apodemus; species Apodemus agrarius. The sequence continues at coordinate 79,229,079 of OZ030011.1, forward strand.
TCGTTTCTGTGTATACGTGCCATCTTTTAGGCATGTCCAGCAAATAGCTTAATAGTTTCACAAAATAATTATGCCAATTTTGTGTATTTCTTTTTGTATAATAGTTGATGCCAAATATGTTTAAAGATAATAGAGCGATTTCTCCCAGGCTTAAATCTTGAGCCCAGACAGATAAGAGTTCTCAAATGGCAGGGCTTATCTCTCCTTTATTTGTCATTGGAGTGAACTGAAATCCTGACTCTTCTGTTTGAGGCAGTAAAGCAGAAAAAATACATAAGGAAGAACAGAAGAAAAGAAAGAGGATACGATGGGATGCTCAGCTTAAATCCCAAGCACTGCCAGGAATACCTTCATGACAAATTAAACTGCCTGATATGTAAATCAACTTGGCCAAAATACCCAGTTATGGGCATTGATCTTAGAAGCTACATGAGGATCTTTTTATTTTTATTTTTATTTTTAGTACAGGTAATTTTATTTTATGTTTCATCTATCAGATGTTTTTTAAAACATGTGTAGAAATAATTGTTTCCATCTAAGTAAATATATTATACCGTGTTATCAATCTGCCAAATCAAAAGCACTCTCCAAGCTGAATAATAAATTACAAAGGAATAATAATTCTGGGTTACACAGATTGTGCAGTGTTTTCAAAGCTCTTAGGAATTACCCACTAACACAGTTCTCTGACACATGCAAGGTAAGTTTCACAGTAATGTAATTTTAACTTCCATTTACATTCATTTTAAATATATTACTATGATGTTTATGTCACAATGGTGCTTTCCAGTGTTCACAATTTACAGTTTCGATTTAGACATATGTAACTCATTAATATAAGGGACAGTTCTTGCTATTGTTAGAAAAGAAGAAAAATAAGCCACCACCCTACATAAAACTGTAGAAATGGTTAAAATAGATTAATGCAACATGGTTTTTCATATTTGAGCTGTTTTCTTAATACCAGCATGTAGCATTGCCTATTGAATCTACGGCAGCTCCAACTTTATTCACTGAGAAAGTATGCATTTATTTTCCTCAACCACTTTTTCACTTTATTTCAAAAAACTCTTGACTTGCTATTTTAGTCTGCGGATGCTAAGTTGTACTTTTGGGGGAAGGAAAAGAAAGACGATAAACAATAAAGTTCCCCAAATGAATGTGTGAATTTTCCTTTCAGACCATTTTCTTTTTCTTTTCAATTTTTTAGACAGAGACTAGTTAGCGAGAGGTAGAGTCCTGGATGGACTAGAACTGAACCCCCCCCCTGCCATGCCTCTGGAGGCCAGGGTTGAAGATTTATGCCCCCCCACCCAGAAGCACTATTTCATTTTTTTAACACCAATACAAATGAATTGCTGGCAGGTCAATACAATCCTGGGACATAAAATTCTAAAATCTTTCAATATTCCATTATGCAGCTTAGAACAGTTATATGATTTGATTAAACTGGTCAAAGTAGTAAGAAGCACACAGGCCAGTAAACAGTCATTTTGCTTTTGGGGCAGGCAGTTAACAAACAGAGACTAACAAGCAATTAAGAAAATAATTTAAAAAGAAAAAAAAAAGTCACAGGGCAGTTTGAACCTCTGAAATCTATTTGACCTACCAGTGTTCAGGTGTAAAACAGAATTTCCAATTTTTTTCCTTGTATAATCTCCGTTCTTTCCTTGAATATCAAACTGATTGGTAGTCACGGCTTCATACACAATCAGAGCATTATAGCTTGCTCATACAATATAGTATTAGTAATGTAAAAAAAAAAAAAAACTAAATTCCAAACTACAAAGAAAATCTACTCAAGTATTACATTCAGCTTTGAGATCATTTACGAACATGACAATGGCTTTGGTTTAAATCCCCTTTGCACACACTCAGACCCAGAACAGACTCCCGGCCACTCGTCTACTTTGCAACACTAGGCCATTTAGTCAGAGATCGCATTCTTCAAGCCAAACTTTAAATAGGTTTTAAAAAGTAATTTCTAATATTTACAGAAATGTTTCTTCAAAAAATATTTCCCTCACTCCCTCATCTCCTATACTGAAGGATGTATAATGTTTTTTGTTTTCTCTCCCAACCTAAATCTGAACCCTCAAAATTGATTGCAGGCAGAAAATCCCTGCAAATTAAAATCAAAAACAAAAATAGAAAAATGTGTGTGTGTGTGTGTGTGTGTGTGTGTGTGTGTGTGTGTGTGTGTTTATATATATTTATACTGACTGGAATCCTCCAGCATTTGAAAATCATTTAGAGATGAATTTTGGGCTCTTTCTACTCACAATTCCAAAAATCTGTAATATTTAGGACATACTTCCTATTCTTTCCTGGATACTTTCTCCCTCCAAATCAGTTCAACAGAGGCTCGAGTTTAGTGGGAAGAGAAGCTTCTGAGTAGGTTTGTTTGTTTTTTTGGGTTTTTTTTTGTGTGGGTTTTTTTTTTGGATATATTCTTTATTTACATTTTGTTTCCCTTTTCCTGGTTCCCCATCCTGCAAAGGTCCCACATGCCCTTTTCCCTCCCCCTGTTCCCCTATCCACCCCTTCCCACTTCCCTGTTCTGGTATTCCCCTACACTGATGCATTGAGCCTTTCTAGAATCAGGGTCCACTCCTTCCTTCTTCTCAGACATCATTTGGTATGTGAATTGTGTCTTTGGTGTCCCAAGATTCTAGGCTAATATCCACTTATCAGTGAGTGCATACCATGGGTATTCTTTTGAGACTGGGTTACCTCACTTAGTATGATGTTCTCCAGCTCCATCCATTTGTCTAAGAATTTCGTGAATTCATTGTTTCTAATGACTTGAATAGTATTCCATTGTGTATTTATACATTTTTTTGTATCCATTCCTCCGTTGAGGGACATCTGGGTTCTTTCCAGCTTCTGGCTATTATAAATAAGGCTGCTATGAAAATAGTGGAGCATGTATCCTTATTGCAAGCTAGGGAATCTTCTGGATATATGCCCAGGAATGTATGGCAGGGTCCTCCGGAAGTATCGTGTCCAGTTTTCTGAGGAACCGCCAGACTGATTTCCAGAGTGGTTGTACCAGCTTGCAGTCCCACCAGCAATTTTGTACGGTTTTGTTTTTACTTTGGTGATCTGGGTGGCACGTATTGCTCTTTCCCATTACATCGAGTCACTCCCTAAGGTATAGCCCTATGACTGAACTTGTGTCTCTGTTCCCTGATTTTTCCAGCTGCTCCCCTGGGAATGGCGCTGCCTCAGAAGCTGGAATGATCCTTACTAGCCCTTGTTTCTGGTTTCTAATGTGGCTTCTCAACGGGCTTCTCGGGAGCTCTGTTCTCTTCATTTCTGGTGGGAGATACTACATTGGACCGTTCCCACAGTGGCTGGACAAGAACTGGAGATGGCTCTTTAGGAGACTTCTGGCACACTTCAGCATAGCTTAACTTTTGAGGTTCCTGTAGGGCCACAGCCATGGGTATATTTATGTTACTATTGCAAGGTGAAGCAGTGTTTGCCCTTGATGGCTTTGTAGTAGTTGGAGAAGACCCTGGTACGGTCACTGGATTGAGAGAATCCTTTGGAACATTGGAATCCTCACTTTGATCCTTCTCTTGCTGAGTTGTACTTAATGCAGGAGGCTCAGCTGTACACAAAGGACTAGGACTTATGCTGAGCTGTGGCCCAGAAATGCAATCTATCTGTCCGTCCTCTGCAGGAACTGAACAACTAACTCTCACATCCTCACCATCCTTTTCTTTGAAGAGACCTTTAACGACATCAGACATTCTATTCTCCAAAGCAAGCTCATCTGGCATTCTTGATGAACTTCCAGGTAAAGGAGGAAAATTTGTAGCAAGAATGTCAAACTTTGGTGTTTGAGCCTTTGCTTCAGTTGCAGCAGTCTGGGGTCTTGAGATTCTGTCATCATCTCTTCGTCTTCGGCCTCTGAAGAGAGTTCTCCTGCCTCTTCCGAAGTCCCCATTCTGTTCCATCTGTAAAATTAGAGCCTCCTTTGGAAGATAAGTTTGTTCCTGATGCCCTGTTCCTGTTGGGTTATGCCATTCAAAAAGAAAGATCCTTGAACTAGATCTGCTCAGTGGTCCATCCCCTAGTGACACAGAGCCCTCTGTTGAGTGTTCTGAACCACTGGATGACCTAAAATGAGGCTTCACGTGAGGTTTTTTGAATGATCAGCCCATATTCATAGCAGCAGCGTTTGTTTTATGAGATGCTGGTGAACTAAAGCCATTCACAAAACTACCATTGTGAAAAGGAGCCAGTGGTGTTTCAAAGTAAGGTGCAGGACTTGGAGACCATGACTGAGGCACAATACTATACACTGAGTACTGCTGATGAGTATTATACACTGGCTGCATGATGACTGGTGAGGGATATCATGTTGGCGTCTGAAGAGGTTGAGAATACATACTAGAATCCATTAATTGATAACCATTCTTAGCAAAAAAAAAAAAATGTATTGATGGCTTTTATCCTTGCCATGATTGGCTTGCCATGAAATGTCTTAACTTCTTCTCTTAAGTATTTAAAAGCCTGCTGTGCATCTGTGTCTGACTGGAAAGTGATATACCAGTTGCTGTTGTGTGCATACTCAAAACGTATCACTTTGGGGCAGTTTTCATATTTAAACAAAGCTTTCACTTCCTCTCCAGGTGTTGTCTCAGGAATTTCTCTGAGAATCACAATACAACGCTTATGACTTGGTCTCACCTTTTCTCCCTTCTCATCAACTTGTACCATAGGGGAAGATCTTTATACTTCAAGAATTAAATCTGGGTCTATAGTCAATTTTTTTATTTCTGCCATGTTGGCAACTGTCTATATTGGGATGCACTGATCACTATCCAATTGAGATATCAAGTAAAGGTCTTTTGATAAATTTTCTCATGAGAAACAGAATTCCAATTGTTTTTTCAGACATTCTTTTAAATCTTCTGTAGAAATTGTTGAATTGCTTTCTCCAGAAACATCATACAGTTGGTAACTCAGGTCTTCCGGTCCTAAGAGCATTCCATCAGCTGACTCTTCAATGTCTGTAGTATTTCTTGTGGTTTCACAAGATGAAGAATACGTTACTTCATATTCCTTACACATATCTTCTGAAAGTTCTGTATTGCCCTCAGGGTGAGATCCAGATGTGGCTGCAGTTTCATTTCAAGAGATTTCAGTTACAGGAGTGCCACCCGGATTTCCAGAAGGAATTTCTTGCCACACTTTGACATTAGGATTTAAGCCAGTGCCTTTAGATGTCACCTGCTCCAAAGCCATGATGCCTCAAGGTATCTTCCCTATCTGTCAGTCAATATCTCTGTATATAAGGTTCTCCCCAACACTCTGCTTCACAGATCTCTTCATGTCTTTGGTTAGCAACTTATAGTTTAACATAATTTATCCCCCATTTTTAGTTTGCTCATAAAAGCCCTATTGTATGGCCTTCATGGTTTAAGGTAATTGCAGCAGCATAGTACTAACTCAACAAATGTTTTTAAACTGGATGAGGATCTTTTTAAAGTACCTATTAATCAATCTCCTGAAGACTTCTAGCCTATAGAGAAAATTCAAGTTGAAGTACAGGAAATACAAATTTTGGCTTATACATTAACATTTATAAACTGTTAAAGTTGTCTGGGGCTTGTGGTTCGTGTTATTATTCAGGTTAGCTACTCAATCTTGAAATGAGTGTTGTTTTTTAAACAGTGTTAACATTTGCCGCCCCGCCCCACTCCACCAGGATAAGAGCTATTGCTGAACTTTCCTATAAGATTCCTGCAGAAAGTTTAATTAGCAAATAACTAAGCTGGAGTGGAAATGCCAGACATTCTCAGACAAGGAAATAAGATTTTTTTCCCACACTTAAATGTGCCTATGCCCCATTCTCTTCAAGTTTTTCCTCTCAATGTCTCAGGAAAGTCATTTGCCAAGAGTAACAGAATTAAACCTTCCAGTGAGATAGCATTATCAAAGCAAAGAGAAGTGCCATGCTGTATTTATAGAAAGAATTTGATTGCAAGTTGTGAAATCCTAAGAAAAATACATGCATTTCATAGCTATCTCTTGACTATTGAGAAATGAACCCCAACAGAACTATGGCCTCCCCTAAGCTGATGGCCTCTCTGACACATTGCTATCAGAGAATAGGAACCTGTGTACTTGAATCTTTCCTGTCTGCCTTTTCACAAATTGGTTTCCAATTCAGAGAGTTGTAGTTTTTTGTTTTGTTTTGTTTTGTTTTTCTGAAACAGATGCCTGTTACAGCCAGCCACATGAGAGAGAGGAGGAGGCTGCCTAGCCTTGCACACACCCACCTGGCTTATGCTTGCACCTATTTCCTTGGGGCTAGTTTCATAAATTAAACTTGGAATAAACTGCCTATTTTCTTTTGATCTAATATTCTGGACAAATGGTTCAGTTTATTTTCTGTCTATCCAGAATCCATGTCCAAGAGCATTGCCCAGTAGGAAGCTTAAGGAAGCTGTCACTGGCCAGCAGGCACACTTGAAAATTTATGAACAATTTGTTAAGAGGCAGGAGTTCTTCCCTTCAGCATTTCAACTAGTGGCCCACCACTAAGCTGCTGGCTGAAACTCCCACTAAAAAGGGAGAAATCAACTCAGGCCAAAAAGTTAGTAGTTGATCCAGTGCCACCAAAATAATCTAAAAACTTATGATCAGCCTCTGAATAATACTAATGATAGTACTGTTAATAATGGACATCATCACTAACCCAGCCTAACCGATATGCAGGTCACTTTCTTACAGGGCCCTACCTATTAAGATTGACCTTAGGAGTGGACATTCATAAATCACCTGCCACCCAGTCTCCTAGAAACTACTCATTACTCACCCTAAGTCAGGAAGCATAGAGTTCTGGGTGAACACCACCTGTGGACATTTACAGAAATTGTACATCTATGTCATTCAAGTTTCTTCTCTCTTCTGTGAATTTCTAGAAATACCACCGTGCCACACCTCCTACTTTTTTCAACTTTCAGCTGTCACTGTTCAATTAATTCTAAGTAACTTTATTTTTTTTTAATTTGCATGTTTGTGCACATAGGTGTGTGCATGTAACAGTAGGGACCTTGGCATGCATGTGTGTGCATGTATGTGGACACTGAAGAAAAACCTCAGATACAATCCTCCAGAGCCCCATGCTTCTTATTAGAGACAGGGTGTGTCATTGCCTGGAGCTCACCAAGTAGAATGAACTGGAAGGACCCGAAGACTCAAAGCCCTTCCTGTCTCTACCTCATTCCATTACACACAGATTTTCTTAAAAAGGTAATATTCTTGTTTTTTTATTTGAAAATTTCATACAAATGTTTTAACCATATGGATCTAATTCCTCCAGATCCTCCCCACTCCCCTACCAAATTTCATATTCTCTCTTTCTTCTTTCTCTCTGTCCCTCCCCCTCCTTCATGTCCCTCTCTCATCTCATTCTTTCTTTCTCTTCTTCTCTCCTTAAAAATTAACCCCTCAGAGTTCAATTGGTATTGTCCAAGTACCGCTGGGTGTGAGGACTATTCTGGAGTGTAGTAAATGTACCAATATCACTCCATTGAAGAAAATCAACATTGCACATCCCAGCAGCCACTAAACGCCAATATCCCTTTGGATAGGAATAGGATTTTATGCCCATCTGCCTTCCTCCATGATGGGATTTTTGTCTGTTTTAAGTTTGTGCACATCTTGTGTATGTCACCCGCTTTGTGAACTCATGTGTATCTGCCCTATTGTGTTCATAACACATTGTTTTCTTAAATTCATCTACAACATCTGGCTCTTACAGGATCTCTGCCTTCTCTCCCCAATTTAAAAAAAAATAAATAAATGGGGTGTGGAACTAAACAGAGAGTTCTCAAAATATAAAACACAAATAGCTGAGAAATACTTTTTAAAATGTTCAACATCCTTACCCTTCAGAGAAATGCATAATAAGACTACTTTGAGATTTCATCTTACCCCAGTCAGAATAGCCAAGATCAACAAAACTTTTCAGAAAATCATAACAAAGATTTGTGGGGAGGGAAATGCTTTTCACTACCCATGGGAGTGCAAATTGGAACTGGCACAACGGAAATCAGTATGGAGGTGCCTCAAAAAGTAGAATATGAATCCACCTCAAATTCTATCCATAGAACTCTTATATATTTTATTATAGAGATAGCCACTCATTGATACTCATTGCTTCTTGTTTCAAAATAGCCAGGAAATGAAAACAGCCTAGCTATTTTTCAGTTAATGAATGGATAATGAAAACATGCTAAACTTACATAATGGAGTATTATTCAGGTGTTAAGGAAAATAAAACTTACAGATAACTTAATAGTCATGTTTTATGTTTTATGATTTGTTTAGTTCTGTGCCCCGTATTTTAATTGGGAACAAGGGACAGAGAGATATAAAAAGTCAGAATTGATAGATAGCTATAATTGAACATAATTCACATGTGATGACCCAGACTCAGAAGACAAACACTGAATGTTTCACATATAGATATTAACTTTAAAGATCTTTATAAGAGCTTTGTGTTAGAATACTTTAAAAGGTGAGGGAGCTGGTGAGGGATGGCAGTGAAGGAGGGGATCTTTCAAGGAGTGGGAAACAACATATACTGTTGCACAAAGGTGAAAGGGTAAATAGAACAGAAGAACTGAGAGGACTGGGGAACAGCAGGACAGGACTGAGGAAGGGATCTGACGAGAAATAACTAACACGAAAGACCTTTGGAGAAGCTATGTGGAAACTTATTAATGTACAAGTTTCCCAAAATACATGTGAAAAGGAGTTTAAATTGTATCACTGGATAATTGGGGAACCTTAACTAGACATTATACACTACCAAATAAAAACCCAGTACCAGGAATGTGTTACTTCTTTTTGAGATTTTCACCAATTAAGTTCCATAGACCCCCCCCATAGGTATATTGTACACACACACACACACACACACACACACACACACGTGTATTGTACAATGTTACTGATCACCTTCAGAGCTTGTTAGAAAATGCTGTTGCTAAAAACACATCTCACCAAGTCATCAAGCATGTAGAAATCAAGCTCAACTGGAAACTTCATCCCTACTAGGTAGATTTCATACTGCTAGAAGATGATGGGTAGGCGACTAGAGAAGAATCAGTCTCGCCCAACTATGAATCCTGAGGGCTAAAATAATGACTCAACTGTCAACATATTTCCTCTGGTGCAATAGTGACATGAATGTTGTGGGTGTGTGGTGATTTAAGAATGGTCCCAAGTGCTTACATATTTGAATGCTTAATCATTAGAGAGTGGCACTATTTGAGAAGGATTAGGAGGTGTGGTCTTGTTAGAGTAGGTGTGGTCTTGTTGGAAGAAGTAGACTTTGTGGTTTCAAGACCTCAAACCAGAACCAATTATCTCTCTCTCCCTGCTGCATGTGAATCAGGACGCAGAACTAGCAACTATTTCTACAGCACAATGCCTACCCGTGTACTGCCATGCTCACTGCCGTACTGAAAATTGACTAAGCTTCTGGAACTGTAAGCAAACACCCAATTAAATGTTTTCTTTTATAAGTGTTGCTTTGGTCTCATCACAGCATTAGAACAGTGACTAAGACAGGTAGTAACCAATATTTTTTTTAAAAAAATTCAATTGTGGCACCACTCCATGAGATGGAATCTATACCTGAAACTGTCAATAAGTCCAAGAACCTGAGGCTAGACAAGTCATGGTGCTTAGACAAAAACCTAGCAGTATTATTCTGCTAAATGAACATAGTAATAAAAGTACTCGTAATGTATAATGCTACATCCATAGATTAGTCCATTGTCCAACCTTCATTAGGGAAGCTGCTTTTTGCGGTAAACATCAATCAACACAGAAACCCGTAATGGATCAGTGTGCAAAAACTAAGATACCTTGGAATGTTCGGCCCAATGGGATGTTTGTATCATGCCCCACAAGGCTCAGAGGTCTACACACAGACTTTTTCCATGGAGATCAAACTCAAGTATTTATGCTTGCAAGGCAAGCACTTTACAAACAGCCATCTTCCCAAAGACTGTATTTCTTAAGGCAACACACACACACACACACACACACACACACACAGACATACACACAAACATTTTAACTCCACCCTGTCTTATTCTGCTATCTATCTATCTATCTATCTATCTATCTATCTATCCATCCATGTATCCCTTTTAATTCTGGCCAATTTAACCTTGAAAAATCTTCTTTAAAAAGTGCTTTACTTAGAAGAAAGAAAATCAATAACTCATAATTCAGTTGAATGTAAATAAAAAAAGAAACTATCCTGAATATGTCCTTTCTGTCAACTTCTAGCATACTTGAAACTCCCCAGAAAGCATGGTCAAAATTATTTCTCTATCAGCATACCTTCTAATCATCCCAAATAAACAACAGCTATTTACTCATTGTTTCTTCTGCTTGGATGCATTCCTTGTGCCGCCAGAATAACACGAGTACTTATTATAAATATATGCTTCATTATGAATGTGTGGTCAGATTGTGGGTCATAAATGTCCCAAATGATTCAATAAAGGACATGGTCTTTATCAGGAAAAGGGATTTCATACATTTTAAATGCCAAACAACTGACAAGAAATGAAATGTTAAAGCTTAGTTTGGTGTAATAGGCTCATAAGCCAAGGACTACATATAGTTCTGATCTCATTTTCCTCTCCTGTGCCTTTATTGATGGATCTTGCTATGGCATTCAGTACTTTAATTTAACCCATATTAAAGGTAGACTCATGCTGAGCTGAGTTGTACAGAATTTTGGTGGGCATTTACACTTGTTTATTTCTGTTTCCTATTTCTGCAGGTCAATAGTTATCTAATTCTGATTAAGTTGTCACGTAAAGAAAAAAATTAAGAAACCAATCTTCTAGAGAGAGATTCATATTCAGTAAGTCACAAAAGCCTGTCCTCAACTGCCATTACATCTTACCTTCTTCCCTATGACTGTGCCCTTTTCTGAACTTCAATTAATCTTAGGAAGTGGCATAGTTTTGTTGGGATAATGAAAATATAGTGTGTATTGTCATACAGCTAATTCAATCTTAAAGACCCAGGGGCTATAAAAAGAAAGCAAGAAATTGCAGTTAATCACAAAATAGTATCATAAGGGAAAATACATGTGAGTAATCATAAAAGTTTAAAATTAGTTTGAAAAAGTTTTCTAGCTGTTTGTCTCTCTTGAATTCTGGAAGCATCTTTCATTTTAGGTCTCCAAGTTTAAACGTCACTATATTATCTCTGATTGTGAATGGATAAAGACAAATAAATATATTTATTTATTTATTTATTTATTTATTCCACTCTGTGTGTGTATTCCATAAAAATCCAGAGTTTGACAAGAGCCCTCACTTTTGAAAGTACTTGTGAATGAATAGACAATATAAGTTGCTGTAATGTGCATCTTCCCTCTTCCTGTTCCAAGTTCACAGCCCACTGAGCAGAGAGGCAAGAAATACAGAAATCAACAACTAACAGTGCTTCCCAGAAAACCAGCCTGCATGTGAGACGTGAGCAGACTCACTACTTGTGATGGCTATTCTTGGTTGTCAACTTGACAACAACTGAAATTAACTAAAATTCAAAAATGGAGAGTAGACCTGTGTGGGCTTTTTTGCTTAATATGTAAAAGTTGTATAGATCCATTTCTAATCTAGACCTTTGAGGTGGAAAGACACACACATTTTTTAATCCAGATCTTGAGGCCGAAAGGCACACCTTTACTCTGGGACCCATATTCTGCTAGAAGTCTATACTTTTAATGTCTGCCTGCTCTTGCCTTACCAATACATCCATCCATTCTTTCACTGGCTCTACAATCTACTTCTTCGGGATTCCAGTGTCTACTGAAGATCATCTGAGACATCCAGCCTCATGAACTGAACAACTACTGAGTTCATGAACTTTCTGTTCACAGCCTGCCATTGTTGGATTATAAATCATACACACAAATACACACACACACACACACACACACACACACATCAGAAAAGACTAAAGAAAGTGTGCCCACACCCCAAAAAAATCTTCACCTGCTCATTTTTCTCTCATTATCAGAAGTATAATCTCTTACTCCCATGTTTCCTCTATCTCATGAGGGTGGTGTGTCCCACAGTGCCATTCCAACTGCAGGGATTCTCAAGCTTGAGTGTGTCTCACAATCCTTATGCGGGTTGTTGGGCCCTCTTGGGTTTCTGCTTCAGTATGCATGAGTGAGGCCTGAGAATTCATATTTCTAGCACCTTCTTTGTGTTGCTGAATCACTCGTCTAATTCAGTAGTTTTCAAGCTTAATTAACATTGAAATCACTAGAACAGAGGAATCTGTGTTTCCTTTGATTCTTTGGCTATTTTTTTTTCCCTTTCAATCCATGAAGTTTAACATTTGATCCTATGGTCTAGCAGGAGATTTGGCATTGACACGGGGTGGGGGATGGTGGAGGGGGGGACCAGCAATCTATCTAATAGGATGGTTCTACTTTACCAGGCTTCCCGTCAACACTGACGACATTCACCATGGGACTAGGAAAGGATGGTGATGATTGTTGCTTCCAGAAAATTATGAAGTTAATAGAGCATATGTTAAATGAATAGCTGTACTGGAGTCAATCATAAGCTATCCTATTTTTCATGCTGTATTACGAACGGCTAGAGATTTTGTGTTAAAATGAAATGATGACACTGAAATAGTCTGAATTTTTTTCAATAACAAAACATGCAGGTAAAAGCTTCTTCCATGACAAAATTTTCAAGTTGAGATTACAATGCCAAAATCAAATTGATGAATTGGAGTATCTCAAATCAAATTGCTTTTGTGTTAAAAGAAAAGGAGAGTAAATATTCAAATTCCAACCTTCCCAGTTTGTTACTCTCCTGAGTCCATTAGAAGAAGACTTTTTAAACATCTAAAGTTGAATTTTCTTCCACCAAACTAGGTAGAGCCCTCTTGGAATCTTTTCAGCCCAGTTGTATGGTCAGCCCTCATTTGGAAACAGATCAAAAAGAACATTAAAGATTATCTAGCTGCAAGTTTTGCAATCACTTCTTATAGAAGACATATCAGTCCTTGTCAGTCAAGTCAGCATATATCTCAAACAAATTAGCCCCAGAACCTTCTAATAATTATTGCCAGTTATCCACGGAGAAGAATGAGAGAAAACAGACAAAAAATCTCTGATTTCAGCTTTACTATAGAAGCTAGATGTTTTTTGAGCAAACACAAATTTGCACTCAAAATTTGAACAGCCTCTCTTCTGAGCTGTATTATAGACCACTTTGATCCTTTAGATAGAGAGATAGAAGGGTAATCTATGTTGCTATTGTCCTAGTAATTACAGAATAGAACATAAGACATGGCTGCTAATGATGAAAATATCTCTATTTTTTACCTTTGAGAACTGACTCTGACTTGACCATAGCTGACATGCATATGGGCTCTCTCTCCTAAGAGCCTCTACCACCACCCCCTTACTTCCTGTTCTGAAGTTACTCAAACCCAGAAATCTTCCCTGACAGGGGAAATTTTGATCTTACCCCATATTGGTTTCCACCGGCAATCATTCACAGAATATGGCTGAAGGGACAGTTGCCAGCTTAGAACCTATGCTGAGACCCAGTGGAAAATTAACTTCTACTGCATGTGCCTCAAAACATGGCCTTCCCTTGAAGTGGTTTAGGCTTGGAGTGGACTTTTTTTTTTAAGTTGGTCTGTTGTGCAGCAGTAAAATATGATTTTAGTACTCTAGTCTTGTATTTCTGGTCTTTTCAGAAAACTTCAGTACATTTGTGCACACACACACACACACACACACACACATACACATTAGATGACCTTTAACAAATGTGTGTAGCTAGTAGCCATGTAAACATAGGGACCATCATGAGAAAGACATTTCTATCATGTCCCAAACAGAGACTATTACAGATATCACAACCAATCAAAATGCAGAGTTATGGATCCCAGTTCCAATACAATGTAGTACAATTCCTATATCTAAGGTTCAGGGATTGTTGCAAAAGAGGAAAGAGAAAGACTATAAGAGCCAGAGGATCAGATTGGATCTTCTAGAAAAGGCAAAAGCTATACTTATAAAGTCTCACTTATATGACTGCCTAACCATGAGTTACACAACTATAACAATAGATATCTAAAAGTAGATAGGCAAAAGTCTATGATGTATCAGTCCTAGAAAAAGAACTAAAGGCAATTAAGGAATGATGAGAGCAGAAGAAATAGTTTTCCTTGGGAAAGAACACATGAGTTGACTATCCAGTACCAAACTGTCATCCCTGAGAACACTGTTTAAAATTCTCTTAAATAACTACCGGGGCATAGGATTTCTGGGCTATATTCTAAGTGAATTTTTTTAATTATTTAAGGAAGTACCAAAAATTTGCTCTTACTTAAATTGATTAAACATGTTATTAGTTTTTCATATATACACAATGCATTCTTATTAGTCTTACCCTACCTTCTCTTATTTTCCTTCTACCCTTGTCATCCCCTTCTCTTCTCTTTACATATCCCTGTCCCTCATTGAAGACTTTTTGTTTGTTTGGGGACCCATGAATTTAACTAAGGGTCATCTATGTGGCCATGTGTTTGGCAACGTATAGGTTATATACTAAAGAAAATGACTGCCCACTAAATTCCCCAAAATTTATCAGTGGTCAATAGTTAGTAGGTAGTAGTTGAGCCCTTCCTGTGCTCAAAGATAACACGTGACAGATACAATCCAATCTTGTGCAGGACCAGCGAAGGCAATCACAGCTCCTGTACGATCATAATTGTAATGACCGTGTCATGCCCTGAAGATGTATTTTGGGGGCACTTCTTGCTATATTATGACCCTTACATTCTTTATGTTCTCTTCTGCGATGTTCCCTATACTTCATATGGAGTACCTGTGTAGGACTGAACACTCAACTGTCATGTCATGTATTCTCAGAAACTTGACCAGCCCTGAGTCTGAATTTGCCACTATTCACTGAAAAGAGAGGAGTCTCTGATTAAGAGAAGTAGCATTTGTCTGTAGGAATAAACATAAATATTAGAAGGCACTTTGACAATGTTTTACAACTGTGAACAGACACCATGACCAAGGCAACTCCTTTCTTTTTAATTCTTTAATCTTTTTTAAAGTCCAGTCATTATCCCCCTCCTGGTCTACCCTCCCACTATTCCTCATTCTATTCCTCCTCCCTAATCTCCAAAAGAATGTCCCCACCGACATGCCCCAACCCCCACCCCCCAGCACCCAACCCCACCCCACCCCCGTGTTGTTTTGGGAATATCAAAAGGGCAATATCATGTTGCATTGCCACAAGGAGTGTATGAGGGTTCTAGATTTTCTATAAACTTCCCATTCTTTGGGGAAGTCTTCTAATACTTTATAAGTATTTTGTATCTTGAGATTTTGATACTTTTTTCATAGTCTCTACCATAGTGGGTAGGTATATTATGCCATTGCATTTACATTCCCCTAATGACCATTATGGTGTTGAACCACTTTTCATGGGCTTATTTTATAACATCTCTATGTGAACTGATTTAAATAATTTACCAGAACTTCAAGGAAGTTTTCTCCTTTTTGTATTGAATTTTAAAAGGTTTTGTTATATTGTGAAAGCAAATTTTCACAGAATATGTTTTACAAGTATTTTCTACTAGACTATGGTTTCTCTTTACATCTTCCTAACAAAGATTTTTTTTTGTTTAAAACAAACAATCTTCCTTCAGCTCAGACTCCATATCCCATGTTGCTAGGAGTCTTAGCTAGGGTAACCTTCATAGTGTCATGGGAGTTTTCATTGCCCTTGGTTTCTAGCTTGTACCAAAGAAGCTCCCCTTCCCCACCAATTCCAGTAGTCTCTCTCAATACTCCTTCCTCTGTCCTTCCCTCTACCTGATTCTTCCTGTTTCCATCTTCACCCCTCCAATATGCAGTTCTCTCCCCTCTTCCACCTACAATGCATGATATCTATTCTGTTTCTCTTTTTTTTTCCCAGTGATATTCACGAGGTCCTCCTCAGGGCCTCCTTGTTACTTAGGTTCTTTGGTTCTATGGATTGTAGTATGGCTATCCTTTACTTTACAAATATTATCCATGTATGTAAGTATACATTATGTTTTTCTTTCTGGGTCTGAGTTTTCTTACTCAAGATGATCTTTTCTAGTTCCATCCATTTTCCTACAAATTTCATTATGTCATTGTTTTTAATAGCTGAGTAATTTTCCATTGCGTAAATGTACCATATTTTCTTTATCCATTCTTCAGATGAGGGACATCGAGGTTGTTTCCAGTTTGAGTACTATGAATAAAGCTGCTATGAACATAATTGAGCAAGTATCCTTCCAGTATGGTGGAGCATCCTTTGGATATATGGCCAGGAGTGATATAGTTGGGTCTTGAGGTAGATCTAGTCATAGTTTTCTGAGAAACTGCCAAAGATTTCCGAAGTGGATGTACAAGTTTGAACCAGCCATCTTCTATAACCAGGCAAGACTTTCATTGGAGTAATAATTAAAACACCAACCCAGCCATAAAAACCTCCAACCTACAATTTATTGTTGACAGGACACATCAATTTGTTGTTTCCATCACCTTGTTGAAGATGGGGAAAAAGAATTACAGGAACCAAAGGGGTCAAGGACACCATAAGAAAACCTACAGAATCAACAAAGCTGGGCCTTTGGGGCTCACAGACACTGAGCTACCAACCAGAGAGCATGCATGGGACTGACCTA
Organism: Apodemus agrarius; assembly: GCA_964023405.1. Lineage (NCBI taxonomy): Eukaryota > Metazoa > Chordata > Mammalia > Rodentia > Muridae > Apodemus > Apodemus agrarius. Next base: position 79,245,849 of record OZ030011.1, read on the forward strand.
GGCTCTCTGCTCATATGAAATAGTTGTGTACCTTAGTCTTCATCTTAAACTCCTAAAAGTGGGAGTGTGGCCTATCTCTGACTCTGTTGCCTATCTTTCGAACCCTTTACCCCTACTCGGCAGCCTTGTCTAGCCTCGATAGAAGATGCACCTAATCTTACTGCAACTTGATATGCAAAGGCTGGATGATATCCATGGGAGTGCTCCCCTTTTCTGCAGAGAAAGGAAGGGGGAGGGAATGGAGGGGTATAGATATGGGGGAAACACTGGAAAGAGATGGGGGGAGGGGAGACTGGATATAAAGTAAATTAATTTAAGCAAAAAAAGTCTTTGTTCTTATCCTGAAGTTTCAGTCTGGGGAATCCACCACCCAAATATCGCAGAGACACTTTTTCCAGAAAATGTGCTAGTTTCTCTCCTACACTCAGGCCACTAACTCATTTCAAATTCACTCGAATAAGCTGTGTGAGAATAAAAGTTATCCCAATGTAGATCCACCCACCACTTAGAAGATTATATTCCTCCCTTACCAAATGACCTTGATACTTCTGTCAATATTCTATTGGAACTTTCTGGATTCAGTTCTGATCCATTAATCTATGGTTTGATTTATGCAAATACCTCACTGTCATTCCCTGTAGCTTCATAAAAAGTCTTAAAACTGTAATAATTCCTCATTTTTTTTCATGTTTCATTTTATGTCTTTTTGCTTCATAATACATGTTTTACAATTTATCAATTTCTTTACCTCTTCAAATGAAATTATATTGAGGTTTCTTGAAACATACATCAATTTGAAAGAAACTATAGAGCATTCTAACCCATGAGCATGGAAAGTCTTTCCACTAATTTGAGTCTTTAATATTTTTCTCACTAGTACTGCAGCTCAGTGCATAAGACTGTTGTTAAATTGTTCTTAAGTACCGCATGTATTATGTTTCAATGTATTATAAATAGCATTTCAAATTTTCCATTTCTAATTATTTATCTACATCTGAGATTCTTACTTTTCTTTATTCATCTGTAAATGTGTTTTAATATTTCATCTCTAATACTAGTAAATTGGTCATATCTTTCATAAAACTCCCATTGATCATCCTGAATTATATTTTTTGTATAAGTTACATTTATTTTGCCAAGATTATACTAAAAAAAAAGTTTCACAACTATATTCAAAATTCATATGGGCCTATCATTCATTCTCTTTTATTCTATGTTTTACTTGTATTGCAAATGAATTTCTTGTTGATTACAGTTTCACCTCTACCTGATTACAGTTTCTCATGCTTTTCCAATCCTCTCCACCTTCTCTTCCATCCTGAACCTTTCTGAATCTAATTGGGAAAAAAAAACAGATTTCTAATGAATAATAAAATATAATATAATGAGATAAAACAAAAACTAACAAAAGAATAAGACAAAATAGACAGAAAATAACCCAAGAAACAGCACTAGAAATAGATATACATGCAGAAACCCACTCATTTGCAAATTCAGAAATCCCATAAGTACACTAAACTGAAAGCCATAATATATACTCAGAGGATCTGTAGGGTAAGAATAAAAATCGTTTTTTTAAAAAAGGGAAAAGTCCTGACATGACATCATGAGACAAATAACCACCAAATATACTGTTGAGTTCATTTTCTGATGGCCATCTACTGATGGGTATGCAGCCTACCCTTAAAAGTACTTTGTTTTCTCAGTCAACTTATTTTGTAGAAAATTAAAATTTGACCTCCAAGTGGGTGTCAATTGGAGATAGCTTATGAATTAAGCGTGGGGACATGTAGTCACTTCTTTCAGCTCTAGGATCCCATCTGGTGCTGATACTTGTAGGCCCTGTACTTGCTGCCCCTAGGTTGTATAACCCAGTCCCACTCCTGAAATGTTCATTTGGTCACAATAGATGGCCAGTTAAGCCCCTCTCTCCCCCATTATTTTATTTAGACTGCCTTCTTTTTTTTTTTGTTTGTTTTTGTTTTTGTTTTTCAAGACAGGGTTTTTCTGTGTAGTCCTGGCTGTCCCGGAACTCACTCTGTAGACCAGGCTGGCCTCGAACTCAGAAATCCGCCTGCCTCTGCCTCCCAAGTGCTGGGATTACAGGCGTGCGCCATCACGCCCGGCTAGATTGCCTTCTTATATGTATATATTTTAGAAAGCTTCTTCTATATTAGATTTTCGTACTAGCCCTCAAATGCCCCTTAATTTTAACTGCCTTCCCCATATTCCCTGCCTCATTTACCTCTGTCTTTCCTCTCACCATTTTATTCTCCCATCACAGTTCCCAATCCCCCAACCCGTCCATAACTATCTATTGTACTTTTCTTTCCTAGGAAGATCAATCTGCTTGCTCATTCATTACTCTTTACATAACCTCAGTGATTCTCCAGAATATAGCTTGGTTACCACTGATTTACCAGCTAATATACACATATAAGGTAAAACATAACATTTATTTTTCTAAATCTGGGATATTTTACACAGGGTGGCTCTTTCTAGTTCTATCAATTTACCTGCAAATTTTATGATCTCAGTTTTTGAATAGCTGCATAATATTCCATTGTGAAAATGCAGCACATATTCTTTGTCCTTTCTTCTATTGAGGGACATCTAGAAAATGTTATCAGTTTCTGGCTATTATGAATAGAGCAGCAATGACCATGGTAGAGCAAGTGTGGCTGCTACAGTATAAAGCATATTTTGGGTATATGCCCAAATGTAGTACAACTGGATCTTAAGTTATGTAGATTCACATCATCCTGAGAAGATACCATATTGATTTACATAGTGGCTGTACAAGTTTGTACTCCCACCAGAAATGGATGAGTGTTCCTTCTTATTCCATTATCCCTGTCAGCATGACCAGTCAGTTGGCTTTGATCTCAGCTATTCTGACATATATAGGATGAAATCTCAAACTAGTTTCGATCTCCATTTCTCTGATGGATAATGTTGTTGAACATCTGCTTAACGTTTCTCAACTATTTGTGATTATTTTAAGAATTCTGTTTAGATCTATACCCCATTTAAAAAATTGTATTTTCTTTGTTTTGATATCTAGTTTCTTGAGTCCTTTACATATTTTGAATATTAGTCATCTATTTGATGTGGACTTGGTAAAAATCTTTCCCCATTCTTTTGGTTGCCACTTTGTCCAAATAACAATGTCTTTTGCCTTATAGAAGGTTTTCAGTTTCATGAGAACTGACTTATTAAGCATTGAACTTAGTGTCTGAATGAACTATCAGTGTTCTGTTCAAAAGTTGTCACCTGTACCAATGAGTTCAAGGCTAGTCCACAACTTCTCTTCTATCACACTTAGGGTATCTGGCTTTTATGTCCATTTAGAGTTGACTTTTGTGCAGGATGATAAATGTGGATTTATTTGATTTCTTATACATGTAGACATCCAGTGTGCAACCATTGTTGAATATGCTGCCTTTTTTCTCCACTGTGTTTTTCTGATATTTTCATCAAAAATCAGATGTCCTTAGTTGTATGGATTTGTCTAGGCATTCAATTTGATTTCATTGATCAGCATATCTTTTTATGCTACCATGAGTTTTCTTTATAATGAAAGCTCTATAGTTCAACTTGAAATCATGGATAGAGATAACTCCCACTGTTCTTTTATTATTAAGAATGGTTTTAGCTATCCTGAGGTTTTCTGTGTTTCCAAACAAAGAAAATATTGTCCTTTCCATTTCTGTAAAAATTTGGTTGGAACTTTGATGCATATTTCATTGAATCTATAGATTGCCTATAATCGGATAGCCATTTTGTCATCTTAATTCTATTAATCCATGAGCCTGGGAGATTTTTTCATCTTCTGATATGTTCAATTTCCTTCTTCAGTGACTTAAAAGTTTTATCATACAAGTCTTTCACTTTCTATGTTAGAGTTATCCCAAGATATTTTATATTATTTTAGGCTACTGTGAAAGGCTCTGTTTCTGTTATTTCTTTCTCAGCTTGTTTGTCATTTGTATATAGAAAGGCTACTGATTTTTGTGACTTCAGTTTGAATCTAGATACTTTGATGAAAGAGTTTATCAAATGGATGGGTTTCCAGATGGAATGTTTAGGGCCATATATGTAAACTATCATATTATCTGCATATACAGATACTTTCACTTCTTCCTTTTCAATCTATAGCCCCTTGTTCTCCAGTTATATTATTGCTATAAGTCTTCAAGTATTATATCAAATAGAGAGAGAGTGGGCAATCTGTCTTGTTTTTGGTCAAGTTGCTTTGAATTCTCTTTATGTTAATGTTGGTTGTGGGCTTGATGTAAACTGCCTCTATTATGTTGAGGTACATCCCTTGTACCACTAATGTCTCCAGAACTTTTATGAAGGGTGTTGGATTTTGTCAAATGTCCATTCTGTAGCTAATGAGATGGTGAAGTGGCTTTGTTTTTATGTTTTCAGTCTATTTATATGGTGAATCCCATCTATTGAATCAGGTATATTGAACCATCCCTGCATCTCTGTGATGAAGCCTACTTGGTCATGGTAGTTTGTTGTGTGATGCTTTCTGTAAGCTTCATGGTTGTATCCTGACCCTTGTTCCTGGAATAGTGATGCTGAGACTCAAATATACTTACAAATACCTAAGGCATATAGATAGGCCTGTTCTCTGACTAGCTCATAAGTTAATATCACACTTACTCTAATCTTAGTTCTGTCATGTGGTTCTTCTGTGCTCTTCTCTCATTCTCTCCTCCTCCATATTCCAGGGCCAATCCTGCCATGCCTGACTCTATCCTAGAATTCTTTCTGCCTATTGGATATCCCACCTTCTAGTCTACATTTTCCTATAGGCCATTTTTTTATTTACAGGTGATTTGTCCATACAATAAACAAAATATTCTCTCTAGAGTGGATGATCTGTTTTATAGATTTTTGGACTCAGTTTGCATGTACTTTATTGAACATTTTCATATCTATGTTCATAAATTGCTCTGTAATTCTCTTCCTTTGTTGGGTCTTTGTGTGGCTGGGGAATTTAATTAACTGTAGCCCAATAAAATAAATTGGGTAATATTCTTTCTGTTTCTATTTTGTGGAATAATTAGAGAAATATTAGCATTGAGTCTTCTTTGAATGTCTATTTGACTGCATTAAAACCATCAGGTCCCAGCCTTTTTGGTTGAGAGATTTCTTTTTTCTTTATTGGATATTTTACTTATTTACATTTCAAATGTTATCCCCTTTCCTGATTTCCTCCTCTCTAGAAACCCCCTATCCCATCACCACTCCTCCTGCTTCTATGAGGATATGTACCCACTGACCCACTCACCCTCCCATTCACCTACACTGGGGCATTGAGCCTTCATGGGACCAAGGGCCTCTTCTCCCATTGATGCCCAACAAGGCCATCCTCTATTACATATACAATTAGAGCCATGGGTCTCTCTATGTGTACTTCTTGGTTGGTGGTTTGGACACTGGAAGCTCTGGTTGGTTGATATTGTTGTCCTTCCTATTTGGTTGCAAACTCCTACAACTCCTTCAGTCCTTTCTCTAACTCCTGATCAGTTCAATGGTTGGCTGCAAGTATCTGCCTCTGGGTATGTCAGGATCTGGCAGAGCCTCTCAGGAGAAAGCTGTATCAGGCTCCTGTCAGCATGCACTTTTTGCCATCTACAATAGGGTCTGTGTTTGGTGACTGTATATGTGTTGGATGCCCAGGTGGGACAGTCTCTGGATGGACATTCCTTCAGTCTCTGCTCCACACTTTGGCTTCATATTTGCTTCTGTGAGTATTTTGTTACCTTTTCTAAGGAAGGAAGCACTTACACTTTGTTCTTCCTTCTTCTTGACCTTCATGTGGTTTGTGACTTATATCTGGGATATTCTGAGCTTTTGGGCTAATATGCACTTATCAGTGAGTTCTTACTATGTGTGGTCTTTTGTTATTGGGTTACCTAGATTAGGATGATATTTTCCAGTGCCAACCATTTGCCTAAGAATTTCATGAATTCATCATTTTAATAGCTGAGTAGTACTCCATTGTGTAAATGCACCAAATTTTCTTTATCCATTCCTCTGTTGAAGGACATCTACTGGCTGTTATAAATCCATATCCATTCCTCTGTTGAACAACATCTACTGGCTGTTATAAATAAGCCTGCTATGAACATAGTGAAGTATGTGTCCTTGTTATATGTTGGAGCATCTTCTGGGTATATGCCCAAGATTGGTATAGCTGGGTCCTCCAGTAGTTCTATGTCCAATTTTCTGAGAAGTTGGTTATACCAGCTTCCAATTCCACCAGCAATGGAGGAATGTTCCTCTTTCTCCACATCCTCACCAGCATCTGCTGTTACCTGAGGTTCTGATCTTGGCCATTCTGACTGGTATGAAGTTGTTTTGATTTGCATCTCCCTGATGACAAAGGATATTGAACATTTCTTTAGGTGCTTCTCAGCAATTTGATTCTCCCTAGTTGAGAATTCTTTGTTTAGCTCTGCACCCCATTTTAAATAGGGTTACTTGATTGTCTGGAGTCTAATTACTTGAGCTCATGGTATATATTAGATATTAGCCATCTATCAGATGTAGGATAGAATTCTGCACTAAAACTGTCTGGTCCTTGGTTGGGAGAATTTTCATGATAGCTGCTATTTCTTTAGGGGTTTTTGGACTGTTTAGATAGTTTATATAATCCTGATTTTATTTTGGTACCTGGTATCTGTCTGTAAAATTGTCCATTTCATCAATATTTTCCAGTTTTGTTGAATATAGGCTTTTGTAGTAGGATCTGATGGTTTTTTTAAATTTCCTCAGTTTCTGTTGTTATATTTCCCTTTTCAGTTCTGATTTTAATAATTTGATACAGTCTCTGTGCCCCTTGATTAGTCTAGCTAAGGGTTTATATATCTTGTTGATTTTCTCAAAGAACCACCTCCTGGTTTTGTTGATACTTTGTATAGATCTTTTTGTTTCTACTTGGTTGATTTCACCCCTGGGTTTGATTATTTCTTGCTGTCTACTCTTGGGGTATTTGCTTCTTTTTGTTCTAGAGCTTTCAGGTGTGCTGTCAAGCTGCTAGTGTAACCTCTCTTCAGTTTCTTTTTGTAGGCACTCAGAGCTATGAGTTTTCTTCTTAGTGCTGCTTTCATTGTGTCAAATGAAACCCTGCCCGACAAAGGATAATATGGGGGAAACACCAACACAAGGAGGGAAACTACACCCGTGGAAGAAGCAAGATAGAAACCTCCTCTTATTAAACCCAAAAGAAGATAACCTTTCAAATATAAGAAATAATTTCAAAAATGTCAGGAGGTAATCATTACTATTCCTTAATATCTCTTAACATCAATGGACTCAATTCCCCCAAAAAATGATTTAGACTAACAGACTGGATACAGAAACAGGACCCTACATTTTGCTGAATACAGGAAACACATCTCAGAGTCAAAGACAAACATTACTTTACAGTAAAAGGCTGGAAGACAATTTTACAAGCAAATGGTCTCAGGAAACAAGCTGGAGTACCCATTCTAATATCAGACTTTCAACCTAAAGTCATCAAAAGAGACACAGAAGGTCACTTCTTGCAGGTCAAAGGGAAAGTCCACCAAGAAGAATTCTCAATACTGAACATCTATGCTCCAAATGCAAGGGCACCCTCATTCGTAAAACAAACTTTACTAAAGCTTAAAGCACACATTGCACCTAACACAATAATTGTGGGTGACTTCAACACTCCACTCTTCTCAATGGATCAATCAGGAAAGCAGAAAATAAACAAGGACACAGTGAAGCTTTGGACCAATTGGATTTAACATATATATATATATATATATATATATATATATATATATAGAGAGAGAGAGAGAGAGAGAGAGAGAGAGAGACATTTCATCCTAAGGCAAAAGAATATACCTTTTTCTCAGAACCACATGGTACCTTCTCCAAAATCGATCATATACTTGGTCACCAGACAGATGTCAACAAACACAAGAAGATCGCGCTAAACCCATGCCTCCTATCAGATCACCGTGGAGTAAAAGTGGTGTTAAATAGCAAGAAAAACAACAGAAAGCCTACATACACATGGGAACTGAACAATACTATACTCAGTGACACCTTGGTCAAGGAAGAAATAAAGAAAGAAATCAAAGACTTTTTAGAATTCAATGAAAATAAAGGTACAACCTACCCAAATCTACATCTTCATTTGAAGGCTGCTAGTGAGAGACTGACTTCCAGGCAGCCGGGGGAGGGGGGGGTGTCTTAAGCCCACACCCACAGTGACACACCTACTCCAACAAGGCTACACATCCTAATAGGTTCACTTCCTGGACCAATCATATATAAACCATCACAGACACAATGAAAGCAGTGCTAAGAGGAAAACTCATAGCCCTGAGTGCCTTCAAAAAGAAACAGGAGAGAGCATACTCTAGCAGCTTAACAGCACACCTGAAAGCCCTGGAACAAAAAGAAGCTAATTCACCCAGGAGGAGTAGAAGACAGGAAATCATCAAAGTCAGGGCTGAAATCAATCAAGTACAAAAAAAGAGAACCATACAAAGAATCAACATAACCAGGAGCTGGTCTTTGAAAAAAATCAACAAGATAGACAAACCCTTAGCCAGACTGACCAAAGGGCACAGAGACAGTTTACAAATGAAAAGGGGGATATAACAACAGAAACAGGAAATTCAAAAGATCATCAGATCCTACTACAAAAGTCTATACCCAACACAACTGGAGAATCTGGAGGAAATGGACAATTTCCTAAACAGAGACCAAATACCAAAATTAAATCAGAATCAATTAGATCAGCTAAACAGTCCCATAACCCCCAAAGAAATAGAAGGGGTTATAGAAAGCCTCCCAACCAAAAAAGTATGGGACCAGATGGTTTAGTGCAGAATTCTACCAGACCTTCAAAGAAGACCTAACACCAATACTCTTCAAACTATTCCATAAAATAGAAACAGAAGGAACACTGCCCAACTCATTCTATGAATCCACAATTACGCTGATACCAAAACCACACAAAGATCCTACAAAGAAAGAGAACTACAGGCCAATTTCCCTTATGAATATTGTTGCAAATATACTAAATAAAATTCTTGCCAACCGAATACAAGAGCACATCAAAACAATCATTCACCATGATAAAAAAGGCTTCATCCCAGGGATGCAGGGATGGTTTAATATATGGAAATCCATCAATGTAATCCACTATATAAACAAACTAAAAGAAAAAAAACACATGGTCATCTCATTAGATGCTGAAAAAGCATTTGACAAAATTTAGCATCCTTTCATGCTAAAAGTCCTGGAAAGAACAGGAATTCAAGGCCCATACCTAAACATAGTAAAAGCTATATACAGCAAACCAGTAGCCAACATCAAAATAAATGGAGAGAAACTTGAAACAATCCCACTAAAATCAGGGACTAGACAAGGCTGCCCTCTCTCTCCATATTTTTTCAATATAGTACTTGAAGTTCTAGCGAGAGCAATTAGACAACATAAGGAAGTCAAAGGGATACAAATTGGAAAGGAAGAACTCAAACTATCATTATTTGCAGATGATATGATCGTATACTTAAGGGACCCAAAAAAACTCCACCAGAGAACTCCTACAGCTGATAAACAACTTCAGCAAAGTGGCTGGTTATAAAATCAACTCAATCAAATCAGTAGCCTTCCTGTACTCAAAGACAAGCAGGCTGAGAAAGAAGTTAGGGAAATAACACCCTTCACAATAGCCACAAACAACATAAAGTATCTTGGCATAACTCTAACCAAACAAGTGAAATATCTGTATGATAGGAACGTCAAGTCCTTGAAGAAAGAAATCGAAGAAGACCTCAGAAGATGGAAAAATATTTCATGCTCTTGGATTGGCAGGATCAATATAGTAAAAATGGCCATCTTGCCAAAAGCAATCTACAGATTCAATGCAATTCCCATCAAAATCCCAAATCAATTCTTCATAGATCTAGAAAGAGCAATTCTCAAATTTATTTGGAGTAACAAAAAACCCAGGATAGCTAAAACTATTCTCAACAATAAAAAGATTTCTGGGGGAATCAATATCCCTGACCTCAAATAGTACTACAGAGTAATTGTGTTTAAAACTGCATGGTATTGGTACAGCGACAGGCAAGTAGATCAATGGAATAGGATTGAAGACCCAGAAATGAACCCACAGACTTATGGTCACATGATCTTTGATAAAGGAACTACAACCATCCAGTGGAAAAAAGATAGTCTTTTCAACAAATGGTGCTGGTTCAACTGGAGGTCAATATGCAGAAGAATGTGAATTGACCCACTCTTATCTCCTTGTACTTAGATCAACTCCAAGTGGATCAAGGACCTCCACATAAAACCATACACACTGAAATAAATAGAAAAGAACCTGGGGAAGACCCTGGAGGACATGGGCACAGGGGGAAATGCTACGGACCATACTCTCATGGTTGGGTCTAGGATTCTTTCTCAAAGCAGGAATGCACGGGTTCCAGGCGAAATGGCAAACAGAACACCAGGACACAGAAAAAGTGTAGAATCTCTGTGTATTTGGTGTCTTGTTGCACTCAGCTAGGGGATTTTAAGATTTTTATGAGATCTTTACATATCAAAGGATGTATCCAGTACAGCAGGCACAAAAGACAATTAGCAATAACCATTTGTCATGAGGAAATGTAAAATCAGCCAGGTAGAAAACATTTCTGTGTGACATCTGTAAAAGGGGACTGCAAACCGGACCCCTAGGTCTTAATGAGATTCAGTGAGTAACCTAATTATCACCTGGACCTCTCTGAGGGAACCTGAGATCTTAGTGTTAAGTCAAAGTCTCACAATGTCAGTGCCACTCTCATTAGCATAGCCATAAAAGATCAATGGAAGTATGTAAACTACTAAGCAAAGCGATGGCGCCTAGAACCGAGGTTTTTTTGGCCAGTATTGTAGTTCAAAGACCTAACATTTTTGCCTAGTTGCATATACCTCCGGATACCAGAAATTCTTGCGAAAGAGATCAAAGAAAAGTCAAAGGTAGGGCTGCTCTGAGATAAGAGTTCAGAATCCTCTCCAGCCAGGGAATTCTACAGCGATGTTCCCTCGGGGAAGGCGCTTACTCAAAAGGTATCCACTGAAACTTGCGCTTTGGACGGTGCTTACTCAAAGTGTCCACTGAGACTCGCGCTTTACCTGTGGAAATTCAGTGTCCACCGAGGATGTGTGACAGGGAAAGTTTCTGAACAGAACACCAATAGCTTATGCTCTAAGATCAAGAATTGACAAATGGGACCTCATAAAATTACAAAGTTTCTGTAAGGCAAAGGACACTTGTCAGAAGGACAAAACGGCAACCAACCAATTGGGAAAAGATCTTCACCTTCTCCACATCCGACAGAGGACTAATATCCAATATATACAAAGAACTCAAGAAGTTAGACCCAAAAAAACCAAATATCCCTATTAAAGAATGGGGTACAATGCTAAACAAAGTTCTTTCACCAGAAGAAATTCAGATGGCTGAGAAGCACCTTAAGAGATGTTCAACATCATTAGTCATCAGGGAAATGCAAATCAAAACAACCCTGAGATTCCACCTCACACCAGTCAGAATGGCTAAGATTAAAAACTCAGGAGACAACAGGTGCTGGCGAGGATGTGGAGAAAGAGGAACACTCCTCCACTGTTGGTGGGATTGCAAGATGGTACAACCGCTCTGGAAATCTGTCTGGCGGTTCCTCAGAAAATTGGGCATGACACTTCCAGAGGACCCTGGCATACCACTCCTGGGCATATACCCAGAGGATTCCCCTGCATACAATAAAGACATATGCTCCACTATGTTCATAGCAGCCTTATTTATAATAACCAGAAGTTGGAAGGAACCCAGATGTCCCTCAAAGTAGGAATGGATACAGAAAATGTGGTATATTTATACAATGGAATACTACTCAGCAATTAAAAATAATGAATTCATGCAATTTGTAGGCGAATGGTTGGATCTGGAAAATATCATCCTAAGTGAGTTAATCCAGGCTGGCATGGTGCTGGAGGAGCTGAGAACCTCTTGTTCTGAAGGCAGTTAGGAGAAGACTGATTTCCAGGCAGCTAGGATAAGGGTCTTAAAAGCCATGCCCACAAGAACACACTTCCTCCAACAAGGCCATATCTCTTAATAGTGCTACTCCATCGGCCAACAACATTCAAACCACCACACCATTCAAAAGTTATTTTTATAGATGTACTAGAAAGACATAACTCCAGTGGGTCATATGCCACCACTGCTGATTTGTGTTTGGTATTCTGACGCCAAGGAACTGGACTGCACGTATCCTGACAAATGGAGATTGGAATTGCCACAAGGAACTAATTCTAAACAGGTCCACATGCCCTTGTCCTATTTACCATCTTTTCTCCCCTACCTCTGGACAGTGTACTAGAAGAGGGGTCAAAGCATTTGAGAAGCCTTATTAAAAGTAGGTTTAAAAAAATCTAAGCCTATAGTCTCTCACAACTTTTGTAGTTTTTAAAGAAGGAAATGAGAAGCGAACTCAGAGGTCGCCTGAGTTTGGTTCCTAGTACACATGTTGTATAGCTCATGAGTGCCTGTACCTCCAGCTTCAGAATATTCAATGCTTTCTGGCCTCCACTGGTACATGCACAGATATGCTTACACACACACACACACACACACACACACACACACTATAAACATACAATTTTAAAAATAATTTGAAATAGATCTTTAAAGAAGGCAACCATATCACAACTAGCAATGAATCAGCTAGTTCTACATTTCAACACTGTATTCAAACTTTTAAAATATTTTATTAATTCTTTGAAAATTTTATACAGTATATTTTTATTAAATTCATCTTCTTCATTCCCTCTAACTCATTCTCAGTCTCAACCCCATTTCTCTATCTACACCGAACTTCAAGTCCCCATTCTTTAATAACTTATGAATTTCAATTTGTATTGTCCATATATTCATAGATGTGGGATTGCCCACTGGAGCATAGGAGACCTACCAGTGGACACACCCATAAAGAAATCACTGGTTCTTTATAAAACAATATGGTGGATTTTATTAAGAGTAAAGGCAATCACCATTAATGTTATTAATTGACAAGAATTTTAGAGTTGATCCAGCCTTTCAGAGTAACTTAGCTTAACCTTCCTCTAAGAACACTTCTTTCAACATGTCTATAGTTAATAAAAATTGTCTAGCTTTGGTTTTTGTTTGTTTGTTTGTTTGTTTGAGACAGGGTTTCTCTGTGTATGTAGCCCTGGCTGTCCTGGAACTCACTCTGTAGACCAGGCTGGCCTCGAACTCAGAAATCCTCCTGCCTCTGCCTCCCAAGTGCTGAGATTAAAGGCGTGTGCCACCACCGCCCGGTTTAGCTTTGGTTAAAGTAAACTAAACTATATGACAGTTAGGCAGCAGTATTTTACTCACTGAAGAAAAACTGTCTGAAGATACCTTATAATAAAATTGATACTTTTCATTTTACATCATTCTCTGTGTGCAGTTTTGAATTTGGGCCATACCGAGTGAAACATTTATTTTGTCCCCTTCAAAATAACCTAAGAGAAAACATCACACTGCTGCCTTTCCCATTCATAACCACATTCTGTTTGCCTTCTATGACATTCTGTGAGGGAAAAGAAGCTGAAGTTTAAATTCATTCGCATGTTATCCCACTGTGATAAGAAATTATTTCTCCTTAGTCAGCTGTTATCATGCAGATTGCTCTGAAATCAGATTACAGCTGCTTGTTCTGATTGATTGGTTCATTCTGCCTTTAAAAATCATTTCTGTCTCTTATCTGGGAGAATAAAGCTAAGAAGGTAATTATAACACTCACTTGTAAGTTTCTGTAAGTGTCTTAACATAAAACTAGACAGAAACTCTTGTGAAAAAGCGAGGCAGCCATGAGAAGGATTGATCACAGGAGAGATGTCCTCCTCCCTGTCCCTCAGCTCTGGTGGCAGTCAGGAGTGGGCTGCTCAGCTCACCTGGGCTGCTCAGTAAAGCTGATTCTCGATGCTTGGTCTGAGCTGGCCTTGAGGACAGGAGAGCTGTCCCTGCCCCTTGCCAACTGCATCACTGGGTGAGCTAGCCAGGGCAATGCTGGAGAGCTCATCCCGGTGGTGTGGGTGCTGGAGAGGTGGTCGTTTGACCAGCTCAGCTACCACGAAATCATCGGGAGCTTTGGATCTGCAGGACCTTTACGACACAGAGCATCAAGATAGCTTATAGGAGTCCCAGTGAGGATCCAGTATTGATAGCTTAGCAGAATCCAGAAGCCTGTAGCAGACCCAAGACTCATTACAAAGAACATTTGCAAGCAAAGAAGTGGGAACAAAAGGGTGTACTGTGGGATACATTGTGACACACTACAGCTTTCACAATGAGATATTTTTCACAGTGAGATGGGGTTTTGTTTGTTTTATTTTGTGTTTTGTTTGGAGTTTGTGGGATTTTATTTTCTTTTGTGGGGAAGGTTACAAGAAAAAAGGGCAAAAACAAAGGAATGGGGAGATGAGTAAGATTGGAATGAATGATATGAAATTCACAAAGAATCAATGAAAACCTTTTTAAAAAGAAACTAAAAAATAAGCAAGGCAGAAGCATACGTTTTATTTTTACAATGAGTGTCAGGATATTTCAAATAACTCTAGGAGTCACAAAATCATTCGATAACTTTAACCTAATCTCTGCAGTGCTAAGACCAGATCATCCCAGGAACAGTGAGGACTGGAGAATAGGTAGAATTTCAACATTTCCATCCAAGGACACAAATAAGCTCATCCAGCCCATCCTCTCACTCAAAAAGTCAGTGTGTTGACCCAACGTTGTGGACTAGTGTCTTGTGCCCAAAGCTCGCATAAAGGATGCAGACTTTATGTAGATGCCATTTATATTTCTAACTCAGACTGTAGTGTCAGGTGTCTCAAATTTACACTTACAGATCTATGACCTTGAGCACATTTTTAACCACTGTCTGTTTCTTCATTTGCAAAATTAGCAGTATTTTTTTTTCTTGCAAGGTTTTGGATAAGATCAGAGATCACATAGGTAAAGTGCCCAGATACATGTGTCACCCTCAGTAGACCACCAGGATGTGGCAGCACCCATCAGGGAGTTTGTTTTCCACTTCAGTGGTCCTTCTGTCCAGCAGCAAATGAGCTAGCTGGACACACAATTTCCAACATCCCATAAGTTTATCCTACTGGAAGGTGACCTTGGAGAATCTGCACCTAAACAAGCTGCTGCGATGTTTGCTGGCCCTTGGTTCTCCAGCAAAGAGTGTGATTTAAGGCATGGGGTAAAATCCATGCAGCTGACAGAAGCTCAGCAAAGGCAGGTGAGAGGAGGTTAGGAAAGAAAATCCTGGATAATGCGTTTAATTTGATCTGTTCCCTGGAGTCATTAAAATGCATCCTTCCCTGGACTCTAAAATTCTTGAGCTGAAATAATCAGTCCAACACGATTTTTCCCCCTGTAGAAATCACTGGAAGCATACTTTATGGATCCAGAATCCCAGACCTGTTGAAATACTGCCCCTTTGTGTTTCAGGGATGGAGACACCTCTATGGGAAACATTTCTAACAAGCTGACTATATATACAGTGGAAATAACCCAAATAACCCATCTATTGTGAAAGGTTAAGATGTGGGTACCAGAGTACAATTTTTACACATGTAATTAACACAGAGACAGTTACCTACTTTCAAGGGACTCCCAAGTGAATTCAGTGGGAATTATTGACCTCTTAAGCATACCCTCTTCAAAGAAGTAAAAGAGAAAGACTTAAGAGAAATAATTAGGTTTTCTCCTTCTGTTACCATACTGTATTTTATTTTTTTTTATTTCTCCCTCCATTTACTGAACAACTACCATAGCAGAACAGTTAGAATACAGACCTTGGAATCTGGTTTCCAAATCGAACATTTGTGAAAACTTGAGTGAATTGTTTAACGTCTCTGTGCCTCAGCTTTTGAAGTCTGTAAGATGGTAGTAATGTTTCATAGCATATGTAACAGAGAATGGCCTTGTAGAACATCAAAGAGAGGAGAGGCCCTTGATCCTGAGAAGGCTCAATGCCCCAGTATAGGGGAAAGCCAGGTCAGGGAAGCAGGAGTGGGTTGGTGAGCAGGGGGAAGAGGGGATGGGATAGGGTGTTTTCAGAGGGGAAACCAGAAAAGGGGGATAACATTTGAAATGTAAATAAAGGAAATATCTAATAAAAATGAATAAAAAACCAAAATTAAAAAATAGATGGTAGTAATGTGGACCTGCTTCAAGTTCCTATTCTAAGGATGCCTGTGATTCCTAGAGTAGAGTTTAATACTTAGAACAGGGCCTGCCACCATGTAAACACTGAATAATGGGGGCTCTTATTCATTATTATTGTCTATTTTCCTTTCTCAGGATTTGTTCTAGAGTACAGACCATGTACAGAGAGTGAGAGATTTTAGAGTTCTCAGTCCTAAATGTAATGTCTTTATCAGCAACTTTACCCCAAGGCTCAGGGCTCTATGCAGGAGGACAAAAGTGGTAAAAGCCAGAGATGGGGGATAACTCTGGTGAAACTCTGTCTTCCAGGTACAACCAGGTTTATTGACATGTAAATTCACAAAGATGCATGCTGTATGTACAATACTTGCATAGGTTCAAAATAAACAAACCCCCAGCACAAAGTCCCACCTCTAACTAACAAGCTCTTTGCAATGGATAGTTGTTGGGAGGAGAAACATCAGTTTTCTGCAATAGAGTAGCAATGGGTATATCTTCTAAGTCAGGTCCCATGCTCAGGAACAGTTGCCCAACACAAAACAGACTCCATGATTTTTGGTTTGGTTTCGTTTTTTTGTCTTTGTTGTGTTGGTTGGTTGGTTGGTTGGTAGTTTGGTTTGGTTTGGTTTCATATATTTTATCTTTTTGAGTGTTTTGTTTATTTCTTTTGATTTTGGAGAAAGAAAAATGTAAAATTTGGTGGGTACAGAGGTTAGGACATTTAGGAGGAGTTTGGGAAGAAGAAAAATATGATCAAAATATATTATATGAAAAAGTGTTTAAACTAATAAATAAAACACCAGATAAAATAAAGAAAGAATGTAGAATTGAATGTACAGAAGATTAAAGTGGTCCATGCTTCTTTAAACCTTATATCACAGATCTGGGGCCCTAAATTATTTGGGATTTTGGCCTTACAACTGCAGAGCAAAGAAGAATAAAGATCTTGGTTAAATAAAAACTCTAAGAGAAAAAATCCTGATCCTTCAAGAAGCCACTGGAAATATTAAAGCCAAGTGCTCCAAACACAGTCAGAATTACCTTGGTGAGTCTGTAGAAGCTTGACAGGCTTCATATTTCTTAAATCTCCTCAGTGAAATGCAGTTATCCTCTAAGTCGAGAGATTATTTATATTTTTAAACTAAAGGGCAGATACTGTCAGATGGACAGACCTGAATCATGCTGCCTTCCTCTTATTAAAATACCCTTATAGAATTACAGTCCTTAGAATTCTCTGCTAAAATGGGCATGTGCCCACACACATTTGCCACAGTTATTCATTATATATTAACATTATGTGTAATGTTAATTTGGGAAATTCTTCCTAACCTCATAGCTAAAGCTGAAGAGGCTCTGAATAACTATATTTTTTTAAATATCATTTCTCATCTCAAAAAATAATGCTTATCATAGTAGACATAGATAATACTAAAAAACTGAAGAAAAGTATCCTTAGGACAAGGAGATGATTAATTTTAACCTTTAAACTTTCTTCCAGATGCATATGTATGACCTGTGTAGTTTGTAAGACAGGTAGAGCTGCAGAGGTCATGAGACACAGAACATTCTGCTCCTGGTTGAAATCCAGAGTTATCCTCCAGGTCCTGTTGGTTGATGAGGTTCTCACAGTTCTTGCTTTCATTTCTTGTCCACAAAGGTCCTGTCTCTGCTCATTACCAGGTCGGCTCCCTCTTGAAACACAGGCATGTATACATGTGTGAATACATGTGGAGATACATACTTACATACATGCACACACAAAGACATCACTCATTAACATCTGTTACTGCTGTACACCGAAAACTAGGAAGAAACATTCATTGCAACAAAGCATCAGATAAGACATTGTTCAAGTCTTTTGAACACTCTTTGCCTTCTTCACTGTGAAAAGATTCCACCACTTGTCCCATGCACCTGGGTTCAACTGCTCAGGTCTCCCTGTTCTTCGCTTATGAAGAGCAGCCTAGGCATTTTCTACTGCCCTTGTCCCTGTGGTACAAAGAGCTTTCAGGCATCAAATTCTAAAGCAAAAGGAGTTTCTTTCAATAGTTTCAATTTCCTAATTCTATTACATCGTGATACGTAATTTTGTATCCTTTTAAAAATTAAATCATATTGTGAACTATATATACTAAGTATTTAATGCTTTGTAATATTTTATTATCACAATGGGTGTTTGAGGAAAATTTGGCTCAGGAAGATGGAGGGCATGAGAATAGATACATGAGGAATGAGTTTACTTATTAGTGTCCCTGAGCCACAGGGGAAAGGACATGGTGACCTACCAATAACAGTGTAAATCCCACGAGAATGTCTATAGATTCTTCTCCTGAAGGCAAAAGGCTGGAGCTGTAGGAAATGTGGCTGCAGTTATGCTTGGCAGTGTAGTATGCCACATGCACCCACCACACCTAAGTCTTTCCCATTGTTAAGTGGTTATGAGCCTTCCATAGTCTTCAAGGGATTTAAGAAAGGAACACCTCGCTTCAGTAGGTCTCAAGGAATATGTTGACTGGTTACTTTGCTAATGAAATAGCTGTGGAATGGGACAACTCTTTGTGCTTCTCGGGTGAGCATTTGTTCGTATACCATCTCTTTCCCACAGTTAGAGTTTTACTTTGTAGTGAAGCACCATGTGGGTATTCTAAGTTCTTTCTTTTCAATTATGTCAGTTCCTATTTGGATATCCCATTTTGTTATGCCAAGACTTATATCATTATTTATTATCTGCCTTCAAAAGGAAGCCTGCAATCTTGTGGGGGTGAGTAACATCCAGGAGACCTCAAAACCACAGTTTTTTAAGATATAGTTATGCAATTATTTGGTTATGTTCCAGGAAAAGAACAAAAGATATTTTCTCTCTGAGAAAGAGTTGAATAGTATGTTTCTAAATATAGGAGAAGCTGGTGTCTAAGTGTTGTCCCTGAATCTGATGGGCCAGTACTATATTTTACCATATGTCACAGCTTATACACTTTAGAATTAAGTCAGAACTATTGTTCTTCTTCCTCCTTGTCCAAGGCATCATCTGTGATCCAAAAATAATATTAAGCTGACATATGAGAGACCCTATTTCAATATGGGTTTCAAAATGTACCCATTTACATGTCTGCCACATAAGCAGGTTGTATGGTTGCCATATAGTTTGTCCCCCAAGAGATGGAAACTTGATTCCCAAAGTTGTAGTATTGGGAGATGAGACAGAACTTTTAAAGCTGTGGGTCTTTAGGTCACTGAGAGAGCTAGTCTTAAAAACAACTTAGTTTGCTCTCATGGGATACCTGTGAACTCTTGCAAAGTAAGTAGTTATAGGAATTGAGCCCTGATACTCTCTCTGACTTGCTGTCTGGTGACATAATCTCTCATTGCCACAGACACTCCTACTGTGACATCATTTGTCCTTGGGTTCTCATCAGAAGAAAGGTAGATGGAAAAGCCCCATATTGGGCTCTTAGACTCCAAAACTGTAAGCTAAATAAAACCTCTTTTAAAAATATAGAGTCACCTCCCTTGGACATTTCTTGAATAATTTCTAAAGGATAAATACGCTGGTGGGATCCTTAAAAACTAAGTGCTGGTGTGACTCCCCTTGACCTAGGCTACATGTGTTTTGTTCAGAATGGCAGGCTCAGGATAATCAGAATTCTTGCATGGCAATGAATTTCCCTCACTTCCATTCCCAGCACCAAGCATTCTGAGAAAATAGACAAATGCTTTATATATATTTTTTAACTTAGCATTAGAAATCATACACAATCTCTTTAGCTGTACTCTACAAGTTACTAAAAGGTCATATGCCAGTTTACAGTCAAGGGAGTAAATAAGGCAAGACCTCTTTCCAAGAGCATAATAAAAAATTCACATGGTAGAAAGAGAAAACTGAATCTTTCCCCTTATCCTCTGACCTCCACATGCTTGCCGTGGCACATGCATTACACACACATAAATAAGTGATTTTTAAATAAGCATTTTTCTAAAAGTCAAGGGTGTGGCATGCATCTTTGTTGTATCTGTTTTTGGAACATGCTCTCTGTCTCGACGGTGTCACAGTGGCTCTGCCCTCAGCAGGAGTCAAGTTAGACAAGCTTACCTGGCTGCTGCTTCCGTGCTGTGCATCTTACATCCCACCACAATCTGTGGGCGCGTCACCAGCGTCACATCTCATCTGACATTACCAGCATGTGTTTCCTTATGGAACTTACCTATTTTATGTCTCATTTTCTCCTGATCCCATTAGGTGACTGGAGGCAGAACTTCACACTGGAAAAAGCATTGAACTGAAAAGTCATGTTCTGATGCCTCCTCTAATGAGCTGTGTTACCTTGAGCATTCCAAGCAACTGTGACTTTCTAATTTATACAATGCTGGGGAACTGAGTTAGGCAGATAAGGTAGAAACAGTCCTTAGTATCAACTCTAATCATTTATTTTGTTCTTTTACTAAATGTATTTAATTTTTTCCTTTCAACCTAACATTAGCCCTTCCCTTTCTGCCTATATCCTCTCATCCAAGTTCTCCCCCAACTCCCACATCCCCTTCTCACTTGAAAAGGCAAAAACACCCTCTGGGTGTCTAACACACACACACACACATACACACACACACACTCACACTCACACCCTCACTCCCCCACCATCACCACCACCACCATCCACGTGCACATCAAGTCACTGCGGCACATCCTTTCCCACTGAGGCCAAACAAGGTTGTTCATTTAGGCGTGCAGAATCCATAGGAAAGGAGGCAGGCAACAGGATCAGGCATAGGCCCTGCTCCAGTGGGTTGGGTGACCCACATGAAGACCAAGTTGCTCATCTACTACCTATGTGCAGGAAGCTTAGGTCTAGCCCATGCTCACTCTTTGGTTGGTAATTCAGTATCTGGGAGCTTCTAAGAGTTCAGATTTGTTGTCTCTCTTGGTCTTCCTGTGAAGTCCCTGTCCTCTTTGAGTCCCTCAATTTTTCTCCCAATTCCTTCATAATATTCTTTGAACTCCATCTAGTGTTTGGATGTGAGTCTCCGTGTATTTTTCCATTGGGTACTTGGTAGAGCCTCTCAGAGAACAGTTATGCTAGGTTCCTGTGTGCAAGCATAATGGGGTATCACTAATGTCAGGTTGGTTCTTGCCCATGGGATGGTTCTCAATTTGGGGCAGTCATTGATTGGCTGTTCCCTCAGTCTCTGCTCTATCTTTGTCCCTGCCAACCTCATAGGCAGGACACATTTTTTGGGTCAAATGCTTTGTAGGTAAGTTGTTGTTCCTAATCCTTCCACTGGGAGTTCTTCCTGGCTACAGGAAGTGGCCACTTCAGGATCCATATCCCCCTCTAGTAGGAGTCTTAGCTAGAGTCACCCCTCAGATTCTCTGGGGTCTCTCCCCATCCCAAGTCTCTGGCACCTCCTCTAGATTGCTCCCCCCCCAGCCCATCTCCCTTCTCTCTCCCCTGATATCCCTACATATGATCTTGACACCCTGCAATGGAATACTAGTCATTCATTAAAAACAAGGACAAAATGAATTTCACAAGCAAGTAGACGGAACTAGAAAATATCTTGAGTGATGTAACCCAGACTCAAAAGAACATGCAAAAACCAAAAGATAACTTCTACTGATTTAGAAGTGGATATTAGCTGTAAAGTATAGGATAACTATGCTAAATACAACAGCCCCAAGGAAGCCAAATAATGAGAATGACACAAAGAAAGATGTTTGAATCTTTCTCAGAAGAGGAACATAATAGATATTGGAGATTGATGGAAGGAGGGAACTGAGTGGAAGAGGGGATGGGAAGGGGGAACTCTACTCATTTTGAAGCCTAGGGTGAGTTAAGAAATAAATGGAGAGTAACGACAAATAGCTGTTTAATCCCATTTAAAAGATTTGCCTAGACCAACTTTGCTCCTGTGACCAAGCAGCCAGCTCAGCCAGATATGCAGGGAACACCAGAGTAAAAGATCACTCGGGACACAGACCACCCGGGTTCCTTCTGCATGTAGGAGCTGGGCAGCCCTCCAGCTGTCTGGGCACTATCCTGCAAGGGAGCATCTGACTTGCAGAGAGTCCTGTGCTTAGAGGGAGTCCTGCTTTCAGAGACCTGTGCCACATCTGACACGGGGAAGATCCTACTTCCTAATACTCTCTCAAGAACTGGCAGGAGCAGGTTATTTGGTAAGAATCATCCCACACCCCTAGAGGCCCAGAGCCACTCACTACCCAGATCATCACTCCTCATCCTTCCCTTCTGCCCCTCCCTCCTCCACTGCCACTGCCCTGTTCTGTGGGATGTGGTAGGCCTGTGCCTCTTCTGACATGGGGAGGAGCCTAATTCCTGATACTCTCTAGAGAACTGGCAGGAGAAGGGCATTCGAGAACTAGCACCAATAGATGCATTCGAACTGGTAGAAGAGGGGCATTCAAGAACCAGCATCAGCAGAGCATTTGAGATCCGGCAGCAGCAGAACATTTGAGAAATAGCAGCCTACAGTGCATTCATCCCGTGCCAAGTCTGCCACAGGAGAGACCGCATCACCTGACACCTCCTGGAGAACCAGCTGTTTGCAGGGCATTGGATAGAAAGGGAATCCAGGAGTACAGAAACACAGGCCTGAAAGACAGAGAAGATAGAGACAGCAAGACCAGCTAACTCCAGAGATAACAAGAGAACCCTACCAACAGAAACCCAGGCAACATGGAACCATCAGAAGCCAGTTCTCTCACAACAGCAAATACTGCTTACTCCATCACACCAGAAAAGCAAGAACTAAATTTAAAATCACATTTTATATTGTTGATGGAGGACTTCAAGTA
Source organism: Apodemus agrarius (assembly GCA_964023405.1). NCBI lineage: Eukaryota > Metazoa > Chordata > Mammalia > Rodentia > Muridae > Apodemus > Apodemus agrarius. Next base: position 79,268,957 of record OZ030011.1, read on the forward strand.
GGACATAAATAACTGCCTTAAAGAAATACAGGAGATCTTGGCTCTCGGACGCTGGATAGATCTGACAGGCAGAGCCAGATACGCAGACATAGCCCGAGTCTAACATTGCTTGGGTCTCAGCCTCTCAGGCTTCTGCCTGCATCAAGGGCCAAGGCAGCTCTGCGGGCTGTCTGTGTACCAGTCCTGTCAGGGTTCATTTGCCCTGCAGAGTGATCAGCAATTGGAAAAAGTCCCAGCAGCATCCGCCATCTTCACTCCCTGACAGAGCAGACAGGCAGCACCAGGTTCACAGAGACAACCAGAGTATAACATTGCTTGGAGCAAGACACACCAGGGCTCCAACAGCACCCAAGAGGAGGGCAGCACATCAGCAATCTGGGCCAGGGGAAACCCAGTCATCCAGCTGTGCAGAAATAGCCTTACAGGCTCACAGGAAGTTCAAGCATCAGCCAGTAATAAGACCAACTAATGCCAGAGATAACCAGATGGCAAGGCAAATGTAGGAACGTTACTAACAGAAATCAAGGCAATATGGCAGCATCTGAACCCAATTCTGCAACAACAGCAAGTCCTGGATACCCCAACACACCAGAAAAACAAGATTTGAATTTAAAATCACTGGTCATGATGCTGTTAGAGGAACACAAGAAGGAAAAAAATTAATCTCTTAAAGAAATACAGAAGAAAATTGTAGTGGCTATTCCTGGTTGTCAACTTGACTATATGTGGAATGAACTACAATCTAGAATTGGAAGGCTCACCTATGATCCTAATTTGGAGGCTCAGAGATATAAGTTTCTGACCTGGACTTAGCATGGAGATCTTGAAGCATGGATTCCAGTCAAGGTCATCTGGGATTAAAGGTGTGGAGACATACACCTTTAATCCCAGACTTCAAGTTCATCTGGGATTAAAGGTGTACACCTTTAATCTGGGCTACACCTTCTACTGGAGACATATATAAGGACATTGAAAGAAGGAAGACTGATTCTTCCTTGCCGGCTTGCTTCGTGGGACTGAGCAACTGCAAGATCCTTGGACTTCCATCCACAGCTGCTGCTGACTACTGTTGGGGAGTTGGACTACAGACTGTAAGTCATCGACAAATTCCCTAACTACATAGAGACTGCCCATACGATCTGTGACTCTAGAGAACCCAGACTAATACATAAGTGGTACCGGGAGTGGTTCTAGAGGAGCAGAAGTATAAGGATGAATGTTTCAAAATTTTGGAGTTGGTTGGTTGACCCACCAGCACTCTCAATTACTGAAACCTCTCCAAATTCTCTCCCTCCTGGGAGCTCGGGGGATATTGAAAACCCATGGATGAAACTATATTCCAAGCTTAAAGAAGCTAAAGCCTTTGATTATCTTGATGAATTAGGTGATTCGGTGGTATACAATACGTTCTACAAGTTGGGGAAAAAACCGGAAAATGATTTTGCTGGCTTGTTACTCTTAGCATCTCGGGAGAAAGCAATGAAGGAAAGGAAGGAGTTGTGTGATAAAATCGAACAGCTCCAGACTCAAGTAAACAATCTAAAAGTTTCCAAGTGTGCCCTTGAAGAGAATCTTCTTTCCAGCAGCCATAGAGCTCAAGTAGCAGAAAATCAAACTGAAGCACTCATTATAAGGTTGGCTGAAATACAGCGAAAATTCAAGTCTCAACCTCAGAGGGTGTCAGCAGTTAAAGTAAGGGCATTAATTGGCAAAGAATGGGATCCTATAACTTGGGATGGGGATGTGTGGGAAGACCCTGTTGAATCTTCAGATTTTCAAGGATTTGCTCCACCTGAAGAAGTAGTACCCTCAGCCCCACCCCTTGAATTAATGCCTTCTCCATTTGAGGAAAGTAATCCCTCAGAGCCTGATAGACCAGCAGTGACTTTTACTGACAATATTGATGTTTCTCCGGGCCCACCAATAGTTTCTTCTAGACCTATAACCAGACTCAAGGCAAAACAGGCCCCTAAAGGGGAGGTAGAAAGTGTAGTCCATGAGGAAATACACTATACTGCTAAGGAGCTTAATGAGTTTGCTAACTCATTCAAGCAGAAGTCTGGGGAATATGCATGGGAATGGATTTTAAGGGTGTGGGATAATGGTGGAAGGAACATAAAATTAGAGCAGGCTGAGTTTATCGGCATGGGTCCTCTGAGTGGAGATTCTAGGTTTAATATAGAAGCTCGCACAGTTAAAAAAAGTGTCAAAAGTTTGTTTGATTGGTTGGCTGAAGTATTTATTAAAAGATGGCCTACTGAAAAGGAGTTGGAGATGCCTGATATCCCTTGGCTTAGTGTTGATGAAGGGATTTTAAGGCTTAGGGAAATTGCAATGCTAGAGTGGATACGTTGTATAAAACCTAATCCCCCACAATGGGAAGGTCCAGAAGACATGCCTTTCACCAGTCCTATAAGACGCAAACTGGTGAGAGGGGCACCGGCACATTTAAAGAGTTTTGTTCTTGCCCTTTTCCTTGTGCCAGACCTTAGGGTTGGAGATGCTGCTGCTCAATTAGATGAATTAAATTCAATGGGTTTAATCGGGCCCCGAGTTAACAAGGGCCAGGTGGCAGCATTGAATCGCCAGAGACAAGGTGATCGTAGTTTTTATAATGGACAGCGTAGACAAAACAATGTTTATAATGACGTACCCGGTAATGGGCAGAGAGGTGGAATTTATAATGGTATGACTCGTTTGGACCTTTGGTACTGGCTAATCAATCATGGTGTTTCCAGGGATGAAATGCATAGGAAACCTACTGCATATCTGTTTGAGCTGTATAAGCAGAAAAATCCTCAAACAAATGATAAAAAGGCTGCATTGAATCATGGCAAAAGGCAATCTCGGCCAGTGAATCAATTTCCAGACTTGAGCCAGTTTGCAGATCCAGAGCCCCTTGAATGAAGGGGTGGCCAGGTTCCCCTGAGGAAGGATTTTGATAAGACACCTAAAAGTTTTGCTGTTACTCTTTCTCCAATTCTTCCCCAGAGGGACCTAAGGCCTTTTACAAGGGTAACTGTACACTGGGGGAAAGGAAATAATCAGACTTTCAAGGGCCTATTGGATACTGGTTCTGAATTGACACTGATCCCAGGAGATCCCAAGAAACATTGTGGCCCTCCAGTTAGAGTAGGGGCTTATGGAGGACAGGTGATTAATGGAGTTTTGACGGATGTCCGACTCACAGTAGGTCCAGTGGGTCCCCGAACACATCCTGTAGTCATTTCCCCAGTTCCAGAATGTATAATTGGGATAGATATACTCAGAAATTGGCAGAATTCTCACATTGGTTCCCTGACCTGTAGAGTGAGGGCTATTATGGTTGGAAAGGCAAAATGGAAGCCTTTAGAGTTGCCTCTGCCAAAGAAAATAGTGAATCAAAAACAGTATCGTATTCCTGGAGGAATTGCAGAAATTACTGCCACGATCAAGGACTTGAAAGATGCAGGGGTGGTGGTTCCCACCACATCTCCCTTTAACTCTCCCATCTGGCCAGTGCAGAAGACAGATGGATCATGGAGGATGACAGTTGACTATAGAAAATTAAATCAGGTAGTAACTCCAATTGCAGCTGCTGTACCAGATGTAGTTTCGTTACTTGAGCAAATTAACACATCTCCTGGAACCTGGTATGCAGCTATTGACCTGGCAAATGCCTTCTTCTCAGTACCGGTCCATAAGGACCACCAGAAGCAATTTGCTTTCAGTTGGCAAGGCCAGCAGTATACCTTTACAGTTTTGCCTCAAGGATATATTAACTCTCCTGCCCTGTGTCATAACTTAGTTAGAAGGGATCTTGATCGTTTGTCTCTTCCACAAAATATCACATTGGTGCACTATATAGATGACATTATGCTGATTGGAACAAGTGAGCAGGAAGTAGCAACCACTTTGGATTCATTGGTAACACATATGCGTATCAGAGGATGGGAAATAAATCCAACCAAAATTCAAGGACCATCTACCTCAGTGAAATTCTTAGGAGTACAATGGTGTGGGGCATGCAGAGATATTCCTTCTAAGGTGAAAGATAAGTTATTGCACCTGGCCCCTCCCACCACCAAGAAAGAAGCACAACGTTTAGTGGGTCTATTTGGATTTTGGAGACAGCACATTCCTCATTTGGGTGTGTTACTCAGGCCTATTTACCAAGTGACAAGGAAAGCTGCTAGCTTTGTGTGGGGCCCAGAACAGGAGAAGGCTCTTCAACAGGTCCAGGCTGCTGTGCAGGCTGCATTACCACTTGGACCATATGATCCAGCAGACCCAATGGTACTTGAGGTGTCGGTGGCAGATAGAGATGCTGTTTGGAGCCTCTGGCAGGCCCCTGTAGGTGAATCACAGAAGAGACCTTTGGGATTTTGGAGCAAAGCTTTACCGTCATCCGCAGACAACTACTCTCCCTTTGAAAAACAACTCTTGGCCTGCTATTGGGCCTTAGTGGAAACTGAACGTTTGACAATAGGACACCAAGTTACTATGCGACCTGAACTCCCCATCATGAGTTGGGTATTATCAGACCCTCCAAATCATAAAGTAGGGCGTGCACAACAGCAGTCTATTGTCAAATGGAAGTGGTATATACGTGATCGGGCCAGAGCAGGTCCTGAAGGCACAAGCAAGTTACATGAAGAAGTTGCTCAGATGCCTATGGTTTCTACTCCTGTTACAATGCCATCTGCTGCCAAGCATGCACCTATAGCCTCATGGGGTGTTCCCTATGACCAGCTGACTGAAGAAGAGAAGACTAGGGCCTGGTTTACTGATGGCTCTGCACGTTATGCAGGTGCCACCCAGAAGTGGACAGCTGCAGCATTACAACCCCTTTCTGGGACAACCCTGAAAGATACAGGTGAAGGAAAATCTTCACAGTGGGCAGAACTTCGGGCAGTGCACATGGTATTACAGTTTGTTTGGAAGAAGAAATGGCCAGATATACGATTGTTCACTGACTCATGGGCTGTAGCCAATGGATTGGCTGGATGGTCAGGGACGTGGAAAGATCACGATTGGAAAATTGGTGAGAAAGACATTTGGGGAAGAAGTATGTGGATAGATCTTTCCAAGTGGGCAAAGGATGTGAAGATATTTGTGTCCCATGTAAATGCTCACCAAAAGGTGACTTCAGCTGAGGAGGAGTTCAACAATCAAGTGGATAAGATGACGCGTTCTGTGGACAGTCAGCCTCTTTCCCCAGCCACCCCAGTTATTGCCCAGTGGGCACATGAACAAAGTGGCCATGGTGGCCGAGACGGAGGTTATGCTTGGGCTCAGCAACATGGACTTCCACTCACCAAGGCTGACCTGGCTACAGCTGCTGCTGAATGCCAGATCTGCCAACAGCAGAAACCAACACTGAGCCCCAGATACGGCACCATTCCTCGAGGTGACCAGCCTGCAACCTGGTGGCAGGTTGACTACATTGGACCACTTCCCCCATGGAAAGGACAACGTTTTGTTCTTACTGGAGTAGATACTTATTCTGGTTATGGATTTGCCTTTCCTGCGCGTAATGCTTCTGCCAAAACCACCATCCGTGGACTCACAGAATGCCTCATCTATCGTCATGGTATTCCACACAGTATTGCTTCTGACCAAGGAACTCATTTCACAGCCAGAGAAGTGCGACAGTGGGCCCACGATCATGGAATTTACTGGTCTTACCATGTTCCCCATCATCCTGAAGCAGCTGGTCTGATAGAAAGATGGAATGGCCTTTTGAAGACACAGTTACAGCGCCAATTAGGTGGCAACAGCATGGAGGGCTGGGGCAGAGTTCTTCAGAAGGCAGTATATGCTTTGAATCAGCGTTCAATATATGGTACAGTTTCTCCCATAGCCAGGATTCATGGGTCCAGGAATCAAGGGGTGGAAAAGGGAATAGTTCCACTCACTATCACTCCTAGTGACCCGCTAGGAAAATTTTTGCTTCCTGTCCCCACAACTTTAGGTTCTGCTGGCCTAGAAGTTTTGGTTCCAGAGGGGGGAGTGCTCCTACCTGGAGCCACAACAAACATTCCATTGAACTGGAAGCTCAGATTTCCCCCTGGCCATTTTGGGCTTCTAATGCCCTTAAACCATCAGGCTAAGAAAGGAATAACTGTGTTAGGAGGGGTGATAGATCCAGATTACAGTGGGGAAATTGGATTGCCTCTCCACAATGGAGGTAAGCAGGATTATGTCTGGAGAGCAGGAGATCCCCTAGGGCGTCTCTTAGTACTACCCTGTCCTGTGATTAAAGTCAATGGGAAACTACAACAGCATAATCCAAGCAGGATGAGGAAGGATGACCCATCAGGAATGAAGGTATGGGTCAATCCTCCAGGAAAAGAGCCAAGACCTGCTGAGGTGCTTGCTGAAGGTGAAGGAAATACAGAATGGGTAGCAGAGGATGGTAGTTATAAATACCAGCTAAGGCCACGTAACCAGTTGCAGAAACGAGGATTATAAGTAATATGAATGCTTCTATCTTATTTTGTTAAGGATACATTTGTCTTCCAATTCCTTTAACATCAATTGGTATTGAGACACTAAAAGAATGTTCCCAAGGGACATTGCCCCATTGTAAATTTACAAATGCGTTTGCGATTGTACGAGGAATAGTTATATCATGTTAGGCGTATTCACGACCTTGTTATTGTTTCATGTGGACATGAGATATTATCTGTGTCAAGTTGACAAGGGGTGGATTGTAGTGGCTATTCCTGGTTGTCAACTTGACTATATGTGGAATGAACTACAATCTAGAATTGGAAGGCTCACCTATGATCCTAATTTGGAGGCTCAGAGATATAAGTTTCTGACCTGGACTTAGCATGGAGATCTTGAAGCATGGATTCCAGTCAAGGTCATCTGGGATTAAAGGTGTGGAGACATACACCTTTAATCCCAGACTTCAAGTTCATCTGGGATTAAAGGTGTACACCTTTAATCTGGGCTACACCTTCTACTGGAGACATATATAAGGACATTGAAAGAAGGAAGACTGATTCTTCCTTGCCGGCTTGCTTCGTGGGACTGAGCAACTGCAAGATCCTTGGACTTCCATCCACAGCTGCTGCTGACTACTGTTGGGGAGTTGGACTACAGACTGTAAGTCATCGACAAATTCCCTAACTACATAGAGACTGCCCATACGATCTGTGACTCTAGAGAACCCAGACTAATACAAAAATGCATCAAAAGGTGGAAGTCCTTGCAAGGGAAATACAAAAATCACTTAAAGAATTTCAGGAGAATATGGGTCAAAAGATAGAAACCAATAAAGAGGAAATGCAAAAATCACTTAAAGAATTTCAGGAGAATATGGGTCAAAAGATAAAAACCAATAAAGAGGAAATGCAAAAATCACTTAAAGAAATACAGGAGAACTTGGGTCAACAGGCAGATGAAAGAGGAAACACAAAAATCTCTTGAAGAATTACAGGAAAACACAAACAAACAAGTGAAATAACTGAACAAAACCATCCAGGATCTAAAAACAGAAGTAGAAACAACTAAGAAATTGCAAAGGGAGACAACTTTAAAGGGAGACAATTTTGGAGATAGAAAACCTTGGGAAGAAATCAGGGGCCATTGATGCAAATATCAACAACAGAATACAAGAGATAGAAGAAAGAATCTCAGATGCCTAAGATACCCTAGAAACCATTGACTCAACAGTGAAAGAAAATGCAAAATGCATAAAGCTGGTAACCCAAAGCATCCAGGAAATCCAGGACACAATAAGAAGACCAAATCTAAGGATTATAGATATAGAAGAAAGCAAGGATTTACATCTTAAAGTCCCAGTAAATATCTTCAACAAAATTATAGAAGAAAACTTCTCTAACATAAAGAAAGAGATGCCCCTGAACATGCAAGAAGCCTACAGAACACCAACCAGATTGGACCAGAGCAGAAATACCTCCTGTCACATAATAATCAAAACACAAAATACACTAAAAAGAAAGAATATTAAAATCAGTGAGAGAATAACGTCAAGTAACATATAAAGGAAGACCTATCAGAATTACACCAGACTTCTCACCAGAGACTATGAAAGCCAGAAGAGCCTGGGCAGATGTCATACAGACCCTAAGAGAACATAAATGTCAGCCCAGACTACTATATCCAGCAAAACTTTCAATTACCATAGTTGGAGAAAACAAGACATTCCTTGACAAAAGCAAATTTATACAATATCTTTCCACAAATCCAGCTCTGCAAAGGATAATGTGTGGAAAATACCAACACAAGGCAGCAAACCACACCGTAGAAAAATCAATAAACCCAACAGAAGATAGCTACACAACCAGAATTTCACCTTTAACTAAAAAGATAACAGTAAGCAACAATCACTTTTCCTTAATATCTCTTAATATCAATGGCCTCAATTCCCCAATAAAGACATCGACTAACAGACTGGATATGTAAAGGACCCAGCATTTTGCTGCATACAATAAACCCACCTCAATGACAAAGACAGTCACTATTTAAGTGTCAAAGGTTGGAAAACAATTTTCCAAGCAAATGGTCCCAAGAAACAAGCTGGAGTGGCCATTCTTATATCAGATAAAATTGACTTTCAACCAAAAGATGTCAAAAAAGATAAAGAGGTACACTTCATACTGGTGAAAGGAAAAGTCTACCAAGATGAACTCTCAATTCTGAACATCTATGCTCCGAGTGCAAGTGCACTCACATTCATTAAAGAAACTTTAATAAAGCTCAAAGCATACATTGGACCCCACACAATAACAGTGGGAAACTTCAATACCCCACTCTCAAAGATGGACAAATCATGGAATCAGAAGCTAAACAGAGTAACAGTGGAACTAACTGAAGTTATGGGCCAAATGGATTAACAGATATTTATAGAACATTCCATCCTAAAGCAAAAGAATATACTTTCTTCTCAGCACCTCATGGTACCTTCTCCAAAATTGACCATATAATTGGTCACAAAACAGGCCTCAACAGATACAGAAATATTGAAATTATTCCATGTATCTTATCAGATCACCAGGGGCTAAGGCTGGTCTTAACCTCAAACAAAAACAATGGAAAACACACATACACATGGACCTTGAACAATGCTCTTCTCTACAATAGCTTGGTCAAGGAAGAAATTAAAGGCTTTTTAGAATTTAATTAAAATGAAAACACTTCATACCAAGATTTATGGGATACAATGAAAGCAGTGGTAAGAGGAAAACTCTAGCTCTGAATGCCTCCAAAAAGAGAATGGAGAGAGCTTACACTAACTGCTTCACAGTGCACTTGAAAGCTCTAGAACAAAAGGAAGCAAATACCCCCAAGAGGAGTAGACAAATAATCAAACTTAGGGATGAAATCAACTAAATAGAAACAAAAAGAACTAAACAAAGAATCAAAAAAGACAAGGATCTTTGAAAAAATCAACCAGATAGATAAACCCTTAGACAGACTAACCAGAGGGCACAGAGACAGCATCCAAATTAATAAAATCAGAAATGAAAATGGAGACATAACAATAGAAACTGTGGAAATTCAAAAAATCATCAGATCCCACTACAAGAATTTATACTCAACAAGGTTTGAAAACCTGGATGAAATGGACAACTTTCTAGATACATACCAGGTACCAATATTAAAACAGGATCAGGTAAATCATGTAAATAGTCCCATACATCCTGAGGAAATAGAAGCAGTCATTAATAGTAACCCATCATAAAAGAAGCCCAGGACCAGGTATGTTTAGCAGGGAATTCTATCAGATCTTCAAAGAAGAATTAATACCTATACTCTTTAAACTTTTCCACAAAGTAGAAACTCAAGGAATACTACCCAACTCATTCTATGAAGCCACAATAATGCTAATACCTAAACCAAACAAAGACCAAACAAGGAAGGAGAACTTCAGACCAATCTCTCTCATGAACATTAATGCAAAAAACTCAACAAAATCCTGGCCAACTGAATCCAAGAATGCATAAAAAACTATAATTCACCATGATCAGGTAGGCTTCATCCCAGGGATGCAGGAATGGTTCAATATACAGAAATCTGTCAATGTAATCCACTACATTAACAAACTAAAGGAAAAAAATGACATGGTCATTTCATTCAATGCTGAAAAGGCTTTTGACAATATCCAGCATCCCTTCGTGATAAAAGTCTTGGAGAGATTGGGAATCCAAGGCCCGTACCTAAATATAGTGAAAGCAATATACTGCGAATCAGTAGTCAACATCAAGTTAAATGGAAAGAAACTTGAAGCAATCCCACTAAAATCAGGGACCAAACAAGGCTTCCCACTCTCTTCCTATCTATTTAATATAGTACTTGAAGTTCTAGCCAGAGCAATCAGGCAGCAAAAGGAGGTCAAAGATATACACATTGGAAAGGAAGAAGTCAAAATATCACTATTTGCAGATGATATGATGGTATACATAAACGACCCCAAGACTTCCACCAGAAAACTCCTAAAGCTGATAAACAACTTCAGCAAAGTGGCTGGATATAAAATTAACTCAAGTAAATCAGTAGCCTTCATCTATTCAAAAGATAGACAAGAGGAGAAATAAATTAGGGAAATGACGCCCTTCACAATAGTCCCAAATAATATTTCATACCTAGGTGTGACCCTAACGAAGCAAATGAAATATATGACAAGAACTTTAACACTCTGATGAAAGAAATTGAAGAAAGTCTCAGAAGGTGGAAAGATCTCCCATTTTCATGGATTGGCAGGATCAATATAGTAAAAATAGCCATCTTGCCAAAAGCAATCTACAGATTCAGTGCAATCCCCACCAAAATCCCAAATCAATTCTTCATAGATCTAGAAAGAGCAATTATCAAATTCATCTGAAATAACAAAAACTATTCTCACCAAAAGATCTTCTGGGGGAATTACCATCCCTGACCTCAAACTCTACTACAGAGCAATAGTGATAAAAACTGCTTGGTATTGGTATGCAGACAGGCAGGAAGATAAATGGAATAGAATTGAAGGCCCAGAAAAGAACCCACACACTTATGGTCACTTGATATTTGACAAAAGAGCTAAAAACATCCAGTGGAAAACAGACAGCATTTTTAACAAATGGTGCTGGATCAACTGCAGATCTGAATGCAGAAAAATGCAAATCAACCCATTCTTAACTCCTTGTACAAAGCTCAACTCCAAGTAGATCAAGGATCTACACATAAAACCAGACACACTGAAGCTCATAGAGGAGAAAGTGGGGATGAATCTTGAACATATGGGCACAGGGGAAAAGTTCCTGATCAGAACACCAATGGCTTATGCTCTAAGCAAAAGAATCAACAAATGGGACCTTATAAAACTGCAAAGCTTCTGTAAGGCAAAGGACACAGTCAATAGGACAAAACGGCAACCAACAAATTGGGGAAAGATCTTTACTAACCCTCCATCCTATAGAGGGCTAATATCCCATGTATACAAAGAACTCAAGAAGTTAGTCTCCAGAGAGTCAAATAACCCTATTTAAAAAAAAAAATGGAGTACAGAGTTAAACAGGGAATTCTCAACTGAGGAAACTCAAATGGCTCTAAAGCACCTAAAGAAATGTTCAGCATCCTAAGTTATCAGGGAAATGCAAATCAAAAAAGGCATTGAAATTCTACCTTACACCAGTCAGAATGGCTAAGATGAAAAATTCGGGGGACAGCAGATGCTGAACAGGATGAGGAAAAAAAAGGAACACTTCTCTTTTTGGTGGGATTGCAAGCTGGTAAAACCACTCTGGAAATCAATTTGGCAATTCCTCAGAAAATTAGACATAATACTACCTGCAGACCCAGCTATATCACTCCTGGACCTATACCCAGAAGATGCTTCTTCATGTAATAAGTACACATGCTCCACTATGTTAATAGTTGCCTTATTTATAATAGCCAGAAGGTGGAAAGAACCCAGATGGGTTCTTTCAACAGAGGAGTGGATACAGAAACTGTGCTATATATACACAATGGAGTACTATTCAGCTATTAAAAATAATGAATTCATGAAATTCTTAGGCAAATGGATGGAACTAGAAAGTGTCATCCTGACCAAGGCAACTCAATCTCAAAAGAACATTCATGGTATGCACTTACTAATAAGTGGGTGTTGGCCAAAAAGCTCAAAATAAACAAGTTTCAATTCATCCAGCACAGGAAGCTCAAAAAGAAGGAGGACTTAAGTGAGGGTGCTTTGGTTCCTCTAAGAAAGGGAATAAAATACTCACAGGAGCAATAAGGGAGACAATGTGTGGAGCAGAGACTGAAGGAAAGGCCATCCAGAGAGTGTCCTACCTGAGGATTCATCCTATAAACAGTCAACAAACCCCGACACTACTATGGGCAACAAGAAGTGTATACCAAAAGGAGCCATGGTTGTCTAATTAAGAAAATGCCCTACAGGATTACCTATGGCCCAATCTTATGGATGTATTTTCTCAATTGAGGTTCCCACTTTTTAATTGATTCTAGCCTGTTTCAAGTTGACATAAAATTAAGCAGTGCATAAAACATCTTATGACTTCTAGTTTCCTTCCTTGATCTTACTGCTACTAAATTGTACTGTAACCTAAATAAGATGCTCTTTTTAATTTCAATGCATAATTACAAGGACTTCAGAGAGGAGGTGAGATGATAACCAAGTACAGAGGCAACCCTTTAAAAGATGGATATGGTCTTGTGTTTGCTGATGATGAGTAGTTCTAAGTACTTTTACACTGACCTATCAGTCATCTGCTTCTAAAGAAATGTTTATTAAACCATCTTCCTTATTTTTATGTCTTATATATGTATATTTGTGCACATACATGTGTATTCAGGCTTACATTCATGAGGGGTTAAGGCGCGGGTTAAATGTCAAATGTCTTCCTCAATCACACATCACAGAACTTATACATATATATGTATATGTACATACATATACACATCCATACACATACATATACACATATATAATGTATACATATGTGTATATATGTACAGAGAGAGAGAGGAAGAAGAAGGAGAAGGGGAAGGGGAAGAAGAAGAAGAAGAAGAAGAAGAAGAAGAAGAAGAAGAAGAAGAAGAAGAAGAAGAAGAAGAAGAAGAAACAATTGTGAGAACCACCTTTTTGCTTAAGGAGAAAAGTCCACTTCTAATCTCAATCTTTGAATTAGGAAGACACATACCTTCAATCCAGATCCTTTGAGCTGTGAATATATGTAAATGTATATATGTATATCTATATGATTTATTAGAATGACTTAGAGTCCAGTCCAGATAATTCAACAATGACTGGCTGTGCATTAAAAAGTCCAGGAATCTGGTAGTTGCTCATTCCAAGAGGCAGGACATGCCAGTTAGTCTTTCAAGAATCTTATAGAAGTAGCTGAAGAAAGTACCTAGTGGATATACTAGCAAGGCAGAGGCAATTGGGCAGAGCAAAAGTTCCCTCCTTCCATGTCTTTATATAGGCTTCCAGCAGAAGATGTGTCACAAATTAAGGATGTGTCTTCCTACCTCAATATCCATACCAAAGACAGGTCTTTTCCCACAAATGTGTTCTCCATTTTTGGATTTTAGTTCCAGATGTGGTCAAGTGGACAACCAAGATTAGCCATCACAGTTTCCATGACAAATGCTTGCATTTTAAGTGATAAAACAATCATTATAATAGAATAGCTAATCATACATCAAGCACCGAAAAGTTTGGAAGACTTGTTTCCTTAGAAGATATGATGGCACTGAAGGCATAGATCTATTTGTGTAGCATGGTATCTTAACCTCTGCTTCATTCTCTTCATAATTTAATATAACCATATGAGTGAAAAAGTAATGACTTTAGGACTAGACTCACCAGCACAATCTTTTGTGCACTGTGTAGAAGTATCACCTGTCAATAAATAGTTGATAGCCTATTAGGAAAAGGTAGCAAGTAGAAGATGGGAGTTCAAGTAGAGTAACTGAAGTCTGGGAGTTAATCAAAGGCAGGAAATTGTCCCTGGACTCGGAGGAAGTTGGACACATGAAACAGAAGTAACCAGCCATGTGGCAGACACAGAATAGTTTAAATGGGATAATAAGTTATGAGCTAGTCAGGAAACAATCCAAAGCTTGTGGCCTTGGCATTTATTCATAAATAAATAAGCCTCTGAGTTATTATTTGGGAGCTGGGGCATAGTCACAAAAGCCTGAATCTACAACTGGTACATTGATCTTGGGTCTAGAAATCCAAGCTGAGAGCCTGGCAACCCCTGGGTGGAAGATGGTTTCCTAGCCAAGCAGCAGGGAAAACCACAGAGAGGCAATGTGAAAGGAAGCTCTTCCTAAAAAAATGTTCTAACAGAGCTCAGGGCACGGTAGCTGCTACAACTCCCAAGAACACCACAGTTCCAGAGAAGGGTTAGAACACAAGCTAGATAGAGCTAAGCAACCTGGGGCGGGGGTTTGGGGGGGTGAGCTAGAAAGACTGCAGCCCAATTCCTGTCCATTCAGGAAAAGCGTGCTACCCTTCAGAGAAAGGAATTAACCAAGTGGATAGAGCCAAGGCCAGTACCCTGCACTATGTGCTTGCCTGAGGAGATGCACAGAACAGACGCACAGAACAGAAAAAAAAAACATTTTCCCGGAGCTGGGGTATGACGGAGGAACCCCTAACTTCCAAACTGGTAATGTATTAAGTTTGAAGACAGTCAGTTAGAAGGAAGAATTAGATAAGGAAAAGACTGAAAAAAATGCTTGCTAAGTTACAAATTATAGAACAAAATTTAGACAAACCTTTGAGTCATGGAGAAATTTCAAATCTATTCAATCTAAAGCCAACTTGCAGATTACATAATGTCACCCTATTCAAATTTTAGAAAAAGAGGCTTCAGCTATAAACCAATATAATCAAACCAAATGTTATATTAATATTGTCAAGGATAAGTTACTGGATGAAGGTCTATATGCTGAATTACAAGTACAGATTGTTTGATGCTATCTTAGAACAATGTATTAGCAGAGGCTGGTAATAAAGAGAATTATTATTTAGTGGTTCAGAATTTCTATTTGAGTCATTGAAAATATATGGCACCAGTGTGTGTGCAACAGTGCTCAAAACAGCAAATCTTGTTACATATATCTCTGGTAATGAATTCTGCAAAAAAAAAAAAAAAACACAAATCACTAAGTTTTTAGCTTTATTTAGTTAGCTAGTATCTTAATTATGATTTCTGCTGCTATGATGAAACACCATAAAAATCAAGTTGGGGAGGAAAGGGTTTATTTGACTAGTACTTCCAGAGGAAATCAGGACAGGAAATCAAACAGGGCATGAACCTGGAAACAGGAACTGATGCAGAGGCTATGAAGGGGTGCTGGTTAATAGCTTGTTTCACATGACTTGTTTGGTCTGCTTTTTTACAGAGATAGGACCACCATCCCAAGTATGGCACCACCCACATTGGCTGGCTTCTCTCCTGTCAGTCACTAAGAAAAAACGTCCTAAAGCCAGATCTCATGGGGCATTTTCTCAATTGAGGTATCTTCTTTTCTGATAATTCTAGCTTGTGACAGGTCGTCATAACCAGTCAGCACAGCTGGTTAGCTAGTCAACTAGTTGCAGAGTCTCACTATGTTACTTACCAAGTCTTGCCTCAAATTTATGGATTCAAACAATCACTTTACTTCAGCCTCCCACATTATTAGGATTATGAGCCTAGCCTGTATACCCAGAAGGGGAAAATGCAGTCCATGAATTGTATCTCAGTAATGCTACTGTCTTAACAAGAAAAAGTACTACAGCATCCCAGAAGTTTGCTGTGGGATCCCATAGAAAGTCTAGGAAAAGAGAGGCTATTTGCTTCTCTGCTGAGAAAGTCATGAAATCAATATGTTTCTGAAGGTGGTTTGGAAGGACATAGAAGCACAAACAGCATACAGAGGACTGAGATATAAGCCAGATGGCACAAGGCCATGTACGCTGTTTTGTAGATTGACTCTTCACCCCAAGGACTCCACAAGATGGTATATGTGTGTGGAAGCTGGAAAAGAATTGAGGGACAGATGATTCAGATTTCCACTGATGAGAGTGTGCAAGCTATGTAATCTTAACTATTCATGTTAGTGTGGCTATAATTATTCCCTATAATTGCGTCATTTTTACCTCTATATGGTCCGTCCAGAGATACCTGATATTTAAATACAGTAAGGAAATGAAATAATTATTTACATAACTTAATAATAAAGACTATTTTCCTGACCATCTGAATTCTTTATTTCTAAGGATTGTGTTTGGACTCTGGATTGTGTACCTTATTATACATTTACTTTTTTGTTCTTTTACCAAAAAAAAAAAGATTACCTGTATTAATCATCCACAGAGAATAAGATGCTTAGCTGAAATCAGATATACAAGCAAGGGTATTAAAATATTCTTACACTATTTAGATTACAGTTGACCTGGGTTTTCTGAGAGCAAAGTTTTTATTTTAGTATGTTTCTGACCATTGTAATATCTGATTCCTCTCCAAACTATCATTCCCATTTCAGCTCATTTTGTTCTTGGGGCCATTCAAAACAGCAAAGACAGAAGAAAATGAAAGAAACCTACATTTTTTCCACTGGATGGTTTTAGCTCCTTTGTTGAAGATCAAGTGACCATAAGTGTGTGGGTTCATTCTGGGTCTTCAGTTCTATTCTATTAATCAACCTGCCTGTCACTGTACCAATACCATGCCATTTTTAAAACTATTGCTTTGTACTACTGCTTGAGGTCTGGGATACAGATTCCCCCAGAAATTCTTTTACGTTTGAGAATACTTTTAGCTATCCTGGGTTTTTTGTTATTCCAGATGAATTTGAGAAATGCTTTTCTAAGTCTATGAAGAACTGAGTTGAGATTTTGATGTGGATTACATTGAATCTGTATATTGCTTTTGGCAAGATGGTCATTTTAAGTATATTAATCCTGCCAATCCATGAGCATAGAAGATTTTTCCATTTTCTGAGGTCTTCTTCAATTTCCTTCTTCAGAGACCTGAAGTTCTTGTCATACAGATCTTTCACTTGTTTGGTTAGAGTCACACCAAGATACTTTATATTGTTTGTGGCTATTATGAAGGGTGTCATTTCCCTAATTTCTTTCTCAGCCTGCTTATCCTTTGAGTATAGGAAGGCTACTGACTTGCTTGAGTTGAATTTATAACCAGCCACTTTGCTGAAGTTGTTTATTAGCTGTAGGAGTTCTCTGGTGGAGTTTTTTGGGTCACTTAAGAATACTATCATGTCATCTGCGAATAGTGATAGTTTGACTTCTTCCTTTCCAATTTGTATCCCTTTGACCTCCTTATGCTGTCTAATTGCTCTAGATAGAACTTCAAGTACTATCTTGAAAAGATATGGAGAGAGGGGGCAGCCTTGTCTAGTCCCTGATTTTAGTGGGATTGCTTCAAGTTTCTCTCCATTTAGTTTGATGTTGGCTACCGGTTTGCTGTATATTGCTTTTACTATTTTTTAGGTATGAGCTTTGAATTCCTGTTCTGGTTCAGCTGGAGGTCAGCATGCAGAAGAATGCAAATCAATCCACTCTTATCTCCTTGTACTAAGCTCAACTTCAAGTGGATCAAGGACCTCCACATAAAATCAGACACACGGAAACTAATAGAAAAGAAACTGGGGAAGAGCATTGAGCACATGGGCACAGGGGAAATTTTCCTGAAAAGAACACCAATAGCTTATGCTCTAAGATCAAGAATTAACAAATGGGACCTCATAAAATTACAAAGTTTCTGTAAGGCGGAGGGCACCATCAAAAGGACAAAACAGCAACCAGTAAATTGGGAAAGATTTTCAACAACCCTACATCTGACAGAGGTTGTATATAATATCCAATATATACAAAGAACTCAAGAAGTTAGACTCCAGAGAGCCAAATAACCCTATTAAAAATGGGGTACAGAGCCAAACAAAGAATTTTCACCTGAAGAATTTTGAATGTCTGAGAAGCACCTTAAGAAATGTTCAACATCATTAGT
Source organism: Apodemus agrarius (assembly GCA_964023405.1). NCBI lineage: Eukaryota > Metazoa > Chordata > Mammalia > Rodentia > Muridae > Apodemus > Apodemus agrarius. The sequence goes on from OZ030011.1 coordinate 79,286,941, forward strand.
CATTAGGGAAATGCAAATCAAAACAACCCTGAGATTTTACCTCACACCAGTCAGAATGACTAAGATTAAAAACTCAGGAGACAGCAGGTGTTGGTGAGAATGTGCAGAAAGTGGAATACTCCTCCACTGCTGGTGGGATTGCAAGCTGGTACAACCACGCTGAAAATCAGTCTGGCAGTTCCTCAGAAAACTGGGCATGACACTTCTGGAGGACCCTGCTATACCACTCCTGGACATATACCCAGAGGATTCCCTGGCATGCAATAAGGACACATGTTCCACTATGTTTATAGCAGTCTTATTTATAATAGCCAAAAAATGGAAAGAACCCAGATGTCCCTCAATGGAGTAATGGATACAGAAAATGTGGTATATTTACACAATGTAATACTACTCAGCAATTAAAACAATGAATTCATGAAATTCTTAGGCAACTGGTTGAACTGGAAAATATCATCCTAAGTGAGGTAACCCAATCACAAAAGAACACACATGGAATGCAGTCACTGATAAGTGGATATTAGCCCAGAAGCTCTGAATACCCAAGACACAATTCACATATCAAATGATTCCCAAGAAGGAAGGAGAGGGCCCTGGTCCTGGAAAGGCTTGATGCAGAAATGGAGGGGAGTACCAGGACAGAGAAGTGGGAGGAGTTGATTGGGGAATGGGAAGAGGGAAGAGGGCTTATGGGACTTATGGGAACCAGGAAAGGGGAAATCATTTGGAATGTAAATAAAGAATATAGAAAAAAATAAAATAAAACAGAAGTGGGGAAGAAAATGTGTGATTTATTTCTCAAGTGTGTGTGTGTGTGTGTGTGTGTGTGTGTGCATCTTCCAAAGAAAGAAAAGAAACCTACATTTTTTTCTCTTTAAGTGCAAAATTCTTTAAAGATATACATTCATTTTATTGTGTATCTTTAAAAATATGAGTCACAAATGATATGCTCATATGTTGGGAAATGCTTTTTGTTTCAATCTGTCTTGGGAATAAGAGAGGTTCCAAAGGGAAGTCCCAAGATACAGTGGGGGTGAGATGCCAGGTGTCTGCAGAGAGGTAGAGCCCTCTTCTCTTTTCTCTTTTTTCTGAGAGGCCTAGTCTCTCTCAGGCTCCTGGGAGAGACTTATACTTGCCAAGGGCAGGTTCTTTTTTTATTATTATAATTGATTAAATTTGATGATTTGATACATTTATAAAATACATATTTATTACTCTCGTTTCCTACTTTGTCTTAACTCTCTCCCATCCTCTCTTCACCACAAATAATTTTCTCACACTCCTCTTTGTTTTGTTTAGTGACCTATTGAGTTTAACCAGGACCATGTGTATGATTATGGTATTCAAGTTGTTTGTTAGAACTTGACCAATACAGGAGTGGGTACACAACCAAAAACAATAACCTCCCCCACCCCCACCCCGCCCCTCCTAGAATCCATTAACAGCCAGCAGTACAGCAACAAAGACCTCCATCTTGCTGACAGGGTCAAAACTGAGTGTTGCAGGATATTTCCTGTCCAATCACGTTGGGGCAGCAGAAGGCCTGTAATTGGACAGGAAAGAGGAGGTGGAGCTAGGAGTGGAGGAGAGAGAGGACACAGGTCAGAGAACCACGATGTCTTCTGAGGTTTTTTTCTGTGTTTGCATAAGGTTAGAAATATTGAGATAAAGCTTTATCACTTTTAATTGACTCTGGAATTACTGTATTGACATCTTGTAATTGTGATTATACTATACATAAATCTATTTGGCTAACCAAATAAGCATTAAGAGTCATGCTTCTACCGGGTAATTGGGTTGTGTGGGCATTGGGTGGAAGTGAGATGGACTCGTGAGACAAGCGAGCTAGATGCTGTGAGGGCTAGCTCGAGAGAGTGGCCAAGACGTCTCCACAGAGTCTGCCGCTGCAGTGGTTCGGTACCATTGCAGGGAGTTGACAGGGATTCTTTTATAATATTTCCCGCAACAACTGACTTCATATTCTCAGGCCCAGGAACTAAGTCCTTTTCTGCTTCTTCAGATGTTTGATGTTTGTCTGTTAACCAGTAAATGATATAAAGAGAGAAGTTGCCATTATCTAAACTAAGGTCTACAAGACATAAATGTATTGCCTGTCATTGCTTAATTGACTATGTGCAGCCTGCCTACTCGTTTGTTCCCTTACCATCCTGAGTTCTGGGATGGAAGTCCAGGGAAAAGCCTGACCACTAAGGCCATGAGTCAAGGATCTTGAAACCAGGTGACCCGGATAAAACCCAGTCACCAATGTTTACTTCCTTGCTCAACTCCTTGAGTCAAAATATGATTGGACAATGGAACAGCCCACTCTATTCTACCTTGCTTTGTAGTTTCATTCTGTAAAAATGCTGTACAATTTCCCTTCAGCATTGCACTTCAGCTCCTGAGTCTGTTCTTCAGCTCTGATTGATGAGTAGCGGCCCGAGTACAATAAAATGTTGTAATTTGCTTAAATACTAAGATGAACGTTCAAAGACACATTCAAAGCTCCCAAATCTGTGCTTTTGTCCCTGACTGGTCAGGTTTTGCTGCCTAATTCAAATAAAGATCTTGCTTTAATGGATTCTAGTGACTGCTTGGGTTGTTTTGGTTTTTCAGACCCCAACAAGATCTATGCTTCTCTATGATTATAAAGGTTAAATACATAGAATCTAGATAGTAATTATGCTAGTTTAGTTAAATAGTGGTTATAGGATCTCCTTCAATATCCATGACTTCACTATCCCTGGGTAATTGACTAGATTTCCAGTACCAGAGTTGATTTCCCTCTTGTTCAATGGGCTATAAATCCAATTAGCTGCTGATTTTCACTGAGATGTGAGTGTCAAAAGTGCACCCTTGGTGATACTGAGTCCTGCTAGTTATTGTTGTTGTTCATAGGCATAATAGTTGGGTAGATCTATTGGCTTTCTTCCTCCCTTAGAGTTTGCATAGCTGTGAAAGCTAGTCCTGGGAGAGGGCAATTTCAGGTCATATCCAGTTCATATCCTCCCCATCATGTGTTAAAACTACACACCGCCTTTGACAACATGTACTGAAGGGGCCTATTCATCCATTTTGTCTCCATTTAGAAACTACCCCATACAAAGAACATAGAAAATAAAAATAAAAATAAAAAAAGAAACTAGCCCATAAGCCATCTCCTCCAGCAGCTGACCCCAAAGTCCAGCAGCAAGACAACAAAATCCTCCACTCGAGGAACAACCTAAAGAAAGCCACATGAATGGGAGATATCTTATTTCAGGAGAGGCCATCTGTGCTGAGCAGCCCATCCTGTGGTTATTCATTCATGATGCAGGAATGCAGCAAACCACGTGGGGTATCCTGGCACCCATCAATGAGGTTTTAGATTACCTAAACCTAACAATATAATAATAGAGCATTCACCTATCTTAAGTCTAAGTTGTTTCTGTAGCCTACCTGCCTGTCTGAGTTGTTCTGAGGCCAGAAGGAGCAGTCTCCAGTTTAGTGCCTCATGGTGATACAGCAAGGGAGTTTAGGGGATTAGGTAATCCCCCTTTGTTCTATCTCTGCAGAAACTGGCTTTAAATTGAAGTCAAAGAAAAAGGGAAAGGTGCCCTGTCTCCACTCTGTTCTCAGCACTCTTTCAGAGAGCAGAATCACATGGTAAAAAGTTCACCTCACTTTTGCACATTAATTCAGGTCATAAATTGAATAAGAGGTTTACAAAGAATCTTTACATGCATATCTGTCAGGCATTTAGTTATAGAAGCAAAGTGACTTAGACTTAAGATAGGTAAACTAGGTAAACATTGTATTGTTACATTGTTAATCTAAAACCTCCAGGATGTCCCAGATGGTCTGCATTCCTGTGTCATGAACGAATAACCACCGGATAGGCTGCCCAGCACAGAGTAATTATCTGACTAAACATTCATCATTTGTTACTAGCTGTACAGGTTCATGAAGAACTAAGTTATCCTTGAAGTTTTGTATAGATAAACCCAGTCAATATTTTATCTTCTGTCCTTGCACCTATAATAAATCCTTAATTCCCTTTTTATGATCTTTGGTTAATGGTTTTACAGCCTTTGGAATGTGCTTTAGGTTTTAGATGCCTATTTGCTGTCTCCAAAGCAATTAACTGTGACACACAAGTCTTGCAGAGTTTTTAATGGGAGTTTTGACATCAGAAAAGATTTAATAGCAGCCCTATTATGAAAGAGGCTCAAGTGTCTTTATCTGGGTCAGCATTTTGAAGTGATGGTGCCTCCTACATGCTGGTTGTTTCTCCAGAATAAATGTTCTTTGTTCTTGTATACTTGAGTCTGGGGTCTTCCTTTAGCAATACAAGAACTCTAACAGTACTAACCTTTAATCTCTGGGAGGAAAACAAAGTCTAAAAAGCTCTGTTCATATATATTGGCTTGGATCAGTCAGTGGTTTGTGCTTCGCATTACTTGAACAATTTATCATTACAGATTTGTGATTGAAATAAAGCTGATATAGAAAAAAACAATATTACAATTAAGCATGGATAGACAGGTATACTGAGAAAAGTCTCCCCCTCAGCACTCTTTCTCAGAAGTAATAATTGCTAATCATTCCTTCTGGAGATATAATATGACTTTTAGTAATGCTAAAAGTTCTCTGTATTTGATATAGATCGATGTGGCAATTCTGATGGTCACAAAATCAGATCCTTTACCCACAATCATAAATATGTACATTTGTAAACATATTTACCATTTAAACCCAGCCTAGTCAAAAGTCTCTTAATAGCTTGAGGGAAAATGACAAAATAATGAGCTGAGTCCTGCCAAGAATTATAGGTCTAGGAGTTTATAGAATCCCTAATATCCAAACATTTCAAAGATAAATAAAAGGCTTCTCTGACTGTGTTTTTGTTTGTTTTTTTGTTTGTTTTTGTTTTTTAAAGAAAGAAAAGGAGAATTGTCTTATGGAAATAAAGCTCTCCAGTGTCATAGACTCCACCTGCTGTTGTGTGGTATGTAGAAATATTAAAAACAAATAGCTGTACTCCTTAAGACCTGTTTATCCAGGTCCATTGTCCTGCAGGGGCAATTTGAGTTTGTATCAATGGTGACAAACAGACACCACAGTTTAGAAGATGTTAAACTGAACTTAGCAGAACTCACAAAGAGTAAACGAATTAGGCAAATTAAAGTAATTTGAACTAATGAAATTTGATCTAATGAAATTTGATTCTAAACATCCAAATCAATTAATCTCCTGGTACCTGCTTGGATTCCTGCTCTGTCTGAAAGGGAGAAGCTGCTTCTTAGAGAACAGGGGTTAGAAATAGTAATTGAGAAGGTTTGAGGAGAGGCACTCACTGTTTTGAGACGCATTTACTATATGTGTGTTATGTTATGTTGAAGGAAAATCAACCAATCTGCATGTGTCCTCCTTGCTAAGGCCCACCTGGGTTCTAATATTCCAAAATCCTGGGGTCCTGAGAATGTGATCAGTGTTCTAAGTAAAAGCTGCCATATGAATAAAAGTACAAGAAGTAAAATGGCCTTCATCGAAATGTGGCAGGTCAGACAGAGAGAACTTTGTCCCGATAGAAATAGTACTGGCTGGAATTCTTGTCTCTGAGCCTTTCTGTCTGCCCAACTTTGGACTTTAAAGATACCTGAGGACATGTATTCAAAGCTTGGTCTTCAGGGTAGTGCTATTGATTGGTGCTAGAACCAAGAGAAAGTGATACCTTTAGGAGAAAGTCCTTGGGTCACTGGGGAAAGCATTTTGAAAGGACTGTTGGGACTCTGACCATTTTTAGTTCTTATGTACCCTGACTTCATCTCGCATTTGTGTTCTTTACCATCCTAGACCCCTCTAGTTTTCCAGAAGCAGGTGGCAGTCCAAACAAATGACTTTTGAGCATATATTTCCAGTCTTTTAATACTTATTTAGCAATATATTTTGTATATATTTGTTGACTATTATATAAGAATTCATATTTTAAACCTAGAGTTAAAAAGTCATATAAATTAGCTAGATGTGAATGTGCATGCCTTTAATCCCAGCACTCAGGAGGCAGAGACATACAGATCTCTGGGTTTGAGGCCAGCCTGGTCTATAGAGTGAGATCCAGAACAGTCAAGGCTACATAGTGAAACTGGGTCTTGAAAATTTAAAATAATTTTTAAACATATAAGTTTGCTAAAGAACAGAAGCAGATGTTCTAGTTAATTTTAACTGTCTGTTTAACACAACTTAGCATCCTCTGAGAAGAATCATTGTGAGGAATTATCAAATAAAGTTAATTTGTGGGTGATGAGACTAAGAACATGACATTCCTAGGTATGGTTGAAGGAAAGGTCTTTATTGTAGATATGAGAGAGAGTGTTGCCTGAGGTATCTGAAAGGGTCTAGACTGAACAGAGTCATGAGAAGAAGTAGGGGGAGTGAGAGAGAAAGAGAAAAGAAAGGGAAAAAAGGAAAGAGGGAAAGTAGACCAAGAAAGGGGCTGAGGACCAAGATAGCCAACAGAGTGCATGGCCAAAATGTCAGGGTCATTATACAAAAGAGAAGCTCGGGGAAGAACAGCAAATCCTCTGGGCTAGAAAGGTTTAGGGTAGAAAGCAAGGTGAGGAAAACTGAAAGGAGTCACAGGTACTGAGTGAGCCACAGTGCCCTTTGGTATGGCCACAGACACCATGGTTATGGTTATCCATTTGTCCTGTTTCATTGGGACCTCTCAGTAGGTTAGTCTATAAGGGATTGTATTGATTGTTAATTGAAGTGAGAACTCCTCAATATGAGAGGTACCATTTCAAGGGCTGGGCCCTGAATTCACTCTTTGATAAGAGTGAAGAGAGCTAGGTGTGCAAAAGTAACAAGCTTTGATAGAATATGAGTCTATAGACTATAGAGACAAGAGGTGGAGGAATACTTTTAATAACTTTTCACAAATGGAAGCATTTAGGAAATTGTCTTGCTTTGCTTCACAGTTAAAAGAGAACACAGAAACACGTGCCAGTGAGAAAATTCCATGGGAGCTGATCATTTCAAGGCAAAGTATTGAAGGGACACAGATGAGTGGTGAGTACTGCCATACCACTCGTTAGAAGTACTGTGGTGGAATTGTTGGATGCTGCCATCTCCAGGGATACAAAGAGAAATATTAAAATCTCATCATGACCAATCATAAAGACTGTCATTCTCTTACCTCTGATTTCTTTAGGTGTGCAGGCCCAAGAAATAACATAAAAGCTTTGCTCTACAATTGACTACTTAAGTGTCCAGTATCCCAGACTACAGTTCTGATAATTGTCAACTAAAGCAGAATATGTTAAACTCCTTAGTCATATCCTAAATTTAATTAATGATACCTTATCCTCTTCTGGAAACTACAGAGCAAAGGCTAATTGAAGTGAGTATACTCAGGTCTAACATTTAGTAACACATCCTCACACAATGGAGAAAAGAGCAGCTGTATGTTTCTGATGTTGCAACTCTGCATTTATTAAGTCTGTGAACTAGCCAATGGTTTGAGTTTGAATAACTCTAATTCATAACTCTTTTTTTAATTTATTTAACTAGCATAAAATGTTAATAAGACTTCCTTATGGCATTTTCACACATGCAGAGATTTGGTGGATCCTCAACCCTCTACTCTTTTCCATGTCATCTTGCCCTTTAACCATTTATATTCTGTTTCCCCCAAATTGATACTTCTAATCCTGTGTGTGTGTGTGTGTGTGTGTGTGTGTGTGTTCCATTGCCCCTTTTATTCCATTTTCTTAATGCTTCTTTCTGCTCTCTAATAGACCACTTTCTAGTTTCCCAAACTCTATCCACAACCACTCCCACATACAGGCATATAGAAATTAGATGATGAGATCTCCATGTGGGAGACCATAAGCAGCATTTGTCTTCCTAAGCCTGGGTTACCTCACCGAGTATTTGCCAGTTCCATCCATCCACCTGCATATTTTATAACTTTGACTGTATTTTTGACTGAATAAAATTCCACTGTGTGCTTGTACCACAGTTTCATTATTAATTCATCTGTACAGCTAGGCTGATTCCATTTCTTGCTGTCGTCAATAGAGCCACAACAAACATAGGCATGTCACTGTCACAGTGGTATTGTATGAAGTCCTTTGAGTATATGTCCAGAAGTACCAAAACTTCCATAGTGATTTCCATAGAGGCTGTACCAGTTTGCCCTATCACCAAGCTGTGAATAAGGTTTTGACTTTCCCCACATTCTCACCAGCATATATTTTTGTTGTTGTTGTTGTTGTTTAACAAAATCTGAACGATTTCATTTTACCAATGAAATTAGGGAGCCCGATGATGGAGCGAAATCCTGCTACCTCAGAGAGTTAGAGAAAGCACCCAGATGACCTTTCACCTCAGCTGACATCCCAACACCATCCCATACCCTCTCACAAAACCTCCTTTAAACTGAATGTCTCTCTCTTGTACTTCCTGTGCATCCTCTATCCATCCTTCTGACTTCCTCTTACTCTCTGTTTTTTTTCTTACAAATCCTATGTTCATTTCCTGTCAACTAGTTGTTTGCTTTTCCTCTTGACCTATGCTTGATTTTATTTAATCCTATTTCCAATATTCAAGCAAAAGGCTCTTGGATTAAAGGTGTGTTCTAAGGCTGAGCCACAGCACAACTAAAAACATGTCTTTACAGTAAATAACACAATCCAAGGGCTCATGGAGTGATCAAATATTGTTCAAAATCCCCCCTTTTGATTTAAATAAAAACGAAAGCTTTTAACTCTAACACAAGAAAATTATTTACAATAACAGCAATTTCTGCCAAGCTTTCCACAATTCCAAACTTAGTTATATTTGACTGTCTTAGAATTAAGTATTTTTTAATTCAAAGCTCTTAAAAAAATTGTTCAGGAACTCCACAATTTGAAGGTCTTGAGCACGTGATTGTCCGAAGCTGACCTTTGAGTGGTATTTGTCAGCTTAGTGGCAATCTCAGCCAGGTAGAACACAGCAGTCAGTCCAAAAGTGTCCACTGTTTGTGCAGAACCTGACTACAGAAGAGGCAAGGGGCAGTTTGTCCCAGTGGTTACCGTTACCACAACCAAGGTGGATTCCTCATTTCAGGGCCCCATCATCTTCTTGGAGACCTCAAAGTTTACTGTAAAGAATGGTAAAAAATTTAAATATTTTAGATGCCATATTCAGCAGAATAAAAATGTTTCAGGACAATCTATTAATTATATCCAAGGTACAAAAACTTTGTTCTTAGTTACCTGCTTCAGGCACAAATCTGAAAACAAGCACAAAAAGCTAGATGAAGCTTATGTCTAGAATTAGAACTCTTTATGACTACCCATATCATAACTGGAAGTTTTTATATACATACTAATCCTATAGATTTTGAGATAATATTTATACTTTAAGAAAAAAAAATTAAAGAGTCAAATGAAAACCAAAAGATTCTGAGATTAGTGACAATAGAATAGCCCCTTCTGTTTTTATTTTCCTGTGTCCCATACCAGGTGGATCTTCTGATATGAGACATTTTGGATTTTCCTTTAACAAGCATGCATGGGTTTAGAAAAGGAGAGAGCCATGCTCCAAGCCCAAAGCCAGCTTTAATTTTTAATTGACTCGGGACCACATAAAGACCATTTGCCACTTGTATCTGTTGACGGTAGCAGAGACAAGCATCTGGAAATCTGCAATGAACAGCCAGACTCAGGGCTGGAAGAAAGAAGGAAGTGCTTACCTGAGCTATTCTGCCCCTGAACCTAATCTAGTAGTTTTCCAGTGGGAAGAAGTAGCCAGATGGCACCATTCAGCAAGATGGTGATGTGGGTACCAGCGCTATAACCCAGGACTCTGACTGGTGAGCTGGAGGTAGGTGATACCACTTGGCCAACTTATTTGGGGGGGGGGATTTTCTCTTGTGATTGTCCTTTTTCTTCAGATGCTTCATTTGTCCAGTGATATTTGGCTTCCTTAGTTGGGTGCTTTTATTTTCCTGGAAAGATAAAAATGAAACCCTGCCCCAACTTTAACTCTGGGGATTTACATTTTGGGTAGGTTCTTCATTTCCTAGAGCAAAATGGTTTAGGGCAACAGAAAAAGTATTACCTTACAAATGAAATTTAAAAAAAAATCTTTTTGAAATTAAATGTACCTTAGTATGTATGGATAAATGTACCTAGACTCCATTTTCTCTCTCTTTCTCTCTCCCTCTCTCTTTGTCTCTCTTATTCTCTATTTCTCTCACTCTCTCTCACTCTATGTGATAAATATATATAGATACAAAGTTTAAGAATATTTGTTTTTAGAACTTTAATATGCCATTTGCAAGTGACATTTAAATTTAAAATGCTGTAATTCTTATGTATCTGCCTCTGCTTCCAAAGTGTTAGGACTAAAGGCATGTGCCTCTCAAATTCTGTGATTAAAGGTGTTAACTACTGTCTGGCTATGGATTCCTTATAACATTTATTCTTATAGAGCTGTCCAGGTTTAATCTGGTTCTCCATTTCCCCATTATATTTTAGTGTTAGTGGTGAGCTTTCATGTTTTTTGAATGTGTAATCTATCATTCTTATTGATTTATTCTGAATTTGTTTCCTGGCAAAAATTTAATGGACTAGTTATAAATTAAACATGGTGCCAATTTGTCCACTATTTTATTATTTTCTGACTTTTTTCTGCCTTGCCATTATGAGCTGCATAACATTTGGCAGCTTTGTCAAGCCTAGTTGTTTGTCTTAGAGTCAATCCTGCTGTGCTGGCTCTGTGGTTCCTTCCTCAGTATGGCCATTCCCTCCCCTTAGTCTATAGCCTACTGCTTTACATTACTTATGGTTCCAACAGTGGCTGCTGAACCTTCAATAAATAATGCATTAGCCAGCTACTGTGACAATTGCATCCATCCCCACAGTATAGTAGGTACCTCTTTTGGGAGAAAGAATGAGCAGTTTAAGTAACTGATCTATTTCTTCAATGCAAGAAGGCACAAGCCCCTGTGCTACTGTGTCAGAAGCCATCTAGGAAAGGCTATGGCAAGCAAGGATGGCTCACTGTTTTGCATGGCTACAATAGGTACCCTCTTAGATGAAAGGTCCTCTGAGATTTTATCTCAGGATTTCTTCTTACTGCTGATAAATCTTTACTGTCACTACTACATAGCCTAATGATTCCTTGGCATCAGCCCACCCTATTGGTCAAGTTTCCTGCAGATCAACATGAAGATAAACTTTCATGAATTAATGCTAGATGAATTAATTATAGCATTCCTGATTTGATTAAAAAACTTAAGAAGAAAGTTTAAGGAGATGATCTTAATTGTTTTGCCAGAAAGATGTAATAAAGAATCAAGAATAAAATGTGCCCCCTCATAGAATAGGACTATGGCTATATAATAAGGAATATTATATAGCATAAAGGCTATATAATAAGGAATACAATAAGCTTTCATAATTGCACTAGAAGAGAAAAAGCTTGGGGCAAATTTGTGATCAAGGGAAAAGACACATTCTAGGTAAGGTGCAAGGATGAAGCCATAGGTGTGCACCATAATAAACAAAACCATGTAAAACTATTTCTTTAAACTCACAATGTTATAATATTATAGAACAAAACCTTCTTTGAACTTACTATCAACATCCTTCTGAAACTCCCCCTTTGTGTAACATTTCATCTATGAGGTAATTTCATAAAAAAAAATATATTTTGTCTAAGAAGGTATAAAAAGGCCAGAGGGTAGAAATAGGGTGGCTTTTGGGGATCTTCCCCATCCACCAAATGTATTTATGTATGTATCTGACTGCCTATATGTATGTACATACATACATGTGTAGGTATATGTGTGTGTATATAAGTATGCATGAACACTTGTGGAATTGATGAAACAGGTGGTCGGGCCTGGCCAAAGTGTGTGTGTGTGTGTGTGTGTGTGTGTGTGTATGTGCAATTGACATTCTCTCTTTCTTCCTTTTCTTTTCTCTCTGGCTCATGAACAGTTAACAAACTCTAAGCCTCCCACCTGGTCAGCAAGCACAGGCTCCACCCCAGCCAGAAAGGAAAGAGCTCAGATGACTAAGCTTTTTTTCTTATTCCCCAGCAGGAGTTAAATTTCCAGAAGCCACCAGCTTTTGGCCACAGAATAGCAAAGAATTGAAGAAAGAGAAAAAAAATTACCCAAAGCAAGCTACTTTTGCCACTCCACCCCCACTCCACCACCCTCCCCTTTGCTCCCCCCTGCCCCCCTTCCCCGAATTACCAGGCCACCCTTCTGCCTTCCTCAGAGAACTAGATGCCAAGCTGGACCTCAGCACTACCACATCCTGGTTATAAAGGAAGTCAGATAGAAACCAGCTCCACTCTAATACTTTTCTCTCTAGGGCTAAACTTGCAAAGGGCTCTGCCTTCAGACAGATCCCCTTCGTTATGAGGAGCATAGGGTAGGTGGCCACGACTGAGAATAAGGTTCTCCATGCCTCATAAAATGTCCAGATGTTTTTTCCCCAAAGGGAGACTACTTATTCTCCAAATATGGAAAGCATTTACAATAGACGCTAATAAGCAATTGCTGGTGGACTCATTTTTTGCTTTATGAAGAGTACCCAGTTGCCAATTCACCAATAAATATGATATCCATAGTTAGGGTAGGATCTAGTTCATTACTGGTCAAAGTTTTGTGTGCATAAATATGAAGTTACCAACAGTCACAAAAGTAGTTCTTTGTTCCTGTCCCTATTGGAAATTAGCTTCCATTCTATTAACCTTGTAGAGGGTTTTGGTAATAATCAGTAACTATGGTAAGTGATGTCTCTTGTGTGCAAACATACTAATAAGGAACTGTATCTGAGTTTTGCTCTTGAGTGGTCGGATTAAAGGTATGGGCCACCACCACCTTGTTCATTCTAATTCTAGAATTTTGAAAGCAACTAATTTATAAAGATCTTTTGGAATTCAGGGTGGGCTACCACAACTCTGCTCAAATATTTTATCTTAGCTCCAAATCATTATAACTCTTCAAGATTTAGAAAAGATGTTGAATTGTAGTAACCCTTTGTTTTTACTTAAAATATTTTAACTCTCTTAACTCTGTTTTTTAATACCAAACAACAAAAACTATCCTCTTTATTTAAGAAAACTCAAAATCTAATGTCCAAGATGATGTGGTCCACATGGCAATCTTCAGTTTAACATTCTAACATGAAATTAAGACATGTGGTTTAAGAAAATCTATTTTTTATTTCATGCCTGCACAGGTTTGTCAGTTAACTATTTTAAAGGTAGGGTGGTTGATACCTTTTAAACCCCAACAGCTGTTGTGTCCTGCTTATGTGCAAACTAAGTGGTCTGTGACTGTTCTTGATAAAAACTTTTTGTTGCCCTAGCCCTCAGCACTTCCAGATGGTCCTTGAGAGGAGGCAGTAAGAAGACGTGGAATCAATGACACAGACTCCAGGAGTCAGATGAGAAACAGAAGCAGACTCATTTATTCCAAAATTGGAGTGTGCCTTTATACCCTCCACCCATGCCCCATTGGTTCATGAAGTCTCTCTCTCTCTCTCTCTCTCTCTCTCTCTCTCTCTCTCTCTCTCTCACACACACACACACACACACACACACACACACACACACACACTTGTTGCTGGCACCATCTGATTGGCTGGCCAGGCCATGCATTCTGTCATCATTTGTTTCCACAAACCAGGTAGATGTTAAGGTTGTAAAATGAAGGTGCAACTGTTGTACATGTGTGGCCCATTATGGGCCACAGACTCACTCCTCCTACACCTTTTAATTTTCCCCTTAGAAGCATTCTTTATTTTGTGGTTTATTTCTCAAATTGAAGAAATGTTAATCTGTGTTTCCCATTCTGCAACAAATCACGTCCCCCAAATTAGCCACATATGGCTTTATTTTTCTATTTGTCTTTCTGGTCCTATACATTCCGCCCATCTCACACTTTGTTTCACCTGAAATAAAGTTCAAATCCCTACAAGTTGAGTATATACCTCCTGAAGAGGCACATCTGGATGCCAAGATTTTGATGAAATTATTGTTACATCTGCTCCTGTATCTATTAATATTTCAATTTCATTGCTATTTATTCGTACATTTAGCTTTGTTCTCTTGTCATTTGTAGCAGTTTGCCAAAATACTTCTTTTCTTTTTTCTTTTTTTAGATTGTATTGAGTCAGGTTGTTTTTTTTTAATTTTCTTTTCTAGTCTCTCCTAAAATTTTTCTTTTATCTACTAAAGCTGTTCTGTCCTGATTACATCCAGAGCAGTGTTTTCTTTTCTTTTCTTTTCTTTTTTTTTTTTGTATATATAAAACTGTATTTTATTTCTTTTTTTATTTTCTATATTTTTTATTTACATTCCAAAGGCTTTCCCCTTTCCCAGTTCCCCCCTCACCATATGTCCCATAAGTCCTCTTCCCTCCGCCCAATCCCCAATCACCACCACACCCCCCCCCATTTCTCTGTTCTGGTACTCTCCTACAAAACCGGATCCAGTCTTTTCAGGACCAGGGTGCTTTCCTTCCTTCTTTTGGGAATCTTTTGATTTGCTAATTGTGCCTTGAGTATTCAGAGCTTTTGGGCTCATTAATATCCACTTATCAGTGATTGCATTTCATGTGTATTCTTTTGTGATTGGGTTAACTCACTTAGGATGATATTTTCCAGATCCAACCATTTGCCTACAAATTGCATGAATTCATTATTTTTAATTGCTGAGTAGTATTCCATTATATAAATATACCACATTTTCTGTATCCATTCTTCCTTGGAGGGACATCTGGGCTCCTTCCAACACTCCTACACTGTTGGTGGGACTGCAAGATGGTACAACCGCTCTGGAAATCAGTCTGGTGGTTCCTCAGAAAATTGGGCATGACACCTCCAGAGGACCCTGGCATACCACTCCTGCGCATATACCCAGCGGATTCCCCTACATGCTCCACTATGTTCACAGTGCAGTGTTTTCAATAACAGGGGTTAAATCATTCAATTGCTCTGTGGATGAGTTTCTGTAATGCTATCAGGAAGAATTGAATCAGATTTGGTATAAGGGCTTTCAGAAGGCCACCTAGGACATTTCCTGGTGGGAAAGGGTTACCACCTGTCCCTCATTGATCTGTGCTCATTAGTCCAATGCTGGCCTATGCCACACCTTCTGCATACTCAGGAGGCTAGGGCCTTTTTTTTTTAATTCTCTCTAGAGAAAATACTGTTTCTAGTAATGCCTTACCTACAATCCCTTGCCAAATAACCTTGCTTACCACAACTAAAACATCTGACATTTTGATTTTTCTTTTTTCCCCCTGTGGAACTTAATCCTTTCTTTTAAAGATTTGTTTATTTATTTTTATTGATTTTGATTTTTCTTAAAACTATTAGAAAATACTTCTATTTTCAGAGTAGCATCATAAACATTAAATCTAATATCAACTGTATTTCTTTTTCTTCTCCTTTTTCTTTTTTTCTTATTCATTCATTTTACATCCCAATCACTGCCCTCCTTTATGTCTCCCTTCCCATAGTCTCTCCCCCTCCCCTTCTAATCTGAAAGAGTAGAGGACCTGTGGACATCCCAGCATCCTGGCACATCAATTCTCTGTAGAGATAGGTGCATCCACTCCCACTAAGGCCAGGCAAAGCACTCCAGCTAGAAAAACACATCCCATTTACAGGCAAGAGCTTTAGGGAAAGCCCCCATTCCAGTTGTTTGGGACCCACGTAAAGACGGAGCTGCACATGTGAAGAGACTTAGGTCCAGCCCATGTATGCTCTTTGGTTGTTGTTTCAATCTCATCTCTGAGAGCTCCCAAGGGTCTAGGGTAGTTGACTCTGTTGATCTTCTTGTAGAGTTCCTTATCCTTTTTGTGGTCCAATATCCTTCCCCAAACTCTTCCATAAGAGTCTCCAAGCTCAATCCACTGTTTGACAGTGGGTATCTACATCTGTCTGAATCTACTGCTGGGTGGAGCCTCTCAGAGAATGTTTATGCTAGGCACTTGTCTGCGATAATAACAGAGTATCATTAATAGTGTCAGGGATTGGTGCTTGCCCACAGAATGGGTCTCATGTTGAGCCACTTATTGATTGATTGGTCGTTCCCTCAGTCTCTGCTCCATCTACCATCCCTGCATTTCTCATAGATAGGATAAATTTTGGGTCAAAACTTTTGTGGATGGATTGGTGCCCCTATTGCTCCACTGGGGTTCATATCTGGCTACAGGAGCTAGCCATATCAGCTTCCATATCTCCACTGCTGTGGGTCTCAGCTAAGGTCACCCCCATTGAATCTTGGGAGCTTTGTGAATCCCAGATCTCTGGCACATGCTCAAGATGCTCCCCACCCTGTCAGCTGAGCAGATTTCCATCAATTCTCATGGTCATCTGGCCATCTCCCCAGTCTCTCCCACACCTGATTATGAAACCCCCATTCCCCTTTCCATCCCTTCTTCCACCCAGACCCCTCCCTTCATCTGCCTCCTACAACTATTTTATTCCTCTTTCCAACTGAGATTCAAGCATCCTTGTTTGGGCCTTTCTTCTTACTTAGGTCTTTGGGTCTGTGGAGTATAGCATCCTGTATTTGTGTCTAATATCCACTTATAAGTGAGTACATACCATGCATGCCCATTTTGGGTTGAGTTACATCAGGATGTTATTCTCAAGTTCCATCCATTTGTCTGCAAAATTCATAATGACTTTGTTTTTCATAGCTGAGTAGTATTCCATTATGTAGATGTAACACATTTTCTTTATCTATTCTTTAGTTGAGGGACATCTAGGTTGTTTCCAGTATCTGACTATTACAAATAAAGCTACTATGAACATAGTTGAGCAAGGGTCCCTGTGGTATAGTGGCCCATCTTTTGGATATATACCCAGGAGTAATATAGCTGGGTCTTGAGATAGAACTAAACCCAGTTTTCTGTGAAGCCACTAAATTGATTTTCAAAGTAGTTGTACAACTTGTCACTCCCACCAGCAATAGAGAAGTGTTCCTATTGTTCCACATTCTTGTCAGAATGTTCTATCTCTTGAGTTTTGGATGTTAGCCATTCTGATGGGTATAATGACCAAGCCTGTTCAGTCAGTCAATGGAGAGAGTCATCTCAAAAGAGAGAGTGAGGATGAAAGAAAAAAGACAATTTGACAACACTACGGCATGACTGCAGCAAGTACTGAAGCAAGTTTAATTTTCCCCCAGCTGCTTTTATGCCATTTAAATAATAGAGGCAATTCTAGGTCAAGGAACAAACAAGGCATAAACAAATCTCATTATCACTGTATTAAGGGACTTATCAAGGTGATCAAGATACAATGAAGACATTCCTCAGCTGTATTTATCTTGAGCCTACTTTCTTGTTCTAGCCCAATGTCAAATATTCTTGCAGATATCCTCAAAGTGACACAAAAAGCTCTCCACAGGGTAAGATGGAATCTAAGAGTGGTTTCCATTTGCGTTTCCCTAATGACTAAGGTTTTTGAACATTACTTTAAGTGCTTCTCAGCCATTTGAGATTCCTTTCTTGAGGATTCTGCTTAGTTCTGCCCCCCATTTGTCAATGGGTTATTTGGATTGTTAGTGTCTAACTTCCTGAGTTCTTTATGAATTTTGAATATTAGCCCTCTCTCAGATGTAGGGTTGGTGAAGATCCTTTCCCAGTCTGTAGGTTGTCCTAATGACAGTGTCCTTTACCTTACAGAAACTTTTCTGTTTCAGGAGATCCCATTGATCAATTTTTTATCTTAGAGCCTGAGACATTGATATCCTGTTCAGGAAATTGTCTCCTGTACCAGTGCATTCAAGGGTATGTCCTACTTTATGGTCTATGAAATTTAGTGTATGCAGTTTTATGTTGAGGTCCTTGACTCACTCAGACTTGAATTTTGTGCAGAGTCATAGATATGGGTCTACTTGGACTAGCACATTTGTTGAAGATGCTTCTTTTTTTCATTGTATGATTTTTTGCTTTCTTCCTCAAAAATCAAACATCTATAGGTGGATGGGTTTCTTTCTGGGTCTTCAAATTGTCTCCATTGATCAACATGTCTGTTTCTATACCAATACCGTGCAGTTTCTACCACTATTGCTTGAGGTTCTTTTATTGTTCAGGATATTTTTAGATTTCCCGGGTTTTTGTTTTTCCATATCAAGTTGAAAATTGCTCTGTCAACTTCTGTAAAGAGTTGTGTTGAAATTTTTATGGCAATTGTACTGAATCTGTAAATCGCTTTTGGTAAGATGGCCTTTTTCTTTATGTTAATCCAACCAACTCATGAGCATGGGAAATCTTTCCATCTTCTGATACAGTCCTCAATTTCTTCAGCAACTTGAAGTTCTTGTCATATAGGCCTTTCACTTGTTTGGCTATAGTTATACCAAGATATTTTTATTGTTCGTGGCTATTGTAAATTGTGTTGCTTCACTAGACTTTCTCAATCCATTTATTATTTGTATAAAGTATAAATTTGAAATGTTATTTCGAATGGGTTACCTGAAAGGGAAGCTGGGGAATGTGTGGGAAGGCGACGAAAAGAGATCGAGACCAAGACAACACCTGCTGTTCAAGGTCTCAAGGTGTAATGGAGGACTCCAAATATATAGGCAGGGGAGATCCCTTCCCCCAAAGGCTGGAAACTTCTCCACAGAACCAGTTTGGTTGCTCCACAGGTGGCTAGTGTTTCTCAGAAAATTGCAGGTGCTTGAAGAACAAGGGCTTCACCTTGGTCTGGATGGCTTTAGTCCCTGGATGTTCCTGTGATAGTAAGTATTGGGAGGGGGCCTAACCTCAGTGATCCTGGTATGGCAGGCCTTTGATAGTATGCTTGAACTGAATGGTTCTTGGTAAACAGATTTGATGAAGGTGGACTGAGAGATGGCAGAATAATTGAGGCCACCAGTGATAAGCGGGTGGCTCGGAGCAGCTGGAGGTGTCCCAGAAGACTCATCAGGCAGGGAAGATGGGTGCAGGAAGAGAATCTAATCCGTATGGTTCCAGATGAAGTTGGCCTGAGAGGTAGAGGGAATAATCTCAACTGTATTTCTAATCGATTCATCTATTGATCTGATCTTGATAATAAAGGTATAATCACCCTTTTGCATTATGAATTAACATTTTTTCAAAAGCCAAAGATCCAATTAATATTTTCTATGGTAGAAGTAATTTGGCAAATATGCCTTTGTGAGACATTTTGGTCACTCTGATGTGTTTTCTGAAGATGACGCTGTGTGTTGTTAATGTTGCAGATGCTCATACTCTGCCCTTCCTTTCTTTTCTTGTTATAACATTAACCATAACTCTAACTCTTTGTCACTGAGCAGTATTCCAATAATAAGTTCATTTGCCATACTTTATTATAGCAAAGCACTCCTTCTTCTACTGAATTTCTCACAGTAGTACATTAGCTTAACAAGTTCTTGCTCTTGTAAAAAAGCACTACAGTTTTCCCTTTATTCTTAGCAAAGTCATTCTACTCGGGAATGCATATACTGCTCTTCTGATGCAAGCAACTTTAAAGATGTATGAGTACGTCTTTACAAATGGGATTTAGCTTTTGCTACAGAAGAAGTACTTTGGCAGGAAAGGGGATAACATTTGAAATGTAAATTAAGAAAATATCTAATAATAATAATAAAAGAAGTGCTTTGGCATTTAAAATAATCCATTTTGTGATATTTTAGTCACCTGGGCCTGTGTTTGCTGGAGACAGTACTGTATGCTGCTAAAGTTAAGATACTTACACTCTTCTCCCATGATCTTTTTTTCTAACCCGAATGCTGAACTTCCCTTAATCATAATGTCCTTATAAACTGCAACAATAGCACATTCATGTGCTCTGCTTCCTTAAAAATTATCACGAGTCCCCTTATCCTACTCTTCTGTTAGGTGCATTTCATAGCAAAGTTCCTGCTGTTTGTAAGAGTACTACCATTTTCACTTCATTGCTCAAAAAAGAAATCACATTGCTTGAAAATGTGTGATCTGCTTTTGTGAGGTAAGCAACTTTGAAGATGTATGTGTAAACTGGACAAACTGACATAAGTGGATCTTCTTCTTACATTAGAAGGACATCAACTTTCACAAGTCTGACACTGTGTGGTGTTTTAGTCACTAGTGTCTGTGTTTTCTAAAGATCAGCTGTGTGGTGGTAATGTTACTGGTACCTCTACTCAGCTCTTGCATTATATTCTTGTGTAAAGTCTAACCATAATTCTAACACTATTGTCCTTATACATTAATGCTAATGTATAAGGAAAAGTTTGGTGTTTTTTTTTTTGGTTTTTTTGTTGTTGTTGTTGTTGTTGTTGTTTTGGTTTTTTGAGACAGGGATTCTCTGTATAGCCCTGGCTGTCCTGGAACTCACTCTGTAGACCAGGCTGGCCTCGAACTCAGAAATCCGCCTGCCTCTGCCTCCCAAGTGCTGGGATTAAAGGCTGCACCACCACCGCCCGGCTGGAAAAGATTCTTTTACACTACTTCTTTGTAATCAATCAATTTGCTTTGGTGAGGCAAATTGGTTTAACAAAACACGTACTGTTTCAAAAGACACACTTTTCCACTGTGTCTCAACCAACCCTCCTCACTGTGGAATGTGCACACTGCTCTTCTTTCCTGAGCAGCTTCAGAGATGGAACAGTCAAAAAGCCCAAAATGTTGTAATTAGGACTTAATTTTTGTTATGGTAAAATTTATATTGGGTTTTGCAAATTTCTATAATGTTCTACTCTCTTATTTATTTACTTATTTATTCTTCTCTTCTATATTACATCTTACTACAATTTCCCCTCTGTGTACTCCTCCCAGTCTCTCCCCTACCTCCCTTTTCCTCATATCCACTCCTCCTCTGTTTCTCTTCAGAAAAGTACAGGTCTCCTGGGTATATCAATCAAACAAGGCATAACATGATATATTAAGATGAGACACATACTCTCATATCAAAGCTGGAGGGGGCAACCCAGTAGGAGAAAATGGTCCGGTGAACAGGCAAAGAGTCAGAGACAACCTCATCATCATTGTTAGGAGTCCCACAAGAACACCAAGCTTCACAACCATAGCATATATGCAGAGACCTACTTCAGACCCATACAGGCTTCCTGGCTGTCCTTTCAGTCTCTCTGAGCCTCTATGAGCCCTGCTCAGTTGATTCTATTCTTCCTCTTCTTGTGGTATCCTTGACTACTCTGGATCCTACAAGGATCCCGCCACCTTTTCTCGGGGTTCCACAAGGTCTAATTGCTGGCTGTGTGTCTCTGCATCTGCTCCCATCAGTTGCTGGATGAAACCTCTCTGATGACAACTAGGCTAATATCTGGTCTATGAGTATAGCAGAATACCTTTAGGGTTCATTTCATTAACTTTTTTTCATGGTGGAGGGGCAGTCCTGCTTAGTTCTATCCTTGTTTTCTGGGTTATCCAGCCTCTGGTTCCTGGCCTTCCAGACAGTGTCAGGTGTGAGCTCTCTTTCGTAGCCTGAGTCTCAAGTTGGAGCAGTCATTGATTTGTCCATCCTGCATGTCCTGTGCCACTATTATTTCAGTACATCTTGCAAGCAGAACAGATTGTGGGTTGAGAGTTTATGGCTGATACCCCAGTTCTACCTCTGGAAGAAGCTTTCCCTGGTTACAGGAGATGGCCATTTAAGGATCCTTATTCCCCGCCCCCATTACTAGGAATCTTTGCTAGGGTTACCTTTATATATGCCAGGGAGCTTCCATTGCACTGCTTCCACATTGTCCCCTAAATGCACCCACAATTCCAGCTGCCTCTCCCAGTACTAACTTTTTCCATCTCCCTTCCCAGTGCATTTGATCCCTCTATTCCTATCTCCTCCATGACCTCAGTCAGCTTGCAAAATCTGTTCTATTTTTCTGCTTCCCAGGGAGCTTCCAGTCGCCTTGAACCCTCCATGATATTCAGCCTCTCTGCATCTGTGGATTGTAGCATGATTATCCTTATTTAACAGCTAAGATACACTTGTAAGTGACTTCATACCATTTTTGTCTTTCTGAGTCTGGCTTACATAATTCAGCATGATATTTTTTCTAGGTCCATTCATTTGCCTGCCTTTAAAAAAAAACAGTAATACTACATTGTGTAAATGTATCTCAATTCCTTTATCCATTTTTATTTTTGGTTGAGAGGCATCTAGTTTGCCTCCAGTTTCTTGTTATCATCGATAAAGCTGCTATGAACATAGTTGAACAACTGTCCTTGAGATGGGATGAGGTGTCCTTTAGGTATATGCCTATAAGTAGTTAGTTGAGTCTTGAGGTAGAATGATTGTCAATTTATGGAAAACTGTCATATTTATTTCTGAAGTGGCTTTACAAGTTTGTGCCCCTTCCAGCAAGAGAGGAGTATTTTCCCTGCTTCACGTCCTAGGCAGCCTGAGCTGTCACTTGTGTTTTTTATCTTAGCCATTTTGACAGATGGAATCTCAGAGTTGTTTTGATTTGCGTTTCCCTTATGACTAAGGATGCTGAACCTTTCTTTTAGTGTTTTTCAGCCATTTGAGCTTTTTTGTTGTTGTTGTTGAGAATTCTCTGTTGAGATCTGTATCTCATTATTAATTGGATTATTTGGTTGGTTGATATTTTGTTTCTTGAGTTCTTTATATGTTTCGGGTATTAGCCCAGTGTCAGATGTGGACTTGGTAAAAAAAAAAAAAAAAAAAAAACTTTTCCCATTCTGTAAACTTCTGTTCTGTCCTACTGAATATGTCCCGAGTGGTTTACTTTTTCATATGTGTTTTCTAAAGATGAAATTGTGTACTGTTAAACTTATAGATTGATATGTTCTTTGTTCTTATTCTGTTCTTGTTCTTAACCCTATTCAAAACCCTATATCTAATGCTAACACTAACCCTAAACCTAAACCCAACTTTTGAAGTGCTACAATAATGACCTCATATTCTCTTTTTTCTTGGAAAACAATCAGGACATATGTTTATAGTACTTCAGAATGATATGGTACACTGGTATAACAAAGTTCTGTCTCTTGTGAAAGTACTGCCACATTTACTGTGTTTTTTTAAAAAATGTATTTACCTAGGACATATGAACATGCTTTTCTGATGAAAGCAGCTTTAGAGTCGTATCAGTAAAACTGTCCACTTTGCTGTAAAAAGGATTTAGGTTTCCCTACAGCAGAGGTACAATGGTCTTTGCAAAGACATCTGTACAGTGGGTTTTTTTCCCTACTTTTGTGGGCATGTTTTCTAAAATGACATTGGTTGTTCCTAAACTTAAAGGTTTTTATGTTCAATTCTCCCATTCTTTTCTTGTTCTTAACCCTAGCCTTAATCTTCCCCCATCTTTCTATCTAACCCTGATACCTTTTGCATTGCTACAATAATGAACTCACGTGATTTACTTCCTTGGAATGCAATAACCAATCCTCTTTCTTTCTTTCTTTTTTTTTTTTTTTTGGATATATTCTATATTTACAATTCATTTCCCTTTTTCTGGTTCCCCACCCCCAAAGGTCCCACATGCCCTTTTCCCTCCCCCTGCTCCCTCATACATCCCCTCCCACCTCCCTGTTCTTGTACTCCCCCACAATGATGCTTTGGTCCATTCTAGCACCAGTGTCCACTCCTTTCTTCTTGTCAGACATCACTTGGTATGTGATTTATGTCTTTGGTGTTCCAAGATTCTAGGCTAATATCCACTTATCAGTGACTGCATACCATGGGTATTCTTTTGAGACTGGGTCACCTCACTTAGTATGAACCAATCCTCTTTCTGTACTGAGCTTTGAAGTACTTAAGTATAACAAAGTTCTTGCTTTTGTAATGTACAACCATTATCAGTGTGTTTTTAATAAGTCTGCTTTACCTAGGAACATATGTAGTACTGTTCTTTTGCAAGTAACATCAGAGTTGTGGGAGCAATCTTGTCCATGTCCCTTTAAGGAGGATTTAAATTTCACTATAGTAGAAGTACAGTGGTTTTTGCAACACACTAATTTGCTGTGTTTTAGTCACATAGACTAGTGTTTTCTGAAGATGACATTGAATGCTGCTTAAGTTACAAAGGTTTACGTTATGATGTCTTTTCCTTTCAGTTCTTAACCCTGTCTCTAGCCTTAACCATTACCATAATCCTATTGTCCCTAACATTTATGTTCTTCTGTGGTGCTACAATAATAAAAGCATGTGCTCTGCTCCTTTTTTAAAAACTGCTATTTCCCTCACATTTCTTCAACCTAAGGTGGGACGGTATGACATAGTTCTTTGTCTTATAAAAGTACTGCCATCGTCAGTGTGCTTTTAACAGACGTGTTTTACATAGGAACGCATGCACAGCTTTTCTGATATGAGCAGCTTCAGAGTCTTAGAATTAGAGTAGCCCACTTTGCCAGAGATTTCACTGCAGTCAAGGACAACGGGTTTTGCAAACACGCACCTGTGCGATGCTCTTTTCACTTGCGTGTGTTTTTTAAAGGTGGCATGGAGTGGGGCTAAATTTACAGCTATCTCTGCTTGCCTCGTCTGTCCCTTTTTCATTCTTACCCTAACTCTAAACCTTATCTGAACGCTAACCCTAAATGTAATGTCTTTTCGCAATGTTACAGTAATAAACTCCTGTGCTCTGCTTTCTTGAAAAGCACTCAGCAATTCTCCTACAGTACTGCTTCACTGTGACGTGCGCTGTACAAAGTCCTTCTTCTTGTAAAAGCATCTGTCATTTTCACTGTGTTTTTAACACACCTGATTTACTCAGGAGCGTCTGCACTGCTGCTCTGATGCAAGCAACTTTAGATTGTAGGTATAAAGTGGGCAAGTTCATTCTAACAGGATTTAGTTCTCACTGCAGTAGACGATTTTTTTTTATTTTTATTTTTTATTTTTTGCCATCATGCTGTTGTGAGGTGTTTTAGTCATTTCTGACTGGGTTATTCAGGACGGCACTGTGTATTGCCTCAGTGTCTTGGTGCAGTGATTCAATCAGCTCTTGTGCTCTGGATTCTCGTAAATCAATCACCCTTTCTGTTGTGGTACATCTCTTTGAGATGCACTGGTAGATGATGCAGTTCTTGCTGCTGTCTGAACACTTGTGTTACAAACAAACCAGTTCTACCCAGGTATACACTTGATAGCGTTTGATATAAGCAAGTACAGTGTGTATGAATCAGACAACTTCCACGTAAACAGACCTTGGTTTTCTCTGTTGTAGAAGTGTAGAATTAAAATAATTAAATAAATCCCAGCAGCGTACATTCCTCGCCACCCGCCCGAATGAATGTTCAAGGTTCTTGAATGAAAGACTCAGCCTTTATATTTTGATATGCCTTAATCAGCTCAATGGTGGGGCCACATCCTGACCTCCTTGCGATTAATCCACCCCCTGCTGATAATCCTGAGTTATTATTTACTAAATTCTATATTCTACCTTGGCTGCCCTGGACCCAGAGTGATGCCCAGCTGGGACACACTCTTTACTCTCTAAGCCTCTCTGTCCTCCACTCTCCTCGGGCCTGGCAGCTCTCCTCCTCCTCCTCCTCCTCCTCCTCCTCCTCCTCCTCCTCCTCCTCCTCCTCTTGCTCCTCTTGCTCCTCCTCCTCCTCCTTCTCTTCCTTCTCTTCCTCCTCCTCCTCCTGCTCCTCCTCCTCCTTCTCCTCCCCCTCCTCCCCCTCCTCCTCCTGCTCATGCTCCTCCTCCTTCTCCTCCTGCTCCTCCTCCTCCCCCTCGCCATCCCCTTCCTCTTCCTGTCTCCAGCCAGGGAATCCTAAAAGTCCTGCCTCTGATGCTCTGTCCAACCATTACCTGTTGGCATCTTTACCAATCTGAACCAACTGGGTACAGGGTCCCTCAGTGTCTTACGTGTGGACACTCGTGTGAACAGTTTTGGGGGGAACAGAATTAGTATGAGAATACACGCTGGTACAAAGAAGTACTTTATGTCCCGTCTTTTCACCTTGCTTTTTGTGCTCATGAATTTTTTTCCCCAAGGAGATTTGGCTCAGCTTTCTGTGCCGCCTTCCTCGCCCCCACCCCGGCATGACTACATTGGTTTATAACCGCTCGTTCGCATATAGCATATTCACCTAGTTTTTATGCTCAGAATTTGGACCCATGTTTTCTGGTGTTTGGGTCTGATCTTTTTGCCCAGTGCTTCCACCTGGCGTTTTTACAGGGTTTTTCAGCTGTCCCTTTTGCTCAGATTTTCTCCCTGCCTTGGCTGCAATCATTTATCTCAGATTTTCACCTAGAGCTTTCCTTTTGGACTTTGCCCAAATTTTTCCCTCAACGTTTTCACTCGGAATTCATGGCGGGATTTCCCACCAGTTTTTGTCCCGTACCTCCTGCCAATATTTCCTCTCAGCTCTTGTGCACATATTTTTGGCCTGATTATTTTTTTTCTTCTGGATTTCTGGCCTGGGCTTTTGTCCAATATTTAAGCTGGCTTTTTAACCGGGATTTGTCTCCCTGCCTTTCTGCCCATTTTTTTGAGTAGACTTTCCTCCACATTTTTGTTCCCATATATTTTGCCCAGATTTTTTTTTCCTTGGATTTTGGCCCAGCGTTCATGCACAGCACATGTGCTCTGCATTCTCAGCACAACTCTTCACCGGTCCTCAGTGAGCTGACTTCACAGAGCCGTGGGTCTGGCTTTCCTGCCTGTATTTGCGGGCCAGATATTTGGCCTAAATTTTTATTCTAATATTTTCTCCCTACCTTTTCATCCAGAATTTTTTCCTAGGTTTTTTTTTTTAATTTGTTTTTCTGCCAGACTTTCTGTTTGTCTCCAACACTTGTGTCTGACTTTGTCTCCTGTGTTTTATCTTGGCCTGTCCCTCCCAGCATCTTTGCTGGCATTTTTCCTATGGCTTTTGTGCTCGTCTCTTTACCTTGACTTTGATCACAACTGTTGTGCCCTCTTTCTTGGCCCAGGTTTGCTCTGGTGTTTTTGGCCTGAACTTTCTGCCCAATATCTTCGTCCTGCCGTTTCGGCAGGACTTTTCATCAGGCTTCTGGCCCTGGGCTTTTCTCATAGCCTTTCACTTGGTGTTTGTGAGTGTATTTATGTATTCAGCAGAAAAATTAAGGATACGATAGCCAGGACCAAAGTGAAGGCAAAAAGTCCAAGAAGGCCTGGTAAAATATACTAATGAAACTACTACTTGAAAGTGCTGGTTAAAAAAGTCAGGCCAAGAACCAAGGAGAGAAATTAAGGCAAAAATAATGGTTTAAAAAGGGGGGGAGGAAGAAGGGAAGGAAGGAAGGAAGGAAGGAAGGAAGGAAGGAAGGAGCTGGAGTCAAGGGCTGTGTGAAAAGGCCAGGTACAAGGCAGAGCTGAACAATCCTGGTGAAATGTCAGATGAAAAGCATGCTCAAAATGACAGAGCCAAAAATCTAGGCAAAATTATCAGAAAAAAAAAATCTTGGTAAAAAGTCTGGGCAAAAAGGTCAAGGAAAAAATATCAAGGAGAAAAAATGTAGGCAAAATACACAGGGCACACAATAGTAGGGAGAGGGAACTTATAGAGCCCACCTCCAGCAGGAAGACAGAGCATCAGATGAAGAAGGGGGCGCCATCCCACAGTCAAAACTCTGACCCATAGTTGTTCCTGTCTGAAAGAACTGCAGGGATGAAAATGGAGAGGAGCCTGAGGAAAAGAAGGTCTAGGGACAGGCCCAAAGTGAGATCCACTTCAAGGGGAGGCCCCAAGGCCTCACACTATTACTGAGGCTATGGAGCACTCACAAAAAGGGACCTAGCATGACTGCACTCTGAAAGACCCAACGAGCAGCTGAAAGACTCAGATGCAGATATTTATGCCTAACCAATGGTCAGAAGCTGTTGACCCCTGTGGTTGAATTAGGAAAAGCTGAAAGAAGCTGAGGAGGAGGGTGACTCTATAGGAGGACCAGCAGTCTCAACTAATCTGGACCCCTAAGATATCTCAAACACTGGACCACCCAACAGGCAGCATACAGCAGCTGATATGAGGGCCCCAACACACATACAGCCCGCTCCGTGTTCAATCAGAGATGATGTACCTAACCCTGAAGAGACTGGAGGCCCCAGGACATTTAGAGGTCAGGTGGGGTGGGGGGTGGGGCGTGGGGACATCCTCGTGGAGACAGGGGCGTGGGGAGGAGGTGTGGGATGTGGAACAGTCGGAGGGTGGATGGCAAGTGGAGGGGAATAAAATCTGGATTGTAAAAAAATTAATTAATTGATTAAAACATTAAAATAAAATAAAATAAAATAAAATAAAATAAAATAAAATAAAATAAAATAAAATAAAATATATGGGCACAAAAGCTGGCAGCAAAGTCTAGGCAAAATATCAGGCACAAGTGATAAGAGGATCACACATTAGCATATTTGCAAAATTCATTTTATTTTAATGCATAAAAACTAAATCCTGTTTACAACTAAGTGGACAGTTTTACTTCTACAATTCTGAAGTTGCTTGCAACAGAAAAACTGTGTGTACATTTCTACATAAAGCAAGTACATTAAAAACACAGATAGGGAAATAAGCAGTATTTTTATAAGCACGAGAATTTTTTCATACCAATGCACCTCACCACGATGTCTTGTAAGAGAGAGATTTTCCAAGAAAGCAGAGCGCATATGTTTTTTTTCTTATAGTACTGCCCAAGAACGTGAGGCTTAGGGTTGTGATTAGGTTTAGGGTGTGTTTAGGCTTAGGGTTGTGATTGGGTTTAGGATTGGGATTGCGATTAGGGTTGTGATTACTAGGCTTAGGGTTGTGATTTGGGTTGGGGTTGTGATTAGAGTTAGGGTTGTGATTAGGGATGAGGTTGTGATTAGGCTTAGGGTTGTGATAGGGCTTACAGTTGTGAATATTAGGCTTAGGGTTGTGATTTGGGTTAGGGTTGTGATTAGGGTTGAGGTTAAGAAAAGGAAAGAAATAGAGGGGTGAGCAAAGATGTCAGAAAGTTTAAGAGTGCACTGTGTCATCTTCAGGAGAAAAAAAACACACAGTGTGTAGAATCATATTTGAAAAACTATCATTTTTCTACTGCAGTAAGAAGTAAATCTTGTTTACAATGGAGTAGAGAGTTTTACTTTCATATCTCTGAAGTCGCTTACCTTAAAAACAGCTAAGCATATGTACCTAGGTAAATATGTCCCTTAAAAGGGACAGTATCTTCTTGAGGTCTTTGTAAATGTTGGATATTAACCCTCTATCAGATGTAGGGTTGGTAAAGAGCCTTTGCCAGTTTGCAGGCTGTCCTTTTGTCCCATTGACACTGTCCTTTGCCTTACAGAAGCTTCTCAGGTTCATGAGGTCCCGTTATCAATTGTTGATCTTAGAGCCTGGGCCCCTGGTCCTCTGTTCAGGAAATTTTCCCCTGTGCCAATGAGCTTGAGGTTCTTTCCCACTTTCTCTTCTATTAAGTTCAGTGTGTCTAGTTTTACACTGAGGTCTTTAATCCACTTAGAGTTGAGTTTTGTGCTGGTTGATAAATATGGATCTACTTTTATTCTTCTACATGTAGACATCCAGTCAGACCAGCACCGTTTATTGAAGTTTTTTTTTTTTTTCGTTGTATGGTTTTGGCTTCTTCATAAAAAATCAAGTATCCATAGATACTTGAGTTGTTGAGTCTTCAACAACTTAATTGCTAAGATTGGATTAAGGAAGGAATGCTGTCAGATGGGAGATATTTTTAAGAAAAAAAATTGTTGACTGAACAAAGAGGTAGATCTGTCACGGGATCATTCCAGTCCTCTGGGTATACTCAGTCTGTTACAGGGTTAACCACGGCCTCTGAGCGGTCAGTCTCCAATGCATGGGCTTAGCCCTGGCTTCTGAGTGTAGTCAGTTTTTCATAGGGATGGCTTCTGAGTATAATCAGGCTGTCACACGATCAACCATGGAATTTGAATGTAGTTCTTTTTTAAACAATTAGCATCTTTCCAAAAAGAAAGAGTTGAACTGAGTTTCCAGAAAAATCCTCTGCACTCTGTTTCCCCAGATCGGATTGTCTAGACATATATGGGTGGATGACACTAAAGCCACTGAAATGCGTAAAACCCTTAGGCGACTCTTTCCCTTCTCTTCTCTTGTTCCAGCCTATTCTTTTTTTCTTAGAAACAGAGCAGGGTTATGGAAAAAGCAAGCATCTGGCCTCAGCTCTATGTATCTCCGACCCTTTCTTCACAGAATCTTTTTCTGTTGTTGGGTTTTTTTGTTGGTTGTGTGTGTGTGTGTGTGTGTGTGTGTGTGTGTGTGTGTGTGTGTTTGAGACAGGGTTTCTCTGTGTAGCCCTGGCTGTCCTGGAACTCACTCTGTAGACCAGGCTGGCCTCGAACTCAGAAATCCGCCTGCCTCTGCCTCTGCCTCCCAAGTGCTGGGATTAAAGGCGTGCGCCACCACTGCCTGGCCTTCTTCACAGAATCCTTAAGAATGGCAGGCTCAATTTGAAATTTACATTGTTGCAAAGGTTCACGTTAGGACCTTCAGTGGAACTTGTAAGAGTCAGTAAGAGACCTCAGTGTCACAATTCTCATCCTGAAAGTACTTCTGTTTCAGAACAGCCAGAGGCCAGCTGTGTTTTTTTCCCACCTAAATTCAGCCCCTGGGGAAGTGTCTTAGTAAGGGTTTCTATTCCTGTACAAACATCATGACCAAGAAGCAAATTGGGGAGGAAAGGGTTTATTCAGCTTATACTTCCACAATTCTGTTCATCACCAAAGGAAGTCAGGACTGGAGCTCTAGCAGGTCAGGAAGCAGGAGTGGATGCAGAGGCCACAGAGGGATGTTACTTACTGACTTGCTTCCCCTGGCTTGCTCAGCTTGCTTTCTTATAGAACCCAAGACTACCAGCCCAGGGATGGCACCACCCACAATGCCCCCACCCCTTGATCACCAATTGAGAAAATGCCTTACAGGTGGATCTCATGGAGGCATTTCCTCACCTGAAGCTCCTTTCTCTGTGGTAACTCCAGCTTGTATCAAGTTGACACACAAAACCAACCAGTACAGAAAGGTAGCTAAATCTGGTTTCCCCAGACTAAAAGTGACTGCCTAGGTGCTATGGAGACTTCACAGGGCATGAGGGAGTTTACAAGTCCTGACAGGTTCTGTGGAAGATTGCTCAGCTCAAAAGACCTGACACAGCTAGTCAAATCATTTTACAGAATTTGCTGGGGCTGAATAAAGCTAAGGTCCCAATGCCCAGTAGAGCCTCCTCAGGCTGCCAAGGCCCTGTAAGGACAGTGAGTGGACCCTGCCTGCATAGACTGCTCACACAACGAGGATGAGGAAGAACAGCTCTGACAGCAACTACATCAACTACATCAACTGTTGGGAAGAACCGCCATATTGAGAGTCTCTAGTAACCAACTTTCCCAATTCTTCCCTGTGGCAGAGGAGGATGAGAAGGCATTGGCAGCCATGTAAGAGGAACAGAAAATCAGCTTTAGAACTTGTGGAATGCAGCCCACATGTGGGGTCAGCGCCATCACGATGGCAGAGGCCCAACCAAGGACTCCGTGACCTAAGGACTTCATGTCCTTGTGCCATTCTGCTCTGCTTGTGGTCCTCGTATCACATCCTTCATAATATATGAGTTGTGTGAAAACTCTAAGGGGGCTTCCAGCCCCTCACTGGGCAGTAGTTACAATAATGGTGATTGGTCTTTCTCAAGCATGAAGGCTGGAACAGATTAATGACTCAATAACCACTCTTGGAAAGAACTTAGAAATATAGATCGTAGCCATGACCTTATAAAGAATTTGAAGATGAAGATTGTTTGTAGAGTTAGGTTAAAACAATTTTGTCAATTACTCTGATTTAGAATATCTTAGGGAGCAATTTGAAGTTCAGAAAGGCACGATCTTAATTTTTTTTTTTTTTAAGGTTGGGGGCAAAACAATGGCAAACTGACTGGCACTTGCTGATGTGCCTCTCTTGCTAAAGCTGGGCTGGTGATTAAGGTGATAATTAATTTCTTGTACCCATTTTGCCCTTGGCTTCCTGATATGATTTAATAAAAATTTTAATTAGTAGATATGAACACTAAGGATTTAAAGTAAAAAGAACAAATTGTTTTTATATAAGGTTTAGATTTGCAATTCTTTTAAGATTTTAATAAGATTACTTTTTAAGATAAATAATAAAATAATCAATCCTTTCTTTATAACCACAAATTGTAGCCTGCCAATTAGATACCCTGATGAGAAAATTACCTTGCTTGCTTTTACTTTGTTAATCAATAGCAAGTTGCTTAGTTACAAATGTATGTCAGTTCTTGGGAATAATTTGGTTTTTTCACTTGTAATATGTAAAATGTTATACATGTGAGGGTATTAAGGAACATGTTTTTTTCTTATGTATACTCATTGTAATAATTCTCTAGAAGAAAAATAGCATGTATGTAATTACATTGTGATTTCTATACTGTTTGAAAAATTTTGCTGGGATAAATAAACAATGGGATTAAAAATAAAGTTGTTGAAGCTTGCTCATTGGATCTTTGCATCATCTACCAAATGTATGTATGTATATGTAAGTAAAGGGGTTGGAGCTTTGCTCTATCCACCCATGTGTGAATGTGTGAATGTGTATATGTGTGTGTATATATGTATGTATGTATCTATATGTATGAAGTTGGCGCATGTGTATATATTTCCCCTCCTTTTTTTTTTTCACTAGCCACAAAGATTCTTTGATGGCCCCCAGGAAATCTTTTTGCTGACCTCCCCCAATCCAGGGTGCATTTCACTGGCCTCAGTCAAACCCAGATTCTATGCACTGCCTCACTTTACCCTGTGGTGTCAAAGCTGGTCTTTGACAAGAAGGTCCATGCAGCCCAGGCTGTACCAACCCACCTTGGAATCTGCCTCTGAGTGCCCCAGTCATGGTGACAGAAGTAGATGGAGATTCAGAGCATTTCAGGGAAAGTGGGCGTTCGAGTTCATCCATTCGTTTTTATAATTCTCATAAGCATTTAAAAATGTATCTCAATATTTGCACTAAAATGTACCAAAGTTTTATGTTGTGAATACATGGCAAAGCTGTGCTATTAATTTTAAAGAGTTGTTTATTTTAGGTAAATGAGTACACTGTCACTGTCTTCAGTGTGTCTTCAGACACACCAGAAGAGAGCATTAGATCGCATCACAGATGGTTGTGAGCCACCATATTGGTTGCTGGAAATTGAACTCAGGACCTCTGAAAGAGCAGTCTGTGCTCCTAACTGCTAAGCCATCTCTCCACCCCCAGCTGTGCCATTTCCGTTTTTCTTTCCTTCCCCACTGCTCCTCTTCTCCCTCTCTTCTGTGTTACTTTTTTTAATTCCACATAAACACAAATTTCAAGCTAGCCTCCAACTAGTTATATAGGCAAATGATCTTGAATTTCTCCTTGATCTACCTTCCCAATAGGCATGCTGTGATCCCCAATCCATCGGGGATCACAGCATGCCTCCATGCCCAGTTCATGTGTTCTAACCCAGAGCCTTGTGCTTGATGGGCTCCACCCAGGACCCTGGACCAAGCTGTGTGCTTTCTGTATTAAAACTGTGAATACAGTCAAATAACAGAGGACTTGGTGGAGACTTTTGGGAGAGAAGATCTAACACTCCATTCTCTCACAAGGAAAGTAAAATCTAGGGAGTTAAATAGCACAGCTAAAGCCACACACCAATCTACATCTTCCCAACTCTCATGACTCATGGTAGCTGGTCAGGTTTCTTTAATTATGCTTTCCTTAGTATAATAGTTCTAGAATGTGGTTTGAATAGAAGACGTAGGCTTAGCAAATAATATAATCCCTACATAGATGCTAAGCTAGGTATGAAATTATTCTCATTTTATTGATGAGGAAACTATGGCACAAAGAGGTTGAATAACTGGTCCGTGATCAATATATATCAACATTTATTCCCCTGAGATGAGCTGAGGCTGAAAGAAGGTGGAATGTTCACACATCCCTGGGAACGCAGGTGTAAAGGCTTGGGAAGCCTGGCCATTGCCAGTGGTGTCACAACTGGGACAGGAACAGGCAGGTCCTGCAGCTTCCGGAAACCCCTCACTTTGTTTTACATGGATCCACTTCTGTGAGGTCTCTTGGCCCTTCTAGTCTGTCTTTCCATCTTCTCTAATTCTCAGGTTTTTCTGCTCTGTTCTTCTTGCCACAATGAAGAACCTTGGCCTCACTTCCATGGCTTAATGTGCTGACCACTGTTTGAGCTACATTTTCTCCAGAGCACAGTTCTGTTGTTTATGATGCTGCTGAATGCTCACTCCCAGAAGGCACTGTTAGAAAAGCCAATGGGTCATGTTCAGTAATCAATATGGAGATAGGAAATGAAAACAGCAGAGAGAAGGAGAACAAGATTTTCAAAACTTTCTACTCTCTCTCTCTGTGTGTGTGTATATATGTGTATGTGTGTGTGTTCATGTGTCTGCACATGTCTGTATGTATTTGTGCATGTGCACATGTGTGTGCTTGTGCATGTGTGTACACATGTAGGGGGTGATGGGTGCAGGACATGGGGGTCATTCTTTCATTTTGTGAGACAAGGTCTTCCTCTAGCTTGGTCCTGCTGATTAGGCAGACTGGCCAGCCAGTGATCCTCAGAGAGCCTCCAGAGAGTCTTCACCTCTCCCGCACTGGGATTTCCACCATGTGTGCCACCATGTCCGGCCTTTGTATGTGGTCTATAGCGACTGACCTCAGCTACTCAAGCTTGTGCAGCAAATACTTTGGTGACTGACTCTATCCCGGGGTCAGCTTTAAGCATATCTGCATGGGTCAAGTGTCCCTTTACTGAATGAATTACTTTCTGTACCTATGGACTCTCTTCCTTGGTCTTGAGGCATGACTCTTCAGCCTCTTCCCACTCTACGATTTGCCATCACTGGGATAATGCAGCGAATGTGCTTTCAGAGCAGAAACCACACGCAACTTGACACAACCTGTACCTACCATAGTACTGGTAAGATTCCAGTCCTCAGAAAAGTAGCCACCTTCTCTCTGTGACCTATATCACTATAGGATATAGTTGACAACCACTATATCTTGGAAGCTCACTCATAATTCCGGGCCGTGGCACAGGTCACTACAAAACAGGGATCCTCCAAGCCCACTTATGCGTACCTGGTCCTTGGACAGCCTTGTCTTGGACAGCCTTCATACCAAGATGTTATTGGCCTTTAGACATGGCAAGCTTTCATTGTGAAGGACTATCCCTTCACTAGACAGACATGTAGGCCCACTATCTATTTTGAACATTATGCTTTTACTTTATGTAGCTCAGATTTCATGATGAACAACTTAAAGGGAGAAGGAATTTATACCTTGGAGTCAGACACAGCTGAGTTCCTGTGATAGACCTCTTCTACAAGTGTGGGATCTTTGGGAAGAGAGGTGGTATTGTCTCCCAGGCTGGGAAGAACATGAAATAGAAAGAGTATGCATGTTGCCTAGCATGGTGCCTGACATTTAACAGGCACTGAAGGCAGGTTTGCTATTCTTTTCTTTCTCTCCATCCTACCACAGCAATTTCATGCTAAATAAAAAAGGACGACATCCTGAAAATATAAAGCAGACAAACGCCGCAAGGCTGCCTGCATTTGTAAACAAATGTGGACGACTGTAATTTGCTAAAGATTATTTCTTGTTGTTCTTGGTCTGCCATAATTAAAACGCAAGTCACCAGTCTAAATGTCTTAAACCACAAACACCTATTTTCTCGGAATGCAATTTATTTTTTTGAAGGCTGGAAATGTCAGATCAAGGGGCAAGCTGGCTGCTCCCAGTGAGGGCTCTCTTCTTGGTTTGCAGATGGCCTCATTCTCTCAGTGCCTTCACATGGCAAAGGGATAGGGACAGAGCCAGGAAGATGGAGAGGAGAGAAGGTTGGGGGAGAGAGAGAGAGAGAGAGAGAGAGAGAGAGAGAGAGAGAGAGAGAAAGAGAGAGAGAGAGAGAGAGAGAATATGAGACAAACCAAAGAGAGGCACACAAAAAGAGAGGGAGGCAGAGGAGGGCAGATTAGTGAAAGAAGGTAGAGTAGGGTGGGGAGAGGAAAGAAAAGGAGAGAAGAGAGGAGGGGGAGGGGAGGAGAAGGGGAGAGGAGAAGAGAGGAGAGGAGAGGGGAGGAGAGGGGAGGGGAGGAGAGGGGAGGAGAGGAGAGGAGAGGAGAGGGGATGCTATTTGTAGCCAAGCTAATGTGGGATACACAATCCTTGTGTATGCTGGAAAATGAGGAGTGGACCACGCATGGATCTAAACAACCAACCTCCAGGAAGAGGGAGAAACAAATGGAGAATGCTTTTGAGATGCCAATTACTTCTCTCTTAGATGGAAAACGAACTGAAAGCTGGGAGACAGGATTCAGCTTAGGAAAGGCCAGGGTGATTTCAGGCAGGAGTAAGGACGATGGTGCAAAGTCCAGCTCCAGAAAGGCTCCAAAGGTGGCCTGTCACAGAGCCAGAACGGAGAAGGTTCCTCTGTGTGACTGCTCCAAAGGTGGCCTGTCACAGAGCCAGAACGGAGAAGGTTCCTCTGTGTGACAGCAAGCTGGCTGCTCATACCCTAAGTGTAAAGTGGGAGTAACTGCTGACAGGCAGGGACCTGGAGGGCTACGTTGGGAGTTGACTTGAGAACACAGATGTAACAATCGCATGAATGAAAATCAAATATTACTTCATTTCTAAGATGGGTTTATAGGTCTTTGATTCAATTGCCACCCTTACTTGAGTTCTCAGATTTCACCTCATTTGGGTCCTTGAGGGAGGCTATCCAACCAGGAAAGTCTACGTATGTTCTGTAGTGTGGCCTGACCTACAACATCACACATGACCGACCAAGCAGACAGTGAGGAGAAGGCCACCACAGACTTCTCAAAATACAGACACTGGCCCTCACATGAAGACAAGGCAGAACCAGGAGCCCCTCTACCCCATCTTGGGGTAAGCAGACGAAAGAAAGAAAGAGAAGAAGGGGAGAAGTCACTTTTGTCCACTTTATTTTTCTTTCAAAATCAACTTTATTGAGATACAACAACATATATAACAAAGCACACTTACTTTAAGCATATAGTTTTGGGTCCTGGTGAACAAATACCCCTATAACTATCCTCACAATTGAAATATGGATTCCTTCCATCGTCTGTATACGTTCTCTCTGCATTTCAGAGGTAAATCCCTCTGCAAACTCCTCCCCCAGAGTCACACGTGGGCTTCCTGTCCTTGTCCGGTAGTTCCCCCTGCCCCAATGTCTCATAGGAACAAAACCTCTGTGTCTGGTTCCTCCCACTCAGTGGCATGAGACACTTGTACCCAGGGTTGGTGCTTACTGATGATTCATGGTCTGAAAGGGGTACACATTTTAAGATTTGTATAGCCACTTATCTGTTATGGGCATTTGAACTCTTTGAAGGTTGTTGTTCTTTTTGTTGTTGTTGTTTTGTTTTGTTTTGCTATGAAGAGTCTGATTTCTTCCTTTAATGTCAAAGCTAAGTCGTTCCTATTCCTACCAGCTGGATCAGTGAAGGAATGAGATTCTAACAAGCGGCGGTACTGCTCTGGGAGAACCCCTCGAGTTGACAGCCCTGCAGCCTTCTTGGGGAAACATTAGACAATGGGTCCATGATGTGGGGAGGTACCCATCCCCAACCTCATTTACACATAACTCTATTCACTCTGCAGACCAATATCAGCTTTATGGAAGTGTAACTTGATACCATAATTGACTTGCTTTAACTATAAAACTCAAGAATTTTGTCATACTCCAGGAAGAGCCCTCACGCCAATCTGAAGTTAATCTTGGCCTCCACCTCCTTCCACTGGACATAGTGATCCACCTCAGGTTCTCACGGGTTTGCCTTTTTGGACAATCAAGGAAATTAGACTATTTGGGCTTTGAAAATTAGACTATTCGTGCTTGACTTTTAAATTTTGATGTTCTTGGAGGTCCTCACACTTTTGTTTGCAATAGTCATATCACCGGTTATATAGCTTGCCAAGTGGTATTCCAGCTGACTGTGCAGCTGTCGCATCTATGCACATGGTATACTCGTTTTGTTCAGCCGCCCGCCTGCCCACAGCCACTGGGTTGTCTTCTAGATGTCATGGTTGACACTTGCTGCACATGTATGTACAAACCTCTGGCTCGATGTACGTTTTCATTTCTCTTGGGTCTAGACTTATGAGTTGAATTGTGCTCACCTAGAAAATTTGTATTCAATATTTTTTTTTTAAAAAAAGTGCTAAAGTCTTTTCCAAAGTGGCCAAACCATTTTATATTCCCAATAGCACTGTATGGGGGATCTAGTCTCTCTAGATTCATTCCATGTGGAGAACAGAAGAGAATTTGAAATCCACTCTTGGATTTGAGGAGCCTATTTAAAATACTCTTCACTGACTGCTTGGCACAGTAGCACAGGATAATCTTGTCAACACCCGTTTCCACACTGGCTACATATTAGAATCATCTGTGGCTTTTCCTAGTGACGGTTAAGCCACAGTTCAGATAATGAAAGTAGAGACTCTGTGGGCCGGAGCGAGGAGGAATTGGGTTTTTAATACTGGCAGGTGACCTCGGTGAGCCAGCTGCTAATGTCTGATGGAAAAGATTCTGTTTCGTTTGAGTCACCTGCTAAGATAGCGAGCCACACACTTAGAGCTGAAGAAAGACTTGGTCTACAGGACACACTGAGTGGGACTGAGGGATTTTACCACCATAGAAGGAACAAAGGTCGTACCGTCTGGCCCATGGTGGCTTTTACAATTATCCTCATATACTTCTCCTGCTGTTATTTCAACCATTTTAACCACGAAACTTGGAGGACGGCCGATATCTGAAGCATTGGAGACGGGTGCAAAAGCCTGTTTGTCTCTGAGACACCTGAACTGTTATAAAGTCAGTAGATAGCCAGGAGAGAAGAGACAGGGGTGACTAATGGGTGGGCCTCTGTCACGGGGGAGGTGTCCAGACCTAGGCGGAAACATCCGACTTCTCCTGCAATCATCTTTCCTTACTCTACCTCAACACAGCCTCTTGCTCTGCAGCGCCATGGAGCTCCTGGTAACTCGTCTCCTACATAGGGCCGTTCTCCTGCTCCTGGGCACTACCCTGAGACTTCCTGGCTCAGGTGTCATCCTCAGCCCTCTAGCTCATGTTCTTCTTGGCAATTTCCTCTGGACCTCATGGCTCAATCTTGTGCTCTTAATCGTAGAAGTTCCTTGACCCACTCCTCAATTTTCATTGCTTCGTGACTAAATGCAGAGGCTTGTCACCTGACCCTCAGACCCAGCGTGGCCTGGCCTCTGCATCTGGGCAAGCATGGTGACCCGGCTTGCCAGCTCTGTCCCCTGGATTTTCTACAGCTTCTCCTTGCCTTTGTCCTTTTAACATACGCATCCTTCCTCGGAGCCAGCTTCCTGACCACCATACCAAACTGTCCAGCACTACCACTACCGTTTGTTTATGCGTCCCCTTCTGAGCTCCCTCCTAAGTGAGGACTCGCCCCCGTGCAGGAAGCCATCTGAGTATAGCTGAGTATAGCCAGCCGAGTATAGCTAGGCTCCAGGCCCCACAGGAACAGGACTCACACCTGGTTTTGCTTGAGTTTGTTCCTGGCTTCAGTGACTGCTCAGATTGTTTTGTTTTGTTACCAGGCCACACAGGGTTGAACTAGAAAGACATATTAGACAGTATCTGCCCCACCACTGTCTGACTGAGGAGACGGGTGTGCAGTGGATGGTGAGAGGAGGCATTCCTGCAGGCCACACTGCTCGTGGAGTGGATGGTGGGGTTGGAGTGTGAGTCCTTACTTCTCTCTGGGACTGATCTTTCCACCCCACTGAGCCACTCTTCAGTACAAATACTGCAGTGTTTCTCTGCTTTTCTCTTCCAGTCTCCTAAGTGAACCATGAAGGCTGAGTGTAGAGTTTAAACTACTTTTGTGTGTGTTCTATTCAATAATAAAATATCAAATCATTGGTGGCAGACAAAAGAAATAGTATCATTAAAGAAAGGAGGTGAGGTCATTTTTCGTCTCTCTCTCTCACACACACACACACACACACACACACACACACACACACACGTGGACTGGGGGCAACTCTTTCCCTGACTCACCTTGGCCCAATCAAGAGAAAAAACCTATGCAAAAGGCTCACACATTCATGCTTCCGCTCCGGAGCTGTGAACTCGCTAGGGAGAGCTGCAATCTCATTACCCTAGCTGGAGCAGGCGATCATTTTCTGCACCATCAGGTCATCATTTAATTATCCAAACCGATTCAGCCAGTGTCCTAAGTCTGCTCTCTCTAGCGTGTTTCTTCTACATAAAAATAAAGCGCAGGCGCCCTCCGGTGGTCAGCTGTAGAAACGTCTCAAGTGGAAGTGATTCATTCTGTGACTGAAAATCCCTGAGTTCCTAGACTCTGCTCACCTCAAAAGCCATGAAAACTCCGTGAAGAAGCTGATTTATAACTACAAGATATTTTTTTGAGGTTCTACTTAAAGTTTCAAAGCCCCTGTTGTTACGGAGTTGTGTCATGATGTAGAGCGAGGCTAAGGTTTGTTACTCTGACCCACAGTGAGGACAGAGAAGGGAAGGTCCCGGAGAGCGGCCAACATATCCTCTGTGGGAGGAATGCTGAGCTCTGTATGACATCGCTGACTCACTTGCATGCCATGCTAACTAACTAACTCTGAGAGCGCGGGGCAGGTAGGTCTCCCGGATGCACTGCTGGGACCAGGGGCCGGTGACGCTGGGGCAGGCGGGGGAATGTGAACTGCTAGGCTTGGATGTTTGCACAGCGACACAGCTTGGAGACAGAGGAATGAAGGAGAGGAGGAAGCCGGTGACATATTGTAACATGTACGAGCGTTCAAACTCTCTCATCAAGTAGCTGCTGAGGCGAGCGGAAGTCCGCACCGGTTACGTGGTCAGGACACCAGCCATCGGGCTTGTTTGAGACACGGCAAAGAACCAGATTTGTTCGCCTGTTTTCAAAGGACGGTTGCTATCTCTTCCTGCTTAACTAGCCCTGACCTTTCATTTAAACGTTCCTGACTTCGCTATCCTACTAATTCTTATTTTTACTTTTGTGATAAAGTCCTAGGTCTTTCAGAAAAGAAACAAAAATGCCAGAATTTCTTCAAAAATCGTTGGAAGCACAGGTTTGAAGAAACTAAAACTCCCGAGACCTGTTTACCAGTCACTTCTCAGATGGAAGTCCAGTCGCACTGCCCTGCCCCGCCCCACCACACCTGTGACACACCCACACCCCTCCCGGAACATGACTAAGTCCCAGAGAGGGAGGGGCTTTAAAACCACACTTAATTTTTCATTTTTAATAGAAAATCTGTAGTTATCTACAGGCACGGCTTCTTCATGCACAGAGAAATTTAGCATCCAGAGATATGGAAGAGCAGAAACCTCACATTTATTTTTCCACCGAAGACACTAACGGATCAAAAAGTAACTTTTGTCTTTGTGCTTTCTTATGTTGAGGCAAGCCTGGATTGTTATTTTGTGTTTTCAATAGATGGGCTGGTTTGCAGAGAGTAAATATGAAGAGATGAGAGTATTTAGGGCCACTTCATTTGGGGATCACTTTAAAACAAGCTTTACCTGTACACATCAAAGATGTCAGGTGACAAATCCTAATGTACTCCATGGACAAAACTCAGCCAGAAACAGGCTGAAGAAGTGGGTAAAAAAAAAAAAAAGTTTACTATTTTAGTTTCACAGCCAAAAGTAGAGTGAAAACAAAAAAAAACAAAAAACAAAAAAACAAACAAAAAAAACAAAAACAAAAACAAAAAACAAAAAAACCAAACTAAAATCCAGAACACCATGAAAGGCGTTTGGATGTCTTCGGGCCCCTCGTACTGCATCCATCAATGAGCTTACTTGTCACTCGGGAGAACATAAACATTGCCTGCATGTTTATTTGCACATTACACCTACGAGCATATCGCTTCTACGCTTTAAGCATATTTACAAATTCAACATAATACCTACATATAAAAGGCTTTACTTAAAATTAAACTTGATGCAAGTTATGAGAAACCAATTTATTGGCAAGTGAAACTGAGCATCCCTTCAACCATAGGTTGTCGTAGATTTCTATATTGGAGGTAAGCCATTTCGCACACATTGTTTATGGCTGTGGTGGGATATAGGTATTTGTTCTTTAGACTGTAGGTGTAGTCCCTTTGACTGCTGGCCTAATTGAGGGCTTGCCAGACTTCTCGGGATCTGGAGTGTGCCTGTTGCCGTTTGCATACCCACTGCTGAATGCTGCGGAGTCTGAACGCTTGTCTAGGTAGAGCGAATAGTATCGTGCTTTCGGCATGCCGCTTACGCTTTTACTTCTGCCATCATTTGGTTTTTCTATCCATTCGTGACCATACCATTTCTCTTTTTCAAATTGACTTGTTTGACTAGAAACCACAATAGACCACAAAAACCATCACGTGCTCCGGCCAATGGCAGAGCTTTGGGTTTGATATTTGTGGAGGGAAAGCCCCTTCGAATAAACTTGTTCTTACGGTCACAGTTATCTCTGCCTTTGAAAAGTTCCTTTCCAACAACAGCAGTAGCATAGGATGGAGTTGCCCACACCGGCCGATACAGAGTACAGGAGTCAGGGAATGCTTATTGTCTGAAGGCACTGTGTGTGTCTTGCCCTGCATTTTCTGGACTAAAATTTAAAATTTCACTTGAGAGCTTTGACCTCAATTCTTTGAGTATGGCACAAATGCCAGAAAGTGTCATAATACGCACTGTTTATGCTCCCAATGGACTGAACACAGATAGTGTAGGAAGTGGGACTCTGCTGCTGTAACACCCAGAAGGTTAAGGAGTCTAAGAATCACGGGGAGCGCAGACAGAGTCTCGGCGAGCCTTAGCGGATGCAACTGTCATAGGTAACTCATATAGCAAGTATATACTGTACACACTGTTCCTAACAGTCTCTCAAAAAGACTAACACCAGCTAGACATAGTCACGAGTCTCACCACAATGTCCACAGAGACATTGAAGCCCTAGAGAATACTACAGTAACACTCTCCACAATGACAACGGAATTCATATTTAGGGTTCAGCTGAGGATAGTGTCAACAAAGTACCCAACCACGTCGCAATCAATCACATACACAGGTGTGTGTCCTCTGTGCAGTGTGTTTCATGCATCTTATTGAACTGTTACCCCGCACAGGGAATAATGTAATCTATTGATGATGTTGTATTTCTTTTTTTAATCAGTTCCAAGGAAATGGAGATAACCCACTCTGCACAAAAGGTATGCACTTTGCACCCCAGTTCATAGTAACGCATCATCTGACTGAGTGAGGTCCTTGCTCTGTTCTCACAAGACTCATCTACCGCAGGAAACATTCTTTCTACCCATAGATCCATAGCATGAGAGGGATGACAAGAGCTCAGGAAACCGTTCCGGAGAGATGGGACATTGGCACAGAGCTTAGAGACTTAAACAAAGGAGTTCATTGCGTTGACAGGAGAAGGGGCCTCTGAGCTTTCGTTCCCCTCGGCTGGTTCTTTCTCTTTCTTACCGCTGTATTGTCCAATAAAGGAGCCATCCTCGTTGAACTGGCCATTGACCCCCTCTCCATAGTCAACCAGGCTATCGTCACTGTCTTCTTTTTTCACAGTCCTGTCTGAAGGTGTTCGACTTCCTTTTTTCAAAGGCTTGTGATCTTCTGCATCACTGCAGGGGAGGGAGGGTAGGGAGGGGAATAAAAATTTTGGTGAGACCGGCATTTAGGTAAAGCGCCTTGGTTTTGGCGGGATCGTGCATGCAAATCATGAGAAAGCGTATGAAGCCTGAGCTCCTGCAGCCAAAGTGGACTGGCAGGTGGACGCCAGCGACCGGGGCGGTGCTGGGGTGGAACTCAGGCGCGGAAGTGGCCGGATCGTGTTTTGCAGCGGGAGCAGGTGACTTTCCGATCGTGCATGCTAATTTAAAGGAAAGAGTCCGATGCCTGATTGGAAGGCAGTCTGGGAAAGATGAAAAGCATTACTGGGGCATGGCAGGGATGAAGGAAAGCTCAGACCATCCCTGTTTCTATTCAAAGGAGCGGTGGGGAGCTCAGGCCAGTTGGGAGTTAGTGTGTTAAACTGTGGGACCTCTCTGATTCCTTGGATGTGGATGGAGCATGATTCGGTTACATGTGATATATGGATTGTTTTTCCTGAGGCAGGAGGTTCAAATAATTTTGTTACTGAATGCAGGCCTGGTTTGTGAACTTCTGCCTTACCTTTCAAAAGACCTAGAAATCCGTTAAAAGGAGGCAGAGGGAACAAATGAGAGCAGCCTAAGAAGAGAAGCACAGTCCTTACACCGAGAGGCCACGCGCTATCATTATTTTTTTCCTGAAGAATTTTTTGGTCGATAGGTTAAAAAAAAATTATTAATTTGGAAAGAGAAACACTTCAATTTCCAAGCACTATATTTGAACCATAACTGGCATGCCCATAAACCCTAAAGGGTATAAGTGCTTCCAAAGTCACAAAAGCAAATATTTCCTGTTTCTGGGCGATGCACACCCCGAGGGGGTCCATAGCATGTATTTCAGCAGAGCATTGTAGGAGTCTATTATTACTTTACTTATTTCTCTGTTTAATCGGCAAGCACAAGGCATGGAAGCCGAAGAGTCCATTGCATGTAAGACCATCCTCTAACATGGTCCGACCTGTCATTGAATTTAATATCATCCACCAGCATGGGCACACTGGCCAACTCCTTAACAGGTAACATTTTGGGGGAGAAATAGTGAAAAAAATATATAGTAGTAACACCAGGTGACATAGGAATGATCCACGGTCCTGAACACAAAGCAATGGTGTACCTGATGTGACAAAGAAGTCACCCTAAGTGCAATGTTTTAACAGCAGTTGGCATTAAGATCACTGTTAACAGTATTGTTTTTTGTTATTTGTTATTTATTTATTTATTTATTTATTTATTACTAGTCAAGCTACAAAGATTTAAAGAAAAATAAGTCTGTCTCT
This sequence comes from Apodemus agrarius, assembly GCA_964023405.1. Lineage (NCBI taxonomy): Eukaryota > Metazoa > Chordata > Mammalia > Rodentia > Muridae > Apodemus > Apodemus agrarius. Next base: position 79,331,917 of record OZ030011.1, read on the forward strand.
TTCGGTGATGCTTTCTACTGGCAGTCTCTTATTTTTCTTTCTAAGAAAAATGCCAAAACTTGCATGTGCTGCCAAAATGCCCTGTTTCGATAATGTAGAAGTACATGCCGCAATCTGAGCAGCCCATAGACGTTAGTGAAATCACAGGTCATTGGGGCGGCCTGTTTGTGGTGGGGACATTTTAGAGGACATAACACCCACAAAACCCAGCTTATTATAAAAGCAATTATGCGACATCTTCGCTAAAGGCGTATACTTTGCTTGAATACCTCTGCGTATGCTCCTGAAGAGTTCGGTGATAAGCAGAATTTTGCACCTGGGTTCTGCCTATTACGTCATAGGACAGACCCATCGTGCCATGCATCTGATTATACATCTCTGCAATCTTCCCCTCATCTAATGTTTAGTGAGTGCCTGCTCTAAGGTTGATGTCAGTCTAGGTGCTGGGGACAGAGCAAGAAGCAGCACACACTAAAATGTCGACCTAGAGACGCGGATAGAGGGTCAATATAGGCTATCCGGGAAGGACTTATTTAAAAGCAGCATCTGATCAAGGATCTAAAGCGAAGTAGGCATGAGGATGACTAGAACAATGATGGCAGAAGCAACAAGCCATACGAGGGCTCCAACCAGGACCGCAGCGGGCCTGGAATGTTCTAGAAACAGCAAAGTGCTTGCTGTGACTGGAACTGAAGGAATGAGCAAGAAAGAGAGCAATTGGGGTGGCAATGGTAGTCTGGGGTCCAAAGCTACGGAAGAGCCTTTGTTCAAGAGATGGAGGCTCTAGGAGTATTTCTATAGGTGAGTACTGTGGCCTGACCGACATTACCCTAAAAGCACAATTCTGCTATCAAGCTCTGCCTGACCTCAGGAGGAGGGCCTGTCAAACCCTGGCAAACTTGAACCACACCAGTTTATGACTGATTTGTTATGTATTATTTATTTATTTATTATTGCCTACGGCTCCTTTGCTGCTTCATCGGCAGAACTGCAGAGTTCCAGTTAAGGCCGTGCGTGCGGGCTGCACAGTCTAAAACATTTACCAGCGACTCTTCACAAGTTCGATGCTCTACACCAAAGTTAGAAGATGACTTCCGTCCACTGGGGGAAGAGACGGCTGTGGTTTGAACTGGGATGGCACGTTGAAGAAGTTTATAGAAGATGCTCAGATTATCGTCACAGTCGTGAAAGCAGAGCAAAAAGGACTTCCCGGGGAGTTGGTTAGGGAGCACCACGGAAGACAATGGGCTCGGGATGTCTGACATGAATAAACAGGTTGGCGTGAGTCTTTTTTAAACCGAGCAGAAGAACATGCTCAGATGAAGAGCTGAAGTTTGGTTTGGGCACGTTAAAGTTCATATGTGTCAGGAGCACCACTTCTGTAATAATGCTGTAAGACTTTCGTGACCATTACATGTAAAATCAAGACAGTGGCACAACAAGGTGGAGCTCTAGGCTGACACAACTCAGGAACATAGGAAAGGAGACTGAACCCATAGCAAGCCAATGCAGCCAGCGACTAAGGCCGTAATACAGCATACCCACGTTGGGTCAAGTCAAAGAATGCAAGTCTGATTTAGTATGGAAATACAATTCATAAGGCTTACCATTTGTACTTTTGTAGAAAGGGAAAAAAAACCTATTATGATCATCATAGTAGACTTAGAAAAAAAGCATATGATAGAGCTCAACACCATTTCTGAGGAAAATTTTAATATGCTAGAAAGGGAAGTGTTTTCAGTAATTGGGTTAAGGATGGCCACATGAAAACAACAGTGAACAGAATCTTTGATGGCCAATGTGGAAGTGTTCTGCTTAGAATCAGGAAGAATGGCAAGGGTGGTTGTTCTCTCTTCTCCCTCCTCTCACTCGTCCTTTTGCTCATCCTCTCTGTGCTTTCGCAGACAGTTTTGTGTAGCCCGTCTTGCCTAACACTCTCAAACTCTCTATGGAGCTGAAGGTGACCTTGCATTTCTCATCTTCCAGCCTCTGCTTCCCAAGAGCTAGAAATATAGACAGGAGCTACCATACTTTGCTTGTTCAACACTAGTAATGAAAACTGCCCAGGAATGTTGAACAATGTGATGAGAAAAAGAAATGATACTTTCCACAGACCCATCAAGTCGTTGCTATTTTTCTGTATTCTTCATTAGATTATAAACTCCCAGTGGAAGATTAAATTCTATTGTGTTTAATATCCCTAAGGTCTGGCATACAGTAGGCACTCAATAAACATCTGTTGGGTAAATTCCAAAAACAGTTCAGAAATGCCTTAAAATTTTAACATCACAATTTTTTTCTTTTTCTTTTTTTTAAATTTTATAATGGCAGGCAAAGCCTTGGCTTGTATTTTTCTTTCTTTCATACTCATAATGCATTTTGGGGAGTTCATTCGTTTCTTTCTCAGCAGTGCTTGGTTCACCACCATGAAATGGTTACTAAAATAAAAATTAGCAAATGAATTTAATAATTACATCTGATTTTCCTGCAGCGACCATCCTGCCAGAATCAAACCGATCAATGGTGTCATTGACATCCATGCACCCAGGCCTTATGCTGGCACACTGTAAAAGCTCATCATTATCTGCTTTGCTTACAACCAGTTCATATTTGTGAGAGCAATAAGCCTGAAGCATGTAACAAATGCAACACCGCTTTGTATCTCAGCTAAGCTTTGAACAAGGGATAGCAAGCTGACGGCAACAGGGCTATGGCCACATGAACGGCAAGATTCCCATTGCAAAATCCTCCATTTGAGTAGTAGTCAATCAGAGTTCACATAGCACAGTCATGTGGCTCACGACCTAGACTCTTGTTTTAAAGAGAATGCATCTAAAGAATAAGGAAATACTTACATAGTTGGCTGCACTGTTTCTTTGACTTTTCTATATGCTAGTAAGGAGGCAGATTCTACTGTCTGTATAATTAAAGAGACAAACAAAGAAAGCTGCAGGCTTCTGAGAGGTAGCTGCTTAGGGGTGGGTGGGTGTTGGAGTGAGGTTATAGGGATATAGCATATGGAAAAAATCAGACTTGGCCATTATGGAAGTTCCGTCCCTCTTTGCACTATGATACTTTATCTGCTTTAGAGCCAACAAGGTAGAATTGTTCCATCCTCAGGCTGGCAAATGTGCAAATCACAAATGGAATAAATTTACATTTCCACAATAGTCCTAATTGTGTGTCAGTGTGAGACCAGCATTGTAGTTCATTTTCAGAATGCAGGAGACTAAGAATCATTAGGTAATACAGAGCCCAAAACTTCTAGAAGGTGCAAAGTAGAGAAAGGACTCCAGTGATTTAGGGAAAAGAATAACACTCAGATGTACCATTAAAATAACAACAACAAAAACCTCCATAAGTAGTTGGAACCGTTTTCATATAATTATGACTCTCAGATGAAAAAGTCCTAAAGGGAAAGAACCAAGGGAAATAATCCTGAGTAAATGTCTGCAAGTGTAAGGACAAGGTCACATTACCAACAATAATGTCCAAGGATTTGGGAGATGTGATCCCCTATGAAGGACCGTCCTCACCAATTTCACTTATTTCAATTTCACTCAAACTCACACCAATGAGGTGTGCTGCGAATTGAAGACACCCATCAGAACTTCATTTCCTTTGGCCCCTCCAGGATCGATATATCGATGTCATTACATGTGTGACAGGTACTTTTGTCTTTGTGCCAAATGGGCCCAAACGAAAAGTCTCTCTATCCCGAGAAACTTTGGCAAAAGCCAGAGACAGCCATCTGAAAACGCTTCACAGGCACAGCAAACGCATGAGTTAACACTAAGACAAAGAAATGTGAGCCAGTCGAGGGAAAGCAAATGGTGGGTATGAAGAGAGGAGCCAGGCATTTGCTATGTACTGCTCTAAAAACAAAGTCATACTGGAAGTGGTTGGGTCACTCAGCATAGAACTAGGAAAGAAACCTCTCCAAAGATGTTCTGATGCTTGAAAAACTGTCTTGATGATGAAAATTGAGACCTATATAAATTAAGCATCATAAGAGCTAAGGGCTGAGTTGGAAAAGGATGAGTAGCCTCTTGATTCCCAGCGAGTTCATAAAACACCACCTTACATGGAATCAAGGTTTAGTGCTGTTAGCACAGTCACCCAAAGTCACATTAGCCTGGGTCTGAGTTTCACATCGATACAGTAGCAAGCCTTGAGGTAAGCAGTACATTGCCGTGTTTAAGCATGATAAGAATATGAATCCATCACAAGGCGGAGAATGGATGGAGTGCAATGACTTATTTCTGATTCATGCAAATCTACATTTTCCAGGCTAGATTGAAGCTGTAACTTCATATCAATAAACAAGGGAGTAGTGCGTATCCTGTATGAGGTCATAGCCACAAGAACTTTACAAGGATGTCCTTTTATTAGTATCAGCTCACCTGTGTATGGGAGAAACAGGTAGAAAAGTGAGTCACACCAGCAAAGGTTTCTATTCCTTCAGGATGAGATGCAGCTGCCCAGGGCTGCGCTCGTGCGTGTGTGCGCTATGGGAAACTCCTCATAGTGGGTGGGTGCTGCCTAAGGTTGTCAAATACTTCCAGGTCCAGGACCAATGCCTGACATCAAGATAACCCTCACAGGACAGTGTTCTGGGATCGGGAGAGCTTTCTGAAAGCACATCTTTTGCTGTTGCAGCTTAGGTGCTGCGACACTGGAGGCCAGACCCGCTCACATCTGCTGATGTGGATGCTGCTATGAAAATTCATACTGAAACACGTGCTTTTTCTAAATCCATTTTACATTTTCTATATTGGCATTGGTTGTCCCCTCATGAAACTGACACGGAAATACCAAAAAATGATCTAGAGGCAGATAGTAACTGATGCAAATGTCTGTCTTCAAAGGGACCTGGAAATCACAGTAGTGACTCTTTTATTTCACCCAAAAGTATTTTCTTCTGGCAAAACTGAAGCACCAACATGAGCTTCAAGCATATTTGGAAGATTACTAAATTATAAAAAAAATTGTAAGTCCAGTTATCACAGGGCACTAAATACACGACTAAGCTTACTGATTTTTAATGATGTCTAAAGTGCTAATTCTTCTCTTTGAAAGATCTATAGTATCCAGGATATAATCGTTTCATTTAAAGGAACTTTTAAAAAGTATATAGATTATGATAAAGGTTTTCCTTAAAATGAAGTTAAACGAATTATGCATTACTGACACTCTGAGTTAATTTGCTACATGAGTGGCTGTGATAGTTCTTAATAATTAATAGCTTCTAAAACAACATACTCCTAGTTTTGGAATAAAAGTCAGGGGAACAGGTATTGAAATAGCATTTTATAAAATCTAAGATCAAAAAGGCTTGGGTCTGAGCAGGTAGTGCAGCAGTAGAGTACCTGTCTAGTTTGTATAAAGCAATGAGTTTGATCCCCAGCACGCATATATGCATTCTCTCTCTCTCTCTCTCTCTCTCTCTCTCTCTCTCTCTCTCTCTCTCTCTCTCTCTCTCTCTCTCTCTCTCTCCCTCCAGACATGGTGGCATGACTGTGAGATAGGAGATTATGAATTTGGAATCAGTCTCACCTATTAGTGAATCCCTTGAACTACCCAATGGGATTCAATCTCAAAAATAAAACCAAAACAGAGAGAGAGAGAGAGAGAGAGAGAGAGAGAGAGAGAGAGAGAGAGAGAGAAGTCTTTCTAACACTGGTTTTATAAATGCACATTTCCCTCGCTCTGTACTCACTCTAAAGGCTGTGCAGGGCCCTTGTAATTCTCACTGCAATACAATGAAATTGTTAGGCTGAACATCACACTTTGTGTCTCTGGAAAAGAGAATAGAATGAAAGATATTCTGACTCTAAACCTATAACTACAATTTTTTTATGAAGTTTCTTATTTTTGAATGGAATATTTTTTACTGAGAATGTTTTAATCAAGAAGGATAAATACATTTTGACGTGGTATGTTTCTAAAGTAATAACTGCCAGGCAGAGCCCACTGCCCACTGGGTCTATCCTCGGAATCTGTGAGTGTCTGAGGGTAGTGCTCACTGGGTCAGGGAAGGCATGGCTGGAAGGAACGAGGGCTCACCTGTATTCTCCAAACGTTCCGTCATCTTCCTTCATGGGCTGGATTTCGGGGTCGGCGTGAGCATCCTCCTTTTCTTTCACTGGAAAGTTTGAAGTGACATTATTAACCATGGATCCTGAACTTCCCTGTTGGAAGTTTTCAGGGGCGGGCTGAGACATGGCAGAGCAAAGATAATCTCCACACAAGTAAATGCTGTGCGAGCACACATCTAATGTGGCCATGAACAGGCTTTGAAATTGATTAGATCAATGCTCATTAATACATTGAGCTACTTCAGACTCTTCCCTGATGAGTAAAGGATTTTTAAGTTTCTCAATTTTCTTTTGTTTTTCAATCTAACGTATTAGTGTATTGATGATAACAAATCATGTTTGTAAATGTATTCTTTTGCAGTGTCTCTAAAAACATTTCTGATGTTTTTTAATCAAAGAATAAATTATCAGGTAAAGATACAAATTCATCAATTATACAGGGATACAAATTCATCCACCCTACAGGGACTGTAATGTAATGCCGCACAGGTTCTTTTATTCCCTCTGGAAAATTGTACACGCTGCCCTCTGTTCCTCCTACAAACTGGTTTTAGGTGTGACCTCAGTGCTCATAGCCCCTTCGGCGTCTAAGGAAGCAGGCTTTCTTGGAGAACTGAGTGGGATATTTCTGCACATACCCTATGATCCATGACTGTCTGTATGAAATAAAGAGGAGTCAAAATGGTTTCACCTGGAAATTTAAAAGTATGCCTCTAAGAGGATCCTGTTCCTCCTCCCGTGTGCATTATTCTCTTCACGTCTAGCAGCTAGCTCTGCACACTAGAAAGCACGAGACTCCCTCTTACCTGGGTATTTGCCACCCTTGTTTCTTCTGATGAAGCAAACAATCAGCAAAATTAAGATGAGGAGGGCAACAGCGCACATTAGGCCTATGAACCAGCCCTGGGTCGCAATATCCACTTGCCGGCTTGCCATTGCTACAAAGCAAAGCAATGGGTTCAGGAGGAATAGGTTAACATCACAGGGAGACCTGTGTTGGCCTCTTCACTAAAAGACAATTGCCACAGTATATGAGCTTTTAGGTACTTTTCACAGGATTCCAAATTGGAATCTGCCAATCACCAATGAGAAATCACATACTCAACTATGAAAAACCTCCATTATGTAAAAAATTCAAATAGAGAAATCTTGATGTTAATAAGACTAAGTGCTACCACACCCTGATAAGCACTGAGATCACAGTTACATCATCTGTACATTCTCAATAGAAATACATTCCCAAACAAAGTAAAATATATCATTTTGGGGATAAAATGGATACAACTATGATAAGAATATAAAACTCAATTTTAAATACAACAGAGTGTACACATCTAACGGAGTATTTTCCCTTCAAAAGAGACTACTTTTCTTCAGTATTTTTGAAATCTGTTAAGATTAAAAAAAGAATGGCCCATGCAAAAAACCTTGCCTTAGACGAACACCAGCATTGCTAGTTTATACAACATCTGGATTCTGAATGAAAATCCTGAGAATATCAATTCTACTGTCAAAGGACTAGCATTTATTATTGTTTGGGCTCTATTATTCAAACAACCGGAAAGTATAGTTTGAGCAATAGAACCTTTATTTGGAATAAATGAGCAGTTTGAAGAGAAAATACTCATTTACGTGAATACAGTTCTTTATGTCTCCATCTATTCTGTTTGAGTAAATGGTGCGAAACTCTTTAATCAGCTACTCATAATATGCAGCAATCCTAAGAAAAGTTTACGTATCATGAAAAAGTGTCAATCACATTGGACAAAGTGCAGCATCAGTGGCTATTTAGACACGCCCACAAGGGCTTGTTTGAATAAGTTTGCAGGAATCCTTGATTATAGGCCTGTGTCTTTCTTTTTTAACCATAAGCAACATAAAAGGTCTTTTTTTTTTCTTCTTGCTTTCATACACTTATCTATATTGCGCCTTTAATCTAGTTTTCTCCAAAAGCATTACATCATAGGGTTAGATGTGCATGATCTCTGAATTCAAAAATAAGCAAGGCTATGTACATCCCAGATTTCCTGTATGCAGGGAAATAACATTTTATTGTGTCCTTTTCGCCACAGAAAATCCAAGAAAAGGATGAAATGGTTATAAATCAAGTGTGAAGTAGAATGTAAACAATGCCTGGAAATATGTTTAAAAAAATAAAATTGGAAGTACGAGTATATATTTTTGGAATATAAAATGGAGGACATTAGCCTTTTCCAAACAGTCCCCTGTGGCTCATTCGTTAGAGGGCTTTGGAGCTGTATTGTAACCAGGCACACGGAGAACTTGGGTCCAAACAGCTCTGTCTTTTATGCACATGCCACAGAGCTGTGCTGGTGCTCGTGATGCTACTGATGACAGTAATGGTGATGATGGTGATGATGATGGTGGTGGTGATGGTGATGGTAATGATAATGATGGCAGATAACAACTTAGTCCTCTATTCTAGGAACTGTACTGAAGACAGGATCTCATTTAACCCTCAACCGTTTTTCTGAGGTAGGCGTTATATTAATTCCAAGATCAGGATGATGAGAACAAGAGCTTCACCAAGAGTTGGAAGGGACCTCTGTCTGTCTGTCATCTCTGGCTTTGGTTAGTGAACATGGCACTAAGCTACCTAACTGCCCTTCTATAATGCATTACTGAAAACATGTCCAGTCACCCATCCACAAATGTCTGAATATATGATAAACTTCCTTGGGGACTTTCCAGGACAGATAAAGGGTTTGAAGAATTCATTACATCCTCCTTAGCAACCAAGTCTTGCCAAGCTGTACATAGTCTTTGCATGCTTTTTTTTTTCATAACTAAGCCCCAAACAATGTGGCAAAAAAATATTTTAATGGTGGGAATCCTTAATTTTGGTTTGCTCAATGGTTATAAGTAGTTTTAGCATTTATATTTTTCAACAAATCAAATGAGACTGATGAGCTAACATGTAAGGTGCTCAAGTGCTGGTGCTGACACTGTCTCTCGTGAAGTGGAGACTTTCAGAACTGAGTTGCTTCCCAGCGACCACCCTTGAATGACAGCAAGGCTGGCCAATACCTGAATAGCTGACCAAAGATGTTCATGTTAACATTGAGATTGTGCTTTTATATCAAAGAAAAAAATTATTTGGCATTTCTCTAGTCCACTGGAGAAATTATTTAATTATTTATTTAATGTGATTATTTAAGTCTAATTACAATAAGTGAGCTGGTATATACTTAACATACATACTTGCATACATGCATACATACAGAGACAGAGATAGACAGAGAGACAGACATGGATGAAACTCATGGGCTTTTTCCTTCCTGCATCTGAGCTTCAGAGAGTTTGACTGTGGTGTGGATACCATAGGCTTGTGTATTTGAACACATGGTCACCAGCTAATGTTGCTCTTTTGAGAGGTTGCCATACTTTTGGGAGGTGAAACCTTGCTGAAGGAATGTGCTCAGTAGAGATGGATCTTGATTGCCTGGTCTCCCCAATCCTGCACACCTGCCTCCTTGTCTCTCATGATGTAAACAAGCAGCCTCAGGCTCCTGCTGCAATAGTCACTTCCACGACCATCCTGTCCCCATCGTGGTGAATGGACTCTCAAACCACTGGCCAAAATAAATCCTCACTCCCTTAAGTTTAGGCTTGTCAGGTCACAGCAGAAAAAAAAAGTAACTAATATATATATATATGCATTAGTTGAAAAGTGAAAGTAGATTTCCTTCTCATCTGGCATTTCTATAGTTAAATCATATGCGTGTGTTGCTCAAGGTGATAAATTAACACATATAAGGAGTATGTGAATACAAAATAAGGCAGAGCAGTGAGAACTGCCTCGATGTCTACCAGTTTCAGAAGAGTCTGCTGTTCTCATTTTGCTTGCTGGGTCATGGATAACCCATGCGGCTTGGTGGGAGATGTCCCAGGACAGTGTTCTTCGGTGCTCCAAATCACAGAGTGAAACATATGATTACTATGCATGAAAGAAAATGTCCTGCCCAGTTAAAACAGTTAGCTATAGTTAGAAAGGGAAAGAATGAGCTTGAAGAAAGCCTAGAACGTCAACAGAAGAGCTTTGGACCCAAGGGCAGATTGAGGTTCCTGATCTTAGCAAAGCATAGACAGAGGAGCAGCATGTGGACACAAAGTTAAAAGTTAGCCTCCCCGTTGAGTATCGAAGTCCTAGACCTCAAAACCTTGTGCTGGGAGAGGGCCAGAGTGGCAGACTGAGGACTTAACATCGAGGGCATCCTACAGTCCAGGCATCTTCCTAAGAGGAGGGGTTTTGTTATTTGGGTAATTACTAGAACTTAATCAACACTTGATCTTCCTAGTTGTCATATGAGTATGTAAAAGGTGACAATATGTGGGTCTTGCAACCTCCTCTCTCCATTATTGGCACACAGGAGAGTCCCACTCTTTCCATTCACTCCTCTGGAATAAGACTAACACTTGTCACTGCAAAGGTAAACATGTCCCCCCAAGGAAAAGATGTTTTTCTTTTGTTCTTGTCTAAAGGAAACATCTTTGATCTTGCAAAAGGACAAACAAGCTGCAAGCTGATTTTGTGAGTGAATATAATCCGTCTGCAATTTGAGGAAACATCAAGTCCTTAGAGGCCCAGAAATGCGCAATAAAAGTATGAGTGCTACTCAAATCCATCACTTCCAAGACAGCCTGTTCCCCTTGGGATCTCTGTGACTTTGTGATAAGGACCTCTCTGGGTACAGGAAGGCCAGACCCCCTACTCCTGGCTCTACCATAATGCAGTTGGGATGGGGCAAATTCTCCAACTCTGAAGACTTCACATGTGACGGAAGCAGACAGCAGTGGTGCCCACTTTAGAGGGATGTTGTAAGTATGAAATGAGGAAAGCACTCGCCTGTTGTACAGTGGACTAGATGCTGCATTATTATTCCTGCTCTGATTCTATATCTACATGAGCTTTTAGTAGTTTGAAATTAACATTATCAGTAACAAGCAAATGTCTTACAGAGCTGAGTTGTTTTGAACTCCCCTTTTATATTTAATAATTTTCCTAGATTAAATATGTGTAAATGGATGTGACATAGAAGAAACAGAATAATAGTATTTTTTTTCTTAAAACAGATTTTAGCAGGTGTATATTTAGAAAGCTTTCTTCAGTAGGTTATTCATTATTAACTTTGGTTTCTTTCTCTTTTTAAAGCTATTCCTGGGTAAGTATTTTTAAATGATAAGAAATGGCTTTAAAAATCATGCTTTGTTAATGAAACTACACACTCTATCTTGGCTTTAGGGGAATGTAATAGTTCCTCAAGAATATATGATATGACTGAGCAGAAGATGAATGTATGAGCCCTAGAATACACACATACCAAAAGGCCCCTATTTCAGTCTGAGCAAGCAGAGATTTTCCCCTTGGCAATAATAATAATAATAATAATAATAATAATAATAGTTATTATTATTGTTTGCATTTTAATTTTAATTTGCATTCTATATGAACTTTTCTCTTTCCTCCACAACTTTACTTTTACACTAGTGAACTCTGAATAACATTCACAAAACTAAAACATAATACTCAGGCAATTTTTTTTTTTTTTTTTTTTGGTTTTTCGAGACAGGGTTTCTCTGTGTAGCCCTGGCTGTACTGGAGCTCACTCTGTAGACCAGACTGGCCTCGAACTCAGAAATCTGCCTGCCTCTGCCTCCCAAGTGCTGGGATTACAGGCGTGTGCCACCACCACCCGGCCATCAGGCAATTTTTTGGAATAGAGTACAATATAGGAATTATAGAATTTCTTTTGAATAAACAATAACACTGTATCAATCATCCAATCAAATTGCAGGGTTCTGCTGGGTTGCAGCTGATTTTAATATAAAGAATTCTGACTCTCTTAAATGTAATTCTAACCTAAACAGAATTTCAGATATTAACTTCAATTTAATTCAGAGAAATATCAAAAACTGAGTTATCTAAATAAGGTAACAATATTATATTTAGGTTTTTTAAAATGGCTTGGGACAATAATGTAGTTGAAAGAGAATTTGTCCAATTTTTAATTCATATAACACAAGCAGCCAAACATAATTAAAATGCAAACTTCCAACCCAACAGGGCCCCACAGTTAGACACCCATAGCCCTGCAAGCTCCACCCACCCCAGCCTCTAACTGAGTGTTGGTGGTTTCTACTTCTGAACGCAAACCAGAACTGGTGTAGTGTGTGCCTCACCTGGTCCTGTCTCAAACACATCCTCTGAACTCACAATACCAGAGTCCCCCTCAGCACCAACTCGAACTTTGTATGCTGTTCCTGGCATTAGACCCTTTAACCCAAAGAAGCTCCGAGAACCATTTACAATTTCTTTCCTCCATTCTTCTTTGCCTATGAAAATTTTGCAAAACAAAAACAAACAAAACAAAACACACACAAAAAACATTTTTGAGTATTTGAAGGGACCAGAATTTATTTAATATTTCAATAAAGGAATTTTTTGAAATAAAACTAAAAATATTAGGGTGATTTAATGTAGCATTTTAGATTATTACAGATCTAAGTATGTCAAATAAGTCAGTTAAGTCATAAGGAACTAAGTGAAAATATCCACAAAGAGAAACCTACTGGACAATTAGCGTGCACCCTAATGCATATATCCCATTGTGGACATTATTCTTATTAATACAAATATTACTTTATATGCTCCTTGTCCCATGAAATGGCTAACTTTCTTCCAAAATGTTTACATTAAAAACTATTATACATCAAATAGCTTCAATGAATTACAAGAATTGTTTATAAAGATTCATAAGATGAATCTTTTGATAAATGTAAGTTTCTTTAAGTATAGCCAACTTATAAATTTAATAGTTTTCAAATGTTAGTTTTTCTAAAAGGAAATTGTTTGCAATAATATGTATTTGATCCATAAAGGTGTAAATAGGAAGTTAGATGGTGCTCGACATTTGTGCAAACATCCACTGGTCATGCAGCCTGTGACATGTAGGGCACATTGCATTGAGAAGCGGAGGGGTTTTCATGAGTCACTGAAAACTCCGAGCTGCCTGAACCTTCCAGGAGACAAGGCTGTGATGTGAGCAGAGACCTGACTTGGGAATACCTAAAACACCAAGACAAAACCGATGCTTCCTCAGTCTTAGTTTTCTTCACTTGCTTATAAGGTTTTGCTGGGTTAACTTGGGCAAGAGGAATTCCTTCACATCAGTTTAATTTCTACTGCTAGAAATTCCAAACTGGAAAACAAATGCTGTCTTATTTGTACTTAAAGGTGGTTCACAGTGATTTTACTGAAATGACTGGGATTCTCTTGGTGGGAATCAAATTACTTTTCAACATGGTCCATAGTAAATCCTCAACATTGTTCTTAGTCTCTTAAAATGTGTCCCCCCCCTCAAATTGAAAGCAGGGTAATAAATCATATCTTACTGCCTGCCACACCATATTCAACATAAAACTTCACATGCTCTGGTCCCTCATACTCCCAACTGATATTGGCATACGTCTCAGCAGCTGCGGCAGTCACATTGCTGATCCTGGGATTTACTGCACGGACTAAATACACAACAGAGAAACAGAACAGAACAGAACAGACAAACAATCATATTGCAGCACCATACACACTGACAGAAAGATAAAAGTATTTGAAATTGTGCAAGTAAGGTGTTAGAATTTATTGTAAAAAAAAATGTAGAGTCCATGTATCTTCACTTTTGTTTTAGAAAAATCCCCCCACCCCTGTTGAGTGGTATATGAGTGGTATTAAAGTTACAAGTTCTAGTACATGGTTTCCCATTATAGCCTAGTCCCGTTACATCACCATCCTCATTTACTGATGGACAATGGGGATTGATGAGCTGTCCTGATAACGGAAGCCATTAGAGTGTATCAGAGACTTCCAGGTACTCTGGGTACTTCTTCATTTCATTCAGCTTCTCATTGCAGGTATTCAGAGAATTTATACTGGGAGGAGAAAGAATATTCTCTACAATAGTGACTTCTGACCCGTTTCGAGTCACAGACTGAGAATCCCAAGAGCTGAGAAACTCATACATTAGAGGATGTTGAACAGTTAGGGTATCCTGGAGGAACAGGTACAAAAGCTTTGGTCCAGCATGTTCTACCAAAGGTTAAGAAGAAATAAAAGGAGCAGGAACTGGCTGGCCCACTAAATCCCAGAGAGTGACAGCCTTGCCTGGCGTTGGTTACACAGCATTCCTGAAGAGAATGTGACAATCTAACCAGCTTCTGAAAATAAGTTCAGCTTTTGAATACAGGTATGGAATCTACATGATGCTCTCCATATGCTTACAACTGATGGAATATACATCTAAAGGAATTAGAAGTATCATTTGCATACCATGGGGCTATTTCTTTTGGCTCCTCCCCTCCCCTCAAGCATCAACTAATCATGAGAACTAGGTATGCTAACATGGTCAGATCCTTTTGCCACCCTAGAGAAATCATATGGGATATGAGATCTGAAAGCACTGAGGAGTTTCCTCAGTCTTTGAAATTAACCCTAAAATGTCATATAATTTAGAATTATATAATTTAAAATTACATATATAGAGAATATAGAATATAGCTTGGAGTTATATAATTTAGAATTGAATGCCATATAATGAAGTAGTCTCTCTTAGGATCAAAATGAGGTATATCAAAAGATTTGTGGGGAGCAGTGGAATTAGAGTAGGACAGTAGAGAGGAGGATATTGCACAAATGTATGATATTGTATGCAACAAAATTTAATTAATAAAAACAAATAAAAATTGAAAAGCCTATTAAAGGAGTTAAAAATACTCTTGACCTGTGAAATAGAACTGGATACCATGCATATTTTGTGCTGTTTTGTGATGTGTAAAAGGAATTACAGAGACCAGAGTGATTACTGAATTACACAGATTTAGTTTTCCCAGATTTTCTTAAGAAGACAAGAGCAAGAATATAATCAACACAAAGGGTTGCATAGGGGTGTGTGTGTGTGTGTGTGTGAACTATCTCCAGCTAAAACCTAGAACATACCAACAAATTTAAATATTCTGGACTTTGGTTTTGGGACTTAGATGGTAGAGTGCTTGTCTGATATGCATGAAGCCTCCGTTTAATCCCAGCACTGTATAACACCAGGTGTGGTGGAACCCCCCTACTAGCCCAGAACTCAGAAGTAGGAGCAGGAGTGTGGAAAGTCCAAGATCTTCCTCGGTTACATAGCACGTTCTAGGCCATGCTAGGATACAAGGGTAGCTTAGAATATATGAGATCGTGTCTTAAAATTTTACCGTGACAGCATAAAACTGGAGAATTTAGTTTTCAAATAACTATAGAAGTTTCCAGAGAGCAGGACCAGAGCAAAATAATTTTAACCAAGTAGCATCTAGCTTTTTATAGGTTAAGTTTTGCTGGGCAGTGGTGGGCCACACCTTTAATCCCAGCACTTGGGAGGCAGAGGCAGGCAGATTTCTGAGTTTGAGGCCAGCCTGGTCTACAGAATGAGTTCCAGGACAGCCAGGGCTACCCAGAGAAACCCTGTCTCAAAAAACATAAAATAAATAAATAAATAAATAAATAAACAAACAAACAAATAAATAAAGGTTAAGTTTTTTTTAATTAATTTATTTTACGTATGGGAGTACACTGTCTCTCTATTCATGCATATCAGAAGAGGGTATCGAATCCCATTACAGAAGGTGGTGAGCCATTGTGTGGAATTGAACTCAGGACCTCTGGAAGAGCAGGCAGTGCTCTTAACCACTGAGCCATCTCTCCAGACCCCAAAGGCTAAATTTTTTAACAATTTTTTACATGTATTTTTCTCTCCCTTTCTCTCTGTCTCTCTCTCTCTGTCTCTGTCTCTGTCTCTGTCTCTGTCTCTGTCTCTCTCTCTCTCTGTGTGTGTGTATGTATGTATGTATGTTGTACACAATATGGCACATGTGTAGAGATCAGAGAACAACTTGTGAAAATTGGTTGTCTCCCATGCAGGCTCTGGGAATGAACTCGGGTCATCAGCTTGATAGCAAGTACAGTTACCTGACAAGTCGTCTAGCCAGCCCTAAAACAGTGGTGTCTCAGAATATTCTTTTCTGTTACTTCCTAGTGTTTCACCTTTGGATTGTTTAGACACTTCCATTTTTATTTCCAGCTTTACTGGAACTAAATTCACATCCTGAGGATATGCCAGTCCTCCTGCGTTCACTGAAGCTGCCCTCGTCTTTATCAATCAAGACAGGGAAGCTGTCCTAAGGAAGCATCCACTGAGAGATCTTCCTGGTATACATGTGAAGGAACACTGCTCAGCCTTACAAAGGAAGGCAGCCCCATTTACAACGTGACAAACCCAGAGGTCACTGCACTATGTGAAATAAACCAGACACAGAAAGAACAGTGTAATTATATACGGAACAAAAGCAGTCAAAGAGAAACACAGGGCAGAGAGTTCACTGTTGGAAGCTAGAGTGGGATGAACAACCTGGAAGATGGCGGCCAAAGAGTACAAAGTTCTGGTTTTAAAGACAGATATATTCTAGACAGCTAATGTATTGCCAACTGGATGTAAAGTGCCTCTCTCGAAAACAGTAAATTAGTAAGAAACTGATTTCTTCAGGGTTCCACCACCCCTGTACTTTGCTTTCTCTTCCATGGACCCATTTAAGATGGCGGTTTCTTCGGGTGATATCGGTTGGCCAGTTTTACGTTGGGGAATTCTAGTCTTTTTGTTAGCCTCTCGTTGTTCCACATTCCTGCTCCCTGAGCACCTGGCATCCCAGCTAGTCAGCAAGGGCTCTCAGTGCTGGCTCTGCGCTTCCCCAAAGGTCTCCCCGCCTACCTCTCAACCCAATGAACCCCTCTCTGCAAACATTCACCGATGTTAACAGTATCCCAGTATTACATTCCTAAACTACAAAACTTCCCTGTTCAAACTCAAGGACTCGCCTCTGACTACTAGCCTCTTGTAGTTTTTGTCACAACTCAAGGGCATCTTTTCTCCACATCATACATTGCAAGCTATGACACGACACCTTGTGTGCTTTCTGATCCTAGCCTTTGCTTGTGCTTTTGACCAAGAATTCAACCTTGACTGCCAGAGAAATCTGGCCTTCAAGACCCAGTTCTTTGTGAGGCCTTTCTTGGGCCTTTCCTGACCCTGCTGGGCCAAATAAATACCCTCCTCCTTTACGCTCATGTAGTGTTCCATTCCCACCACTGGCTTGGCATCTTGCTGCAACAGTTCAGCCATGCATGCGAAACGCAAAGTCTTGTTTTACTTTTGTGATGCACAGTGTCATGTAAAAAGTTGTTGTGCTGTCTGTGCCAAGAAGACACCATTTCCTGCTACACTGAGTATTTAAATGCATTTATGTGTTTGGGGTTGTAGTTGTTGTTCAGGCCAAAAAAAAGGCATGAACTTTAAACTTGTATCATTAACTTATTAGATCTGGTAAAAAATCATCTAGTGATAGTCAGATCTCAGAGAGGATCCAGCACTGGCTGTTTCCCAGTGGGGCATCCCTGCTCAGTCTTGAGATGATCCTGGTGGCTGCAAATTAATCAGTGTGTAGACTTTTCTCTTACTAATTTCTACACACTCCTGTATTGACTAAGTATCAATACAAGTTTGTTCTGCTTACTGGTGTCCAGAGCATCAATGTCAAAGTTTTAGGACACAGTGATTGACATCTGCCAGCAGTGCCGTAGGGAGCAAAACCCACATTTGCTTTGTTCAGGTTTGGTTTTAATTCATAGCTAAACCTTCATGGGGCGAGCTCCCAGAGCCCAGACCCTGAGATCATGTAAGGAACCATAGAAATGGGGCAAGAGCTGCCAAACAAGGTAATTCCTATATAAATATTGATGGTTTGAATTAGACAAGGGAATGGATCAAAATAAACTCTTAAAGATCCTAAAGATCTATGATCAATTCAGTTGTGCAGAGGAAAATGACAGGAAAACACTAAGTATGTGCAAGCCACTGCGTTCAATATCCCGTAGCACTTTAATTCTTCATTGTTAGATTAAAGAAAAAAAAATACCTTGGAAGAAAAATTCAGGATTATGAACTATACTTGAATTTAAATATCACTATGGTAAAATAGCATTGTCTTATGTAAATAGCATTTAACAATTATACTATTAAAATATAAAAGATGAGATCATATTCATAATTTTCTTATTTAATATATTATTTCCTTTATTATCTGAAGACCATTAGATTTTATATTAAGGACTTAATTTAATTTTAAACATTCTATCTTTATTTTTTATATTTATTAATTGTTCACAGTTGAATTTAGTAATGCCAAATGAGAAACAAAAAAATCTTTTAATAAAGATTTATTTTAGTTTGAGTTGATTTAAGGCACAATTTATTGTCTTGTAATATGACAAGCCAATGGGAGGCTGAGACTTGCTTCACTGTCAGCGCAGGGAGGCCCAGGGTCTTGGCTGTCACTGGCCATAGCTGCAGGGACATGCTGGCCACACAGGAGAGGCAACCAGGCTCTCAGTGGAATTCCTGAGTTAAACTTACATAGCATAACTTGTTCTAAAACTACCCATCATTTTAGGGATATTATCCCAGAAAAGAGATATGCATATCCAACAGAGTGAGTCTACAAAGGGTAGAAGCTTTGAACGGCTACAGCTGTTGTTCTCATAAGTCTAAAACCACAAATAGAATTTAGGATGACTGAAAATGACTACAATTTTGGTTCATTTACTCTAAAATTGATTTACACATATTTTGCAATTCATCAAATTTCTGGATATGAGCAGAGTTTCTAAGAAAAATTGAAAATAGGCATCAAACTGCTCACAAGCATCGACACACTCAAGACAAGACGCCCAGCTCTCTTTGTTCTTTTCCCTCACTCCTGTTCAAACTCACGTGGTCTCTCACAGCCCAGGATGAGCCCTGACTCTGGTCACTTCACTGTTTTAGAGACAGGCATATACGTGCTCTCTAAAAGCAGACTCGGGAGGATCAATAGCCAGAGGTCAGAGACGGGAGGTGGGGGCAACTTTGATATTGCCACAGGCAGAGGAAATATTACAAGTTACCAAATACCCTTCTTCCAGCAGGCATATGGGACATAGAGGACTAAACAAAACTTTAGTCAAAAATAAAGCGCACATGCTATCCGCTGAGGACCATTGGCTCCAGCTCAGGCAGGGAAGACTTGAGCAGTGGTGGTAAAGGAAAGCGGAGTAAGAGAGCTGAACAGAAGATGTATACTGACTGAAATGCTCACATGTAGAGGCTCAGATATGTCCTTTGGTATCACTAAACCAAAGGTCAAAAGGATAGTGTGTTGCCGTGCTGCTGAGTATTATGTATACTGTATATTACCAGGACTGCGGCTAGGTCGGGTGGATCTAGGAAGCTCAGCTCATCTATTTCTGGTTGGCTGCTTTCATCTAGACTTTGAATTCCACATACATGGCATGGACATATGGAAGATCTGTGACAAATGCACAGTTTGGGTCCCATCTGGTCTAACCAAAATCACATTCTTACAATCTACAATTAGGATTTGTACCAGGCATAAAAGTCTTGAGAGAAAAAAAAATTGGAGAATTAAACATGTGACTTTCTACTTATAAAACGATGCAAAAATTAATTTTAAAGCCGTGTTCAGCCCAGACCTTCCCGTTTTGGCGATTCTGAGCATATTTTCGCTCCTTAGTTTACCCATGCTGCACTTGCCCACACTTAGCAAAGTTCACACAGTATAAAGTCATGCAGATGAATTGTTTTACCTTTGCCTGCACCTACATCAGGTGGAAGAATACCAGCTTAATGAAGGGAAACAGAAACAGGACACTGTGTAGTTAGATGAAACACGCCCATGAGCATGCACACTTATTTTCAAAGCTCTTATTCAAATGCTACGGCATGCAGGAAGAATAAAGCCTATCTCACTAGGCACAGGGACAACGTATTGCTGTCCCCAAACTTACCAAATATAAATAATACTTAAGGTGCATTGTTCTAAGAAGGCTTAGGATGTTTTGACCCACTTCTGATGGAAATTTCAGTTTCATATGCTATAGAAGCGACTGACAATAACCAATAACTAGATGAATAGTCCTCAAGAAATTTCACAATTTAGAGACATGCAAAACCAGAAAATCTTTCACAATACTTAAGATACTTTTAGGATTTATTTACTTTACATATGTGAATGTTTCACCTGCATGTATGTACATATGTGTACTGCATCAATGCCTGGTTCCTTCCGAGGCCAGAAAAGAGCATCAGATATCCTGGAACCGGAGTTATGGATGGTTTTGAATCATCGCGTGGGTGGTGGGAACTTAGTCTGGGTCCTCTATAAGTCAAAACATGTTCTGAACCACTGTGCTATCTATTTGGCCTCATTTTATACTATTCTTGGTCCTTTTCATTGAATCAAAGAATATTGGAACGACTTTTCAAAATAATCAGTTTAAGGGGACATTTTTGCTTTTTCTGCATATGACATAACAAAATACAATGTTTATGCCTAAGCATAAAATAGGTGCAGTATTTAGTAATTATTTTTTATTTATTTCCAGAAAGTCTAAATCAATATGGAGACAAGGGAATTATTTCCAGTGACTCAGGACTAGAATTATACATAGGACTGTAGAATTATACATAGGTACATATGTATAAGTGTCTATAGGAAAAAATGTTACATCAAACTTTGAACTCCTGTGACGAATATGGTTATTTCTTATTTCCACTCCAATATTTTTTAAAAGATTTATTTATTTGTTTCTACATGTATCTTTTTGCATGAGTTTATGTACCTCTTATACATTCCAAGTGCCTGCGGAGGCCAGAAGAGTAGTGCATCAGATCCTCTGGAGCTGGAGTTATAAGCAGCTGTGAGCCACCGCATGGGGGCTAAGAACTGAGCCTGATGCCTTGGTGAGAACAGTGAGTGCTCTTAAGCACTGAGCCATGATTGTAGCCTTCTACGCCAATATTTTAATGTAAGTTTAGAGGGTTCATATAGGCTTGAAAAATAAACACCCAAACAGCTGGACAAAATAACCGATTTTTTTTCATTCATTGGGATGAGAAATTATAATCAAGTATGCTATTAGGTAGGATAGATATTCCATAAGAGAAGGAATAAATTTTCAATGCCTCTTAAATTCCCTGATATTTGTAATTATATGGATTTTATACATACCCTTCTTACCTTCGTCCACAGTTGTTATCGCTTCCTCTGTGATCTGACTGCCTGACCCCACTGATGTTTGTGCATAGAAATAGAACTTGTACCGAGTGCTGAAATTTAAATTTTTCAAAGTCCAGCGGGTTTTGTTGGCAGGGATTTTTAAATCTACTAGAGGGCCTAGTTCGTGTGTGCTGTTAACTGTAAATGAGAAATGATAGACAAGCACATTACCCGTTAGTTAGCTGCCATAGGAATAGTATTGTAAATCCTTGCTTCAACCCCAATTGTCCTCCCCACTATACAAGTCTTTTACAATTCTACTCGTGCATTGGCTAATATACCAATTACCATCTAAATAGTAAAATGTAACCTATACTATAATATAAACAAGTGAAATCTTTTTCCCTGTTGGCTTACACACTAGGGTAATTTTACAGTTGAATAACAATAGCAGTTTTCATTCTGTCTTTGATGATGGAGTTTAATATTATTAATAACTCCAAACATGTCTCTTGGCATCCTGTGGCCAAGAAACTTCCTTTTTATTTTTTGTTGCTACAAAATAGTCTCCTAACCTAACAGTAGGACACCTCTCCTTTCAGGACTACAGTTAACAACCTATATTACCCTAAGTAGACCTTAATTTTTCAATAACATATACATTAGTTTTTCATAGCAGGTATGCTCTGAAGCTCTTTCTGGAATATTACTTGAAGGCATATATAAATATTATGAAATAACCAGCTTGCATTTTACAACAGGAGCTTACTCAAAATTCAATGTTTCCTTATCATGGTGACTTACTTGGCTGATATTTTAGGATGTACTCAGTCAGGATGCCATTTGGGTGGCTTGGCGGTTCCCATTCCAAAGTGAGAGAATCCAGTGTAGGATTAACAATTTTCAACGATGAGGGAGCACTAGGGACTTTTAATAAGAACAAACAGTCAACACGTTTAAAAAAAATCATTTCAAAGTAAACACACTTCTCCTATTTACACAATTGATCTAAAGTTTGGTTTTCAGCTTGGTGTTTGCTTCAGCTAAAAAAACATTAGCACAAATATGTAGCAGAAACTTATTTCCTTTCTTCTCTTATCTTTTTTTCTAATATCACTTCCATTTAAATTCACTAAAATCATCTTTTCAAAATACATAGACTGCCTTTATAGAGACTCAAACTATTTTACAGCAGGCAGCGCTTTCAACTTGATTTGTAAAGGCAAATGGGTTTCTAAAGGAGAGCATCCTAAGCAGGACTTTCAGAGGGAGCAACTCTGTTTTGACCCATTAAATACTGCCCCTCCCCCCCAACAAACCATGTGTCTCCATATAGTCCCAGTCTCCACAAAGTCCTGATGGCCTTTGGGTTGCCCAAGGGCTGAGCTGTGCCAATCCCAAGTGCTCATAGATTCCCAGGATCTGAAACTAAAAGACAAGATGCCCATCTGGCGGCTCACCCCCACCCCAGGATGGAAGGGGCTTCAGGTCTCCTGGACAGAGACTGGCAAATTATCAGAGGAAATAGGCCTAGTCTTCCATTTCCATCTTTAAGAGGCTTGGGGCTGATCTCCATCAGGACGCTGCCTTTCTGCCATATTCCCTAAAACCGATTAACACCACAATCGCTCCTTTACTCTAGCCGGAAACCAGACAATCAGTTTGGAGTTCTTGTTTTTCCCCTCTCCCGGGATGCTAAATCTTGGCAACGAACCCTTTTCTCAGCCATATACATTTCTTCATCCTTCTGCTTCTGTCTTCCTCCTGTCCTTTCCCCAGACTCGCAAACATGTCTTCACAGGCCTCTAATAAACTTTGACCTAATTGCTTCTTAACTTCTAAAGATCATAGGTCTCTTCTCCTTAGAAACATTTGTTGATGTGTTGCATGACTATGTTGTTACATGACTATGCTGTTGCATGACTGTGTTGTTGCATGACTGTGTTGTTACATGACTGTGCTGTTGCATGACTGTGCTATTGCATGACTGTATTGTTGCATGACTGTGTTGTTGCATGACTGTGCTGTTGCATGACTGTGTTGTTGCATTACTGTGTTGCTGCATGACTGTGTTGTTGCATGACTGTGCTGTTGCATGACTGTGCTGTTGCATGACTGTGCTGTTGCATGATTGTATTGTTGCATGACTGTGTTGTTGCATGACTGTGCTGTTGCATGACTGTATTGTTGCATGACTGTGCTGTTGCATGACTGTGCTGTTGCACAAGGTTCATGGTATTCCTTCAATGTCTCAGCAGATGTTGAAGGGACCACCCCAGCCTGCAGACTGAGAGCTTCTGCACCCCAAGTTAGAATCCATAGCACCCAAGGTCATTCATGATGTGGGTCCTCTCCCATGGCCATATCTTTTTTTCTCATCCTGGCTAAACAATTTGGTAGAAGGATGCTTTTTTGAATAGCTTTGTGGCTTCAGACAAACTCTTCTCCCCCTGCTTTCAGTCTTTAATCCCATATATCTCTTCTATGACCCCTTGAGCTATCAAAAGGGTATCTCACTGGTTAGAGATTACAGTGATAAGAACCCTGGGATTACAGGCTCCATCACACCTGATGTGAGACTTGCAGCCTTCTAATTCAGCACAGCTTTATAAGATACAAGAAATCATGAAGGCACGTGAGTCAACTCCAACTCACTAGAATATCTCCCTTTGGGGATATTTTCTTACTTCTCCCTCCCATCGTTCACACTTTCCAGAAGGAGCTATTGACACTTAGAGAAGGTACAGAATGTGACTCAGCTCAGAAAGCTGATGACTCCCACACCGCATGAGCAATGTCTCGGATCCCTTAAATGAAGAGGAATATTTTAAGGGGAGAAAGGTGTCTGGAGACTGCAGTCTGCATTCTGACGTTTTATGTGCGGCTTCCAGTCATATGTGGGTGACATGTCTCCAGTTGTGTGTGTGTGTGTGTGTGTGTGTGTGTGTGTGTGCTGTGATTATTTCTAATCATGCCTTTTGCTTCTAGAGAATTCTCTCTGTGGGGGGGCCTTCTATAGTGCAAAACCTTCCAGGTTGTGCCACGGGCTTCTGGATCCCAGGGACACACCCGCTCCGTACCTCCCTCTGGAGTATGGAAGCCTCTGTCGGTGCTGGCTGGGCCCTCCCCTTTCCCATTGACCACTCGGACATTGAGAGCATAGTGACTGTACGGTTGCAGCCCCGGCAGCATGCCGTGAGTCTTGCTGCCCTGGAAGGTGAGGATCTTCTTCTCAATGTGGCGTCTGTGCCTTTTAGAGGAGCTCTGAGTCTTCCAGTAGTAAATCTGAAGTGGCAAGAACCAAAGTCAAGGATGCACAGGAAGTCAGTAGAACCATGCTCACAAAACCAAACCACGGGGGCGAGCAGAACTCAGCACGTAACAGCCCTTGCTCTGAAGGCCTGGCAACCCCGTTAGATCTCTGGAACTCACATAAAAGTAGGAAGAGATCACCAGCTCCACAAAGCTGTCCACTGACCGCCACACAGTCACTGTGGCATGGCCCTCTCCCTCCTCACTCGTCCGATGGACTTGTAGGAATGCATAGGAAGGTGAACACACACGCACACCACTCTTTCCTTTCTTTTTTTATTTTTAAACATAACTTTTTTTTCTTTCTTAAAGGTTTATTTATTTATTTTATATATGTGAGTACACTGTAGCTATCTTCAGAAATGCCAGAAGAGGGCATCGGATCTCATTACAGATGGTTGTGAGCCACCATGTGGTTGCTGGGAATTGAACTCAGGACCTCTGGAAGAGCAGTCAGTGCTCTAACCACTGACTACATCTCTCCAGCCCCATTTTTTTTTTAAGTTGAACTGCCGGTTTTCAGATAGATATCTTAGTGTGTTTTATACGAGTACTAGTAAAACTAATGGATACTGCTTCTTAGACAAGCAAGACGGAAGCCCACAGAAAATGACAAAACATGTCTACACTATAAAGCTGTGCTTTGCTATGGTGTTGGAAGACTATAAATGAAATGAATGGAGCAGAATGGGATTCACTTGGTTTTCTCCAAAATGAGAAAAGCGACTATAAGAAATATTCCATTCACTATTCTCTTGTGACTCAGTTCTACAGCAGCACCGAGCACACTGCTTTGCACATTTAGGCTTTCAGTAGTTAATTATATGTGTACGTGGATGGTATATTCTCAGCATAAGTCCATTAACACAGTTCTGACTTTATTTGATCTTAAAATTTGAGAATACAGTATTATAGGGCATGTGAATAGATAATTTAATGAAAATGAAGTACACATTACTAAGTTCAGCTTCCTATAAGTTATTAATGAAAGTTCTCCTGCCAGCTTTACTTAAAGGAAGGGTCTCTGTTATTTATAATCTCCTAAGTAACAGTAAGAAAAATTATGTAGTTTTAAAACAGAAGAGACGTTTAAACTTTTGGATATATTTAAAAATATTAATTTTCATAAGTTTTCAGGAAAAAAATTTGAGAAAGGGGTAAGATTCACCTATTTATATTGTTACTGGAAGTAGTGCCAGCATTAAAGGTCTTGTGTTCTCCTTTTTTCATCTCTGTATGTTTTATGTGTGTGTGGATATATTTTTCTGAGGCCACTCTTTGCACTAGACCATCTCTTCCATTGGAGATATTGGCCCGTATCCCCAAATGACAAATTCAAGTCTTATTTATTTAAGGAGTATTTTGCTGTTTAATATTTAAACAACATTTAATATATTTCATTATTAATTAGTATTATAGCTTACAGTTTGTTTCCTGTTTGCTTATTGCTTTACTAAGTATTTTTTTAAGCAGAGGCAGAATGGCAGCTTATACAGAAATAAGTAATTCATGGTGACAAAAACCTTCAAGGAACTATTATTTTCTTTGCTATGCAGAGTAGAATACAACTTAATTATGAAAAGAAAGGCGTAGTCTGAGTTAGTTTACACATAAAGTTTTCACCTAAAGAAGATTCACTATCTAATAAACATTGAAGAGACTTTTACCTAAGTAAACATTTCTGTGACTCTTAACACAAAGTGAAAACAGTGTTCTGTTTTTGGAAAGTGAGCAGGGATTATTTATTACACTGATGGGCTATGCAAGATTCTTTTGACATTTTACATTATCTTACAATATTATAATACAGTAGTTACTGAAGCTGGTCAAAATCAGTCATTTAGAAGTTTGCTTTAAATTATGTTGGGTTTTTTATTATTATTATTATTGTTTGTTGGCTTGAGAATAAACCCAGCATTCTAGGCAAGCACTTCGACCACTGACTTACACTCTGAACCATGAATTGTGAAATTAAATACAGAATCATATCTAGAGAAGTTTATTTTTGCTTTTAGTCTCCTACCCCAGGGAAAGTTCTTAAAGCATGAGTGTGAGTGCTCATACATGTGTGCACAAACAAGTCAAAAGAACTGCCATTCTGTTACTCAAGTTCATGTAGAATGTTGAGAAAATTGAGAAGTAGATAAAATCTGTAGAAATTTGTTTTTAAGTGAAAAGCTGGTAGTGTTTTTCAAATAAATGAAATTTAAATTATATTCACTTTAAAATTACTGAACTGAATGTTTATTATCCACTTGTGTTTAATTTTCACATGGTGATTCTCTTTAATTTTATAGTAAAATGGAGAATTGACTAACTTTGACTTAGAGAATTTGATTAGGGATTTAAATTAGGTCCTAAATTGTCTGGTATATTCATGGCTGTGTTTAGAACTACGTGTTGGCCCTAACATAGTTTCTGCACTAACGTGTTGGCAGAACAGCTAAAGAAAGATTGAGAATGTACAATAGTTGTATAAATAATTCCTTTTAAATAAGTTCACAATAGGTTAATTATGCTTTCAGGTCATTGATGTATTTGGGATTTTGTGTTCTTAAGAGGATCTTGAAAGTTATAAATGGCCGTATACTGAAATGCAGGAAGCATTTTTACATTTTGTGCCAAAATTAAAAAGATGGGATTATAATATGTCAAACGTTCTTTCCAAGTATTTTGTATGCTGTTAAATTTTGTTTCTATTTTAAATGTAAGTAAAGCTACTTAACCTCCAAAAAAAAAGAAATATTCCAGTATTTTACCTGTACACATTTTTTTGCCCACTGTCTACATGCTCTTGTAGAGTTACACACATACAACTCATCACTTAATCTAATCCCCGACCTAGAGAGACTTTTATTATTCCTGCTTTTTTTTGTGGTACCACTGGGCTCATGGGCTAGTGCAGGTTTCTTCCAAAGCAATAATGACCCTGTACTGTAATTCTCAGATTAGTTTATTAAGACACACTACCATTTAATTGAAAGCACTTTTACATGTTAGGCACAGGTTTTGCAAAGATAAAAAGGTGTTGCCTAACTTTGGTAAAAAGGTGATATGTTTTATATATTACATTTTCTT
Source organism: Apodemus agrarius (assembly GCA_964023405.1). Taxonomy (NCBI): domain Eukaryota; kingdom Metazoa; phylum Chordata; class Mammalia; order Rodentia; family Muridae; genus Apodemus; species Apodemus agrarius. The sequence goes on from OZ030011.1 coordinate 79,359,561, forward strand.
GAAGGTTTCTTAGGAATGTAAAGGTTTCTTTTTGTTTTGTTTTGTTTTTCAAGATAAATTAACCTATGCAGAATCTGGTCACTAATAGGGAGAAAAAGAGAATACAATGCAGTACCAAAAAAATCCTCTAGGGGTCAGTGTCAAATCAAAGTAGTGATGTAAGTGTAGGTAGGGGTTTTTTGCTATACGAATAAAAATACCTCTAGCATCACTGTAGAAGCTTTCATGTTAAATTATGAAACATTGGTACGTGGGAATCTATAAAAATTCCTACAATGATCACGAAGAGGAAAAGTCCTCCTTCCTAAGAGATATTACTGATAAGAGATCTTACTGATAATGATATGGGTTTTTGTTTGCTTTTGTTCTTTATCATAAGGTTACCAGTAATATGAGTTCATGCCAATTAAATGTGTTTTGTACTTTTGTAACAGAAGGATTTAGATTTGCTTAACCTTTTTGGCTCTCCGTGTATTTAATAAACAATCATGTGATATCTACAAAAAAATACCTTTAGCAATCATTGCTTCTGTGATTTTTAAAATAAAGATAATTAATGGTGATAAGAATGACTTTTATGTACTTAGAGTCTTAAAGTATGATCTGATCTATTAGTGTTCTACACATTATTGTTAAACTAGGTGCAATATGTTATATTTTAGTTCTTTAAAACAACCAGTCAGCCTTATTTCACAATAATGATGACTATTCAGTCATCAGAAGGTTCTAAAATGGTGGGAAACCTGTGAAATAGAGAGGGAGCGTCATGTTATCACACTGGATAAGTGAGATTTCCAGTCGAGTGCAGCCGGGCTCTTTAAGGCGTTGCCAGGAGCAGTGAGCAAATAATCTTGTGACGTCCCAAGTCCAGGAGCAGACAAACCACATAATTTCAACCTAAAACGGTATATACGGCAAGTGGCCTTCTCCATGGCCCTGTCACCAAGTCAAGACCACAAAGCGCTTCCCGGCACCTACCCGGTAGCCTTGTAAGTGTCCCCGGACGCTCTTCGGAGGAACTGGGTCCCAGTGCACCTCCGCCAGGGTACTGTTCACCACACTGACACGCACGTTTCTGGGAGCCACCATCGGAACTAGGAAGAGGACAAGAGAGCGTGGTGGTGGTGGCGGTGGTGCAAATAGCTGTTACTTTTTTATTTCATGCGAAAAGAAGTCACAATATTCAATAACTTTGACTTGAAGCACACTCCACACTGTATTACAGAGTCCTGTCCTACGGATCGTCGACAGTTAAAAGTTGACATTTCATTACTCATTCATTCATCTGACTCTATGAAAGCAACTTTAACACTGTGAGCTTTCACTCGCCCTACCCGCAAGCTCTGGATTCAGAATCCAGAAAGTGCTCTGCCACCAGGCTGTCTCCCTGGCACTGGATGGCTATTTATCACATAGTAGGTTGTACAAAAATGCAGAGAGATAAGGAAAATGAGTGTTACCTCTTGCTAACTTGGGTGCCTCTGGAAAGAGCCTCGGTTTGTACCTTGGGAGCTCTATCCGTCTAGGCAAGAGTAGAAGGGGACAGGCAGGGGACACTTACGGTCTTCTCCAGAATGCCCCATGACTGCAGCCGGCTCTGGAGCAAAGCCCACATCATTCAGAGCCTGCACTTTGATCAGGTATGGGACAAAAGTCGGCGTGCCGGAAACGATGTATTTGGACACGTTGGCCACAACCACAGACGTCCACTCATCGTCGCCATCTTTCTGGCGCCAGCTCACTTTGTACTGGAGGCCGGGCCCGTTCGATTGGAAGCCATTCAGGGGCTATGAGAAAAGCCAAACGGAATGACCGTACAGCCTTTTACAGGAATAGCAAGTCCAGTTCCTAGACATAAGTGGGTGAATGCTGAAACACTAGAATGTAAGCTCTTAAATGCCCTCATCTCCAGGGACTTCTTCCCTTTTCTCAACTGTGATAAGATCCGGAGTTTGTTTCTCTGTGTCAACAGTTCTACATCGTAATTCTAAAGTAGTAAATAACACATAAACCTTCAAAGACTGGCTCCATAGTACATGTGGGTAACTCTTAAAACACTAGTTATCTAGATTTACTTTAGATATTCCTGTTTGTGTCATAGCTCATCACTGTCCACTGAGAGATGGAAACTTTTTTTTAAATTTTATTTTCTATATTCTTTGTTTACATTCCAAAGGCTTTCCCCTTTCCCAGTTCCCCCCTCACCATATGTCCCATAAGTCCTCCCCACCCCAAACTTACAGACTATTTTTCTATTAAAAATAGATTTTTCTGTAGTCTGTCTATTCTATCGTAAGTACATATAAATATGCATATAGTATATGTGTGTATGCATAGATCTAAAGTTTTAGCATTATGCAAGCAAAGATTTTATTTTAATTATTAACTTTTCAGATCTAGAACACACAGATAATGTAAGTAGGAATGATTGTAATAACAATTTGACCACTGAGGATAGCTTGATGCAAATTTTTCAAATGGTCTTTCTGATGATAATAATGGCTAGCCAGCATTTTTCAGCATATGTTCATGTGAGGCTTAAGGCTAAACATTTCACATACATTAGTTCCCTCAGTCTTATGCAGCTGTGTTCTTATTCCCATCCTACAGATGATTGACAGATACTTCTCAGCAAGAACATTAGTACTTTTGATAGTTGGCTACAAGTACCAACGCTGGCATTCTCACCTGTCCACTTTGGCCACAGAGATAGAACTGTTTAATTAGTATACAAAGTTCTCTTCTAAATACAGATAAGATTTTTTTTTCCACAATGGACCAAAAGGAATAGGAACGCAGGTATTATTCTAAAGCAACCTTTGGTGCTCAGTATAAAAAGATGGCGGCTTCGGGACTCACCTTCCAAGTAATCACCAAGTTGTCCGGCTCTGTCCCTAGTCCTTCCACAGCCGTGGGATTCTGATCTGGTTCTAGAAACAAAGCAGTGGCACATGAGCAAGCTTCGGCTCCCCGGAAGGCGTGCAAGCCCCTCCTGTTTTCTCTCGGCTCCACGTGTTCCAGCCTTACCTGCGGCTTTGGTGAGATACTGCTCGGAGGCCTCACTCGGCGTACTTCTCCCGATGCTGTTCTCCGCCATGACTCGGAAGGAGTAGTTCACGTAGGGAGACAGCTTCAGTTGTGCTGTGGTCTGCGTTCCAGAAACTTCAGCCTGGTGGTGCCACAGCCCTGCCTCGTGCATCGCGTCTTCGTATTCAATGATGAATTCTGGCCATCACACCACACAGAACACAAACCCAACACAATGAAGTCAGTCAACTTAAGGACAGGCTGCCAGAAATACCTTGTGGCAATTAAGAGTAGCCAGACAGGAGTGATTTTTGCAAGGAAAAAAAAGATTAGCCTGTTAGAATATTCTGAGTTCAGTACTTAAGTTCTTTGTATTTGGCATTTTCTTCTATCGTGCTGAGCTTAGTTAAAACTGTTTAGACCTGACCCACATACTCCAATGGGAAGTGTGAATATATGAAACAATACACAATTATTGTCATAAAAAGAAGTAACTACAGTGAGTATAGCAAAGAAGCAGTTTTTCACTAGGAAGATTGACAGCAATAAAAGATATAGCATCTTTTGTTGAACTCAACACACTCTTGAACCTCCTGGGAAGTGTAACTTGATACACTTATATACAGGACAATTGAGATTATCTAACAATTTTTGGGTTTTTTTGGTTGGTTTGTTTGTTTGTTTGGTTGGTTGGGTTTTTTGTTGTTGTTGTTGGTTGTTTTTTTTTTTTTTTTTTTTTTTTTTTTTTTTTTTTGCTTTTTCGAGACAGGGTTTCTCTGTGTAGCCCTGCCTGTCCTGGAACTCACTCTGTAGACCAGGCTGGCCTCGAACTCAGAAATCCGCCTGCCTCTGCCTCCCAAGTGCTGGGATTAAAGGCATGTGCCACCACCGCCCAGCTAAGATTATCTAACAATTTTTAATATACAGTCTTTGAGGAGTGGTACTTCCAGCAGTTGATGTTGAGCAAATGTGCTTACCCGTGTGGTGTAAAGACACTTGCAAAAGAATCCACATGGCTGCATGATTTTCAGCTGAAGCAAGCTAGTTGCAAACAAGCTGAATGCCTGCCAGTGAGGCATGTGTAGCCAAATATGATCCACACACACTGCGGAATACTCCGCATCAAGCTTTAAAGCCTATCGTATTCTGATTTAGTAAATGTTTTTGTATCCAAATGCTTTGGTCTCTCATCTGACTTTATTCCCTCCACTGATGTCATCAGAGTGAGGAGCTGACACTTTCAAACGTGTCGTCTTGTGGCAAAGGGCAGTGGGAAGAGAAGCGCCTGCCCTAAGATGAGGTCCTATCGTATATAAGCAGTTCTACTACAAACCGTGGGTCTGAAAAGGTCGGGTTTCCCAATAGTCAGACTGGACATTCGCACCATCAGAAGCAGCGGATTAAATATTCATTTCAAGATTCATCTACTGTGCTGAGAAGTTCGATGTGAACTTGACACAGCTAGAGTCATCAGAGAGAAAGGAGCCTCAACTGAGAAAAGGCCTCCATGAGGCCCCGCTGGAGGCGAGCCTGTGGAGAACTTTCTTAATTAAGGCACAAGCATCAGCCCTCCATGGCATCTGTAGCCGATGTTGCCTCCAAGTTCCTGCCCTGCTTGAGTGTCTGTCTTGCCTACCTCCTATGATGAACAGTGATGTGGAACCGTAAGACAAAAAACCCTTTCCTCCCAAGGTGCTCTCGATTATGGTGTTTCATCACACCAGTAGTAACCCTAACTAGGAGAGTGGAGAAATATAAGGTGATCCTTACAGATCCTAAAAACAAGTGATAGTGTGCTTGCTTAATTAACATTTTCAGGAACTAATTAGTTTTACCAGAAGCTAAAACCAGGACTCTCTCTCTCTCTCTCTCTCTCTCTCTCTCTCTCTCTCTCTCTCTCTCTCTCTCTCTCTGAAGAGCATCATACTTCGGTTCTAACACCAGAGATGAAGACAATGGCAGTGGATGCATTCACGAGGAATCACAGCAGTGTATCACACAACTGCTGGAGCTATTGCTTTAGGAGTGGCCATTGGGTTTACCAGCCATCAAAGCAAACCACCACATACTTGTAATGGGGCTATTGTTGTCATCGCCTGGGGTCCATGTCAGTTGAACACTTTTGTCAAGTTGATTGGTCAATTCTAAATCAAAGGGAGGATTCGGGACATCTGTGGAGCAAACAAACGCAAATGATTAGTTGTCTTTTTGAAAGACAGTTTTATCGTATTTGTAATACTGCCCAGAGAAGGGCACCTTAGAGACGTCACTTTTACAGGTCACTGAGCATGCAATGGGAAGGAGGCAGACACACCTGAGGGTGCTGAGAACACGCACACCCAAACCAACCCATCACGAAGCTCTGCTTGCTTGCTTTCAAAGAGACACCAAATCCGGGGTTGCCAAATCCACTGAAGCAAAGCATGTCCTCAGCATGCTCGGGATGTGTCCTCTCCAGAGCAGAAATGAGCACAGGCAGAAATAACACCAAAGCTTCATTTCCGACAAGACAAGGCAGAAACAGTCAGAGAGACAAACAGAAAAGTGGCATGCACCATTCAGAGGATTTTCAGTGTTCTGAGACACAGGGAAGGTTCGGTCTGGACGCACCCAGGGACTGCTTCTGAAGGAGAGGCAGGGCTCTGCATGCATAGGTAACCTCGCTTTCAGAAACTCAGTGACTCTGAGGTCACTGAGAAAACAGGGCTGCCTCCTGCAATTGTGCTTTTGAAATTAACTCTCTTCTCTGAGACAAAAAAAAACAAAACAAAACAAAACAAAAAAACCTTTGCTTCTAGGAGGGTCTCTGAGTTCTAGGGGACTAGCAGGCATATAAATATGGGTATGCCTCTTCAATAAGGCAGTGTTACATGTCCACAGAGGGTAGGTATTTTAGTGAATGGTTTAGTGATTCTATGAAAAATCTAGCTGAGATTATGCTACAAAACTATGTCTGATATTTGTGGGTTGAATAAAGATGAGGTTTCTAAAATAAACATTTTTCGGGAAATAATTTCTAATTATTTTCCAACCTCAGAAAAATAACAGGACACTGTTAGGCCCCTTCTTTTTTATTCATTTTTTTCATTTTCTGGTGACTTTCACCACAAAATGAGTATGTTTCTCAGACATAAAACGTCAATGCTGTCCCCTAGGTGCACACTGCTTAGAAATGGAATCTTAAAACAAAATAATGTTTCTTTAGTGCTGATTATTATTGCTATTGGTGTGTTACATTTGTTTCTGTGTGCATATGCAGTGTGGAAGTGCATACACTCCTGTGAGAGAGTAGAGAGGACAAAGGCTGATGTCTGCCCAGGGGCTGACTACTGAACTTCCAGGATCTGCCTGTCTCTGTTCTCCAACAGTGGAGTTACAGGCATGTACTACCATGTTCTGCTTATGCATGGGTACAGGAGATTTGAACTTATGTCCTCTTGATTTCACAGCAAACACTCTTACCCACTGAGTCATCTCCCCAGTTCCTAAACACATCTTAAGAGACAAGTAATATCCAACTTTCAGAATGACTCTAAGAAACAGCTCTTTCATTCCATAAAATATAGAAGATAGATTTGTAATAAGTGATTTATGCTACCATACCATACAAGGAATCTGTCAAGGGAGGATTTTTATAAGCAAACAAAATACTTAGAAACAACTGGAAATACAATGAGCAAAATAGTCTGGCCTTACAGTATACTATAATGTTATAAGAAATAATTGACTATGGTAAATGCAGCTCAGGATAACTGGCAGCCATTTTCTTTACAGAAATACAATGACATGACAGAGAAGAGAAGGGATGTCTGCAAATGGGAAATTATTTGACAGAAGACAGAGAAAGAAGGCTCATTAGTTTACCGTAAATGGGGGCTGGAGTTGGAGTAGGAGCTAGAAAGGACATTAATATAAAGGAGTTTAATCAAACTAGTCATGGAAACAGAAGAAGACAAAAGCAACATAATAATAATTTTTTTTTTAAATTAAGCTTTCTATTTAGCTTTGAGATGTGACGTTGACAAATGGGTAGTGACAATTTAGGAAAACACAACCCCTCTGAGTCTAGATTAGAGGTTACTTTTCTTAGTTTTTTTTTTTTAAATAAATGTCATTAAATATGCACATGCACCACTTTGTCACAGTCTGTATATCTACACAGAGCATATTTATATGGAAATCGTCTGCTGAAAGGCCTCTCTGGAAGAAGACAACCACTCACCCTTGTAGCCATGAAAATGTAACAAATTTTCATTCAGTATTTACAACTTCCTCTCCCATCTCATCTGGAGAGCCTGCCCGCACTGTGTCTGTCCTTGCTCTTACCTACAACCCTGAGCACAGCGCTGGCCGAAGCACTGTCCAGCGTCGTGTTGGCTGCACAGGTGTAGGTGCCGCCATCATCATCCTGTACATCAGATACCACCAGATGATCCTTGTCAGTGGAGAACCTGTAAGCGGAACGGACACATGAAGAGCCACCGGAATGACAGCTGGACACAGCTGACAACTGCCTTCCCAGCAGGCAAGGGGCTCTGTGGACTTGATAAAACGAGGGATGATAAACACTTCAGCAATTAGAGTGCACCCCTATATGTCACTTCAGTAATTAATAAGCCTGAAGAACATTAGATAGGAGGGATATTAACTCTAATGAGTTCTGGTCAGGCTTACGGAGTCTTAGGAGATTCTGCTGGAGGCCAAAATTCACATGGTATACCATGAATATATACAATTATGGCATGCCAATTAAAATAAAAATTTTAAAATATTTATTCATTTTATATATATGTGTATATATATGTATATATATATATGTATGTATGTATATATATGTATGTATAGATAGATGGTAGTGAAAGGATAAGGTTGTAAGCTGGGAATCCCCCGTGCCTGAGTCTAGGGTGACCCCAAAGGAACAGAGTTCGACCACGAACCTCTGGGAGAGTCCCTGATGCCTTTTCCCGTCTCCCTCGGCGGAGTGGCTGTGGCAGGGACGGGCATGGCTGGGGTCTGGCAAAGTCGCCGTGGGGGGCTGCAGAACTCCAGCCTGTGGTCCCCCCTATTGCCAGTGGGGGAGGGTGGGCGCGACACTGCGTGGCGGCCACGTAAGTGAAAATGACTTAACTAGTTCTTCCGGCCTCTGTGAGAGGCTGGTAGGTTCTCAGAGAGCGTGGGTTCGGATGGTTTGAACTGATTGGCTTAGAAGCTTGTGGTAGGCGGGTTCTGTTATAAGCCTATAAAAAGCCTATAAGAGCCAGCTCGGGCGGGCTTACTTCTTTTACCCTGTGTGGGGAGGCTGTGACACCCCCCCCCAGAGCTCTGGAAATTAAAATCCTCTTGCAAATTGCATCAGGTCTGTCTCTGGTGAGTGTTTCGGGGTGCCGGTTTCCGAGGCATGGAGTGCTGGAGTACCCCCGTTTTTTCTTTCAGATCTTACATCTGGTGCATGGGCTGGGAAATGCGGACACCCCTACACACTCGAGAAACAACTTGGAGGTAAGGGGACCCCCTCTGAAGTGTGTGTGTGTGCTGGCCGGCTGATGTGATGTTGTTCGTTCGTCCTGAGTGTTCTGTTCTGTTCTGGGATCTGAATCTGATGAGACGCGCACTTTTAGATATGCAGCTGTCTCCTCGGACCGTGATGGCCAGGGGACCGTGGTATAGGCAGACGTGCTAGTGGAGGCCACAAGCTGTAACTCGGGGAGACATCCCACGAGTGGGGGAAAATCCAGGGACGCCTGGAAAGTTCCCATCTGGGTGTCGGGGAGGATACGGTAGTTCTAAATTGGAGAACTTACATGCCCTCCCGGCCGTCTGGTTTTCTGATCTGGTTCTGTTTTCTGTTTGTCTCACTGTTTTGTCAAAAGCCTGACTGGGGCGGAGAGTTCCGACTGGCAGTCGAAATCTCGGGGGTCTGGAGGAAGCTAGAGAAGGCCGAATAGGGTTCTTCTCTTCTCTGTATTTGTTTCCTGCAACTGGCGGGAACATTCGGTATCTGAAACTGCGTTGTCTAGCGGTAAACTGTCTTGAATTGAGACGCCTAATGGTGGCAGTGTCAGGCTGTCTGTGTGGTGATTGTTTCTCTGTTTTGTATATTCTTGTGTTCTCAGACTTAGATGACTGACAAATAGGGATTTAGACTGACATAATTTTGTTAAGAATTTAGACCGACTGAAAAGCCCGCCATGTTAAGGCTTTGGCGCCAAGATCAGGTCGTGTGACTCAGACCCGCCATGTTAGGGTCTGGCGGCAAGATCAGGTCACGTGACTTGAGCCCGCCATGTTAGAACAAGAAAGAGACAAAATATTTAAGCTGTGAGGCCCCCTAGTGGGGGAAATAATTTTTAACAAGACACTCAAAGTGGCGGATATAGGAATTCTGAGTTTAAGTTACAGATGGCTTATTTCATTTATTTTAAATTGTTTAAATTATTATTATAATAGATATAATGTTAAGCTTTGTGGTTTTATTGTTTCTCTGGGAAAGAGGTCAAAAATAAGGGGGACCTCTAGAAGACTAGATTCTGAAACATTAAGCAAAAATCTGTCTCAGTGATACTAAAATCTTGTTTTGAGAATTATATTATGTTCAAGGCATAAGTTCTTATTTGATACTGATTTTATTTTGATACAAAATCAAGGTTTTCACTGGTATAAATACTACAAATGTAAACATGCAGGATTTACACCCAGTCCTTTCTTGCTGTTATTATTATAGATCTGAAATGTTTAAGCCTATTAGTTTGGGGCCATACAAAAAATATAAGGCTCTGAGTTTATTATTAGGGTGTTTTCAATGTTTTAATTATAGTTGCTTCTGTTATGGCGAGAGAGAAAGAGAGAGAGAGAGAGAGAGAGAGAGAGAGAGAGAGAGAGAGAGAGAGAGCAATGAGATTGCCTCTCTTCATTTACAGACAAACTCAATGTGTCTATAGATTATTATATGGCTTAATAATTCCTGATTCTTTAAGTCTGTCAGATGTTCTTGTGCCAGAAGGCTGAAGACCAATGTTCCAACATTTTGAAGTATAAACTGTTCAGGTGTTTAGCAGTCTTATCATTTGGCTAAGTCTTAAAAGGTGTGTTAAGCTTTCTATATATTTTCAGTTAATATTGGTCACTCTTGGATTTCTGACAGGGATAAAAACTGTTAGTCTCATAGTCAGCTCAAGCTCTTTAATCTTGAAAGCTGATATAGATTTACAGAAATTATTTTCAGGTGATATAAAATTTATAGCCAAAACATGAGTCAGGTGTTAATTCTTATAGTCTTTCAAGATAGTAAAGATGACAAAGGTTCTGTTTGACAGAGATTGGATGTTATGCTCAATTTATATTTAGAGAAGACCACAGAATGGAGCAGAAGATCTGAGACCACCTATCCTGATTCACGGTGACTCTCTCACTAAAGACATATTTCCCAAGAGACTGATTAATCTCTTTGAGACTGTTTTATTTGTAATACAGGAAACCAGAAAAGAATACCCTATCAGACGAAAGGTAAGAGGCACCTGAAGGACCAACACCAGACTCCATTGGCAGGTCTCGAGAGCATGACAGCCCACAGATTTGGCGAAGGTATGTGAGGTTAAGCAGGGACCAGAGGAGTCACTGGCAGCCTTTCTAGTGAAGCTCAGAAGCATTTTGCTATACACCCCAGACTAGAAGGACTTTAGTTTGCTGAGAAAGTATGTAGAGGGATTTGGTACAAGTTATTTAGAAGGTCTGTAGAGAGATTTGGTGGTGCAGGTTGTTAGAAAAGTCTATAGAGAGATTTAGTATAGTTTGCTGAGACAGGAAGACAGAGGAGAAAGAAAAAAATGACAGAGAAGGAAGCTACAGAGAATCCTGGCTAAAAGGCAGAAAGGAATCAATGTGCATGCTATATGGAGAGGCCACTGAGCCAGAGTGTGTCCTAACAAGCTGGGAGCAAGAACTCCCAGGTCTTGGGAGAAGTGCCCACAAATGGCAAAGGTGTCATCCTTGGATAAAGACAATGACTAGGGGAGGTGGGTGTTCTGACCACCTCCCCCAACCCTGGATAACTGTGAGAGGGAAAGAGAAGCCCACTCAGTTCTTGATGGACACAGGGGCTTAACACACGGTCTTCCAACCCAATGGCCCTGTTTCCAAGAAAAGATTTAGGGTCCAAGAAGCTCCTGGCACCAAAATATGTTCATGGACTACCCAAAGAACAATGGACCTAGGGATGGGATGGGTAACCCATTCATTTAAGGTCACCCCAGGATGTTCCTAACCGTTGGGGCAAGGCATACTCTCCAAAATGGTGGGGAGGACAGATATACTTTCCAAAGGGCTGCAGCAACTGGCCCAAAAAGAGAGACTGACCCCTGCTGAAAGTTGCTACAGACAGGAGCAATTTTCTCCGTGAAGGACAGAGACAAGCAGGTGCTGCTATGGTAGACAACACAAATGGCATCTGGGTAGAAGAGTCTTTACCCCCTGGCATGTCAACGCAAAAAGTAGAGCTAATTGCCCTTACCAAGACCTTGGAACTTGGAGACAGCAAGAAAATCAACATCTACATAGATAACAGGTATGCCTTTGCCACAACCCACGTCCACAGGTGTATATGCCAAAAGGACTGCTCACATCAGAGAAAACCAACAGGAAATCTTGGACCTCTTAGATGCCCTAATGAAGCCAACAACCATGAGTATTACCCTCTGCCCCGGATGTCAAAAGGGAAAAGACTCAGTGGGCAATAGCCCGGCAGAGCAAACGGCTCCAAGGATGGATATACAGGAGCCTATACTGGTTGTGTGTCTGCAAGAGACACCCACTGAAAAATGGGACAAAATTAAGAGATAGCCTCACTTAAAATATGCTGAAGAAAAAAGGATTGAGATTGCTAGCCATCTGACCAACTATTACCAAGGAAAGGTGCACACAAGAAGGGAGAATTATACTCTCCAGACAGTAAGCCAAGGACTCACCAGGGCAAATGCACAGATGAACTCATTTAAGGGATTAATAAAACAGTGTAAGGTATGCCAGCAAGTGAATGCTTATGCAGCAAAGAGTAAATAGGGCAAAAGGCCTAGAAAAGAACAACCTAGAGTATATAGAGGTTTTATAAAAGATAAGGCAGGAAAGTATGGTTATGAATATCTTCTAGCACCTGTAGATACTTAATCTATCTAGATTGAGACTTGCCCTAGCAAGCAGGAAACAGCAGCCAGGGTTAAAAGAATTTTTTCCGAGTTTCAGAGTGCCCAAGGTAATTAGATCAGACAATAGTTCTGTTTTTTTTTTCCCTAAGGTAAGTCAGAAATTGACAGATATTGGGGACTAATTGGAAAGTTATTGGATGTACTGTCCCAAGGTCTGACAGGTGTGAGGTGAAATCTCAGGGTTGTTTTGATTTGCATTTCTCTAATGACTAATGATGTTGAACATTTTTTAAGGTGTTTCTCAGCCATCGAATTTCTTCAGATGAAAAGTCTTTATTTAGCTCTGTACCCCATTTTTGGATAGGGTTATTTGGTTTTCTGGGGTCTAACTTCTTGAGTTCTTTGTATACATTGGATATTAGCCCTCTGTCGGATGTGGGGTTGGTGAAGATCTTTTCCTAATTTGTTGGTTGCCGATTTGTCCTTTTGACAGTGTCTTTTGACTTACAGAAACTTTGTAATTTTATGAGGTCCCATTTGTCTATTCTTGCTCTTAGAGCATAAGGAGGACCCAGCTATACCACTCCTGGGAATATACCCAGAAGATTCACCAGCATGCAATAAGGATACATTCTCCACTATGTTCATAGCAGCCTTATTTATAATAGCCAGAAGCTGGAAAGAACCCAGATGCCTGTCAACGGAGGAATGGATACAAAAAATGTGGTATATATACACAATGGAGTACTATTCAGCCATTAGAAACAATGAATTCATGAAATTCTTAGAGAAATGGATGGAGCTGGAGAACATCATACTAAGTGAGGTGACCCAGTCTCAAAAGAATACCCATGGTATGCAGTCACTGATAAGTGGATATTAGCCTAGAATCTTGGAACACCAAAGACACAATTCACATACCAAATGATGTCTGACAAGAAGAAAGGAGTGGACACTGGTGCTGGAAAGGATCAAAGCATCAGTGTAGGGGAATACAGGAACAGGAAAGTGGGAAGGGGTGGATGAGGGAGCAGGGGGAGGGAAAAGGACATGTGGGACCTTTGGGGGGGTGGGGAACCAGAAAAAGGGAAATGAATTGTAAATATAGAATATATCCAATAAAAAAAAAGAAAAGAAATTTTAAACAAGGTACTATTTGCTGCAGACATTTTGTGTTGGTTATTTCTCTTATGTGTGTTAAGCCCCACAGTAGAAACTATGAAAAATATTGGGGGCTGGAGAGATGGCTCAGCAGTTAAGAGCACTGACTACTACTCTTCCAGAGGTCCTGAGTTCAATTCCCAGCAACCACATGGTGGTTCACAACCCTCTATAATGGGATCTGATGCCCTCTTCTGATGTGTCTGAAGACAACAATAGTGACAGTGTGCAGTGTACATATATAAAATAAATATTAAAAAAAAGAAAAACATTGGAATCTTTCTTATTGCTAGATCATCATTCTTCACTAAGAGCTTTCTAGAAGTTATTTGCATAATGCATGCAGGATTCATGTATTATTCCAATGAGGCTGCAGACATTGTAAACTATCTTCTAAGTAATTTCAAGTCAAACCTCAGCTGATCTAACTGATGGTTATTTCTTCATGCTCTCTTCTCTTTACAACCTCAGATCTCATATGCAAAATTGCCAAGTTGAAGCCTTACCTGAAAGGGAGCTTTGAGCACAGGGAGAGAAAGGCCAGAAAGTATTCTGGAATCATTAGCAAGCAATAGGGGATCATTTAGTCATCCCAGGCTTAGGTCAGCAGCAAGAAAATCACAGAAACCAGCTCTATCAGAACACAACACTCTTAGCAGTATCACTTGTGGCCATTGTAATGGCCAAAATCTCACATGCAGCTGTCTACTAGGTCAACCTGAGGGCCTCAGATAGAAATGCCACGATCTTTGTCCTATTCCAAGCTACAGAATTGAATGTGCCCCTTTATAAGCTTTACTTGATTTTGATTTTCTTTTCCTTCTGCAGCTGTTAGGTTTAAATTAAAAAAAAGAAATGACGTATCCAAAGCTAGTAATGTTTAAAGTACTGGCACAGAGTTGGGTGAATTCCTGATGGTGGAGATGGGATTTCTGCTCATTTGTAGAGTGCAGCTTAAAACATGTGTTGAGACTTCATCATTCAAACTATACAACCATGAATGCTGTCCAAAATCTGGAGGGATTTTTGCATCCCAAATCTCATAGGAGATCAGCACCCAAAGCCCAACATTCTCAGGCTCTCATTTCAAACCTTTTACTTCTAAGTATTTCACCGTAGGAAGGAAATATGTATCTCATAATTTTGTAGGCAGCTGACTTCAAACAATGAAAACATGATGCTGGTAAGCCTTGGACCAAGAGCAGCGAATAGAGAGAGGGAAGAGGAAAGGAAGACTCTTGACATACCTCTCGTCACTGGGCAGCTCTGCATTGTCCTTCAGCCACATAATCGTGGGTATTAAGGTGTGGTCATGTTTCACTTTGCATTCAAAGGACACCGTGCTCCCTCTCTGAACGACCGCATATTCAGGTTGTTTAATGATCCTTGTTGGATCTAAAATTCAAGGTTATCATTATCCACTTTGGCAAAGCTGGAGAATTTGTTCCAGGTCATATAGTACTTGAAAAGGTCTCATTAACAATGCCTTACCTTTGATTTCCAAGTGAACTTCATTCTTTGCCATCCCCAATTTATTCCGTGCGACGCAAGTATACGTCCCTGTACTATCCTTTTGGGCCACAGGAATTTCTAACGTTCCATTGTCGTGTAAAACATAAATGTCTTCATGAAGAGCGCTTCCTTTGGTCCCTTTAAACCTTTGTTACAAAAGTTACCAGAGTGAGAATAAAACACACAGAATGCGTCCAGCAGCAAGCGTCAAGGTCAAAGACATTTTGCACCATTACAGAGGTTAGATTTCTGCTCTTTTATAAAGTGGACATGAAAACATCTGTTGAGATTTCACTTTTCAAGTTATAAAATTAAAGGCATTGTTCAAAACCAGAAGGGCTTTCCACAAGCAATTCTTCTGACACATCAGAGAAAAAATGGAAAGATTGTACATAAAACAGGCTCATACAGAAATAAACGGAGTTTGCTGAATTAGAAGAGCTAAATAAAATGGGCTGTAATTTTATGAGGTACATAATTAAATAAAGACATTGCCATTTTATCCTTGAATAGATGATAAAATAGGCAAAAAAATAAGAGTGTATTTTAATATGCTTTTCTCCCATTGTAAGATAACATTTTTAAAGATATTTTGACTTCAAGGCTCAGGGATTATACTCTAAAAGTAGGACCAGCAAATGTTCAGGCAACGGAAGGGAAATGTGTGTGTGGTAGGAGGAGTGGAGCCAGATGAACAGGGACAAAGTTGATGTGAGCTCAGTGTCAACGTCCTCACCTTCACTAGGAAGTCTGTCTGTACTCGTGTTTCTCTTCTCTGTGGTTAAGGTACGGCCTGGGCCTGGAGAGACTTCTCTTTACTCCCAATCCTGTTGTAGCTCTCCTCTCAGCAGCCACCGATCAATACCTGTCTGCTCTAACTGTTCCTCACATATTCTCAGCAGCTGCCACTGGAGCCCTTGGCCCGTCTAGCTCTTCTAAAGCAAATAAACAAGCAGCAAGGGAAGGACTCCTCCCAGCAAAGGCATGTGAACGTGGATGCTCAGAGGGGAGGGAAGAGCGCACAGCCTCTCCTCCAGCTCCATAAGGTTTTATTTCAGATTGATTTACTTATTTTATGTAAATGAACATTTTCCCTGGCTGTCTATACGTGTGCCACATGCATGCCTGGAGGTCGGAGATGGGCATAGACGTTTCTGGATTCAAGTGACAGAGAGTTGAGAGTCACCATTTGAGCACTGGGAATCAAACCTAGGTCCTATACAAAAGCAACAAGTATATTCTGAACCACTGAGTGAACTCTTCATTCCCAAGCCCAGGGTATTTTTGTTTTTAAGAACATGTTTCCTAACCGTGTGAATAGTATCCTTCAGATACTGTTCATAAAGTTCCATGCAATGCCCATGGCATTGTGAAATATGGCAGCTCCAAATCTTAAAAATAGTTTATATATAGTTAATAGAGCACTCTGGTAGCATACATGTTACATATGTGAACGTACTTATTATACCCACAGAGTGGGTAGTTAATAAACATTTGAGAAAGATTAAATGTACTATAATATGGTCTGTGCATTGTATTTTTTTTTTCTGTTTGTTTTTGGACTAAAGCCAGACATAGTTAGAATTAAGTATCACAAAATAAAGAGAGCCATTACTTACCACTCAATGGTAGGCATAGGAGACCCAAAGAAGGCACAATCTAGCAAGGCAGGCCTGTTTGCAATGACCTGATACAGTGTGTTTGCTGGCGTGAGAATACGAGGTGGTTCAGCTAAAACAGTTTTAAAAGGAATATTAGATACATGTTAGGTGTATAGTATATTTATCACATTTTGTTTTAGGTTCATTAACATTTCTGATAAAGTACAACCAACGTGATATTTCCAGTAAGTTCTGCACCTGTGGCATCAGCATAGTCACTCAACATAGACAAAACACCTCCTAATGTATGCTCGACACGTTACGTGAGAGTTATTCAGTTACTGATTTACTTACCTGTATTTTCTATGCTGTTTAATTATTGATTCTGTTATGTGAATGTCTTATGACACTGAGTATCTTGTTGTAAAAGAATGCAGCTGTTTAATCATTCTAGTAACAGCATAGTATCTGGCAGGAAAATATGCCATTGCTTAATGACTGACCCATCATGGCTTGGGACCCATCAATGGGAATATTGGAGACACATAGAGAAGGCAGAAAAAAATGCAGAATGAGAAGTGTGATTTCTGAGAAACAAAGGTGTCGAAAAAGCCTCTTACAGCCAAGGAAGCAAAAGCATGAAGAGCGTGAGGAGAAAAACCATAGGCTAGGAAAATATATTTGCTCATCATATGCCTGATATAAGACTAATACACACAATATATAAGAAACTCAAAGAACTCCCAGAAACAGATTTTTAAAAAATGGGTAAAAGACCCAAATCCACATTTCTCAAAAGGAGACATACAAATGGCCAACAGAGATGTGAAAAAAGAAAAAAAAAAGATCACTATCACTAATTATAAAGGAAAACATCAATCACAGTGATGTATCTCTTGATACCTGTTAGAATGTCTGGCTTTAAACAGACACACATAAATATTCTTTCAGCCTTAAAAAGAAGAGAAATTGGGGCCTGAGAGATAGCTCAGCCCTTAAGAGCACCTGCTGTTCTTCCTGAAGACCCACATTCAGTTCCCAGCACCCATATCTGGGGGGCTCACAGCTGCCTGAAACTCCAGATCCAGGGGATCAGGTGCCTTTTTCAACCTCTGCAGACTCCTCCACACACATGGCAGGTACTCACATAGACACACAGATGTAAGAATAAATAAACATTCTGAAAAGGAGCAGAGGATCCTGTATTTGTGGTACTAATGAATCTGAAAGACATTGTATGAGTACTCAGAGTAACACATATTGCATTCATCTTACTGAAATTGAAACCTGAAGATGTTAAATTAGTAGAAATAAAGCATGAGAAGAAACCTAGAGATCAAAGCTGTTTCCTCAGCTTCCACCAGTACATCAACCACAGAGCTCCTAGGAAATTGTGAACGAAAATGATGAATCTTGTTTGGCTTCCTTATGTTAGTTTTGTTTGGAAAAGAAACACACTATTTGAAAGGATTCAAGTGTAATTCCTGCTTGCCACAAGAATAATTCTTACATAAATTTTAAAAATGTAACTTTTGGTAATTTTATCCATTAGGAGAGATGTAGTGCTCACATAAGTCAAGCATTTTATAATGTGCTTGAGATCATCATAGTTTCCTACATTTTATTTTGCCATATTTTTACACATGGAACAATGCTTGGTTAGAAAACAAGCATTATGAGTAATTTAGTTCTTTATGTGGGAACCATCAAGTTGTTTCTGAACTTGATAGTTTCTGCAGTGCTAAATCAGAATGGTTCCCTAGGCTTTCATGTTTGAATGCTTGCTCTGCTGTTGGTAGAACTGTTTGGGAAGGATTAGGAGGTGTGGCCTTGTTGGAAAAGCTATGCCACTGGGGATGGGCTTTGAGATTTCCAAAGGCCACACCATGCAGGTTGACTCCCAACCTCCCTTGCCTTGTAATTGTTATCTCATGATGTAAGTTCTCAACTACTGTTCTAGCACCATCCATGCCTGCCTACCTGCTGCCATGCTCCCACCGTGATGGTCGTGGACTTTACTACTCTCTGGAACTGTGAACCCCAAACTGAATGCTCTCTTTTATAAGTCGCCTTGGTTATGGTCCTTTGCTATAGCATCAGAATAGTAACTAACTGTCTAAGGATAAAAAAGCCACCATATCTATTGCTAACGTGAACAAACACTATTTTCCTTTTGAAGGGTTTAACAGTCAAACCACCAGTGAACAGAACAGCCTGTTTGATTATTTCTGCAGCAAAGAATATGCTATATAAAAACTGTATGAGAGAATTCCAAGAATAGACAAAAACCATTAAGGCAATATGTATATCTTATCTACCCTTGTATATATATTCTTTGTACTACACATTGCAGGTAGCAAAGACATAATGCTTTTTTTTTTTCCTGAATGAGCAGAAAGTAACAGCCATCACTGATTTAACTTTCCATATTTTTAATAAAGGAAGAGCTTACCGAGCACATTTACAAATGCATTTGCTAGTAAATATCCATACTTGTTAGAGGCATTGCACTGATAAACCGCACTTGAGCTTTCTTGAACATTTGAAAACATAATGGTATCGCCATCTATTTTTCTGCTGGGGTCATCGAGAGCAACTGTTTGAATATAAAAAGAAAGAATAGATGTTTCTTGCTGCTTAAAAGATATATGTTAAATGTGCAAATCTTGAGATCTATATTACATAATTGGGAAGTAAATACAGGCTGGTCTAGGTATATGCATCAGTAAAAGGAAAAGCATCCAGGCAGAGTTTAGTTATCACACACAAGCAGGAGAATATGCACAATGCTCATTTAGTGTTGTGTGTGTGGATGGATTGCTCTTTGACACCGAAGACTGCTTAAAAAGCAAGCCCATGTTGGGCAACAATATCAAATTCAGGAAAACACAGGCATGTTTATAAAGAATCAAACTATTTAAAAGGAAGCAAGTTAATTATCCAAAGGAGGGAGAAATAGCTCGTCATCAGATGGAAAAATA
The DNA here is from genome assembly GCA_964023405.1 of Apodemus agrarius. Taxonomy (NCBI): domain Eukaryota; kingdom Metazoa; phylum Chordata; class Mammalia; order Rodentia; family Muridae; genus Apodemus; species Apodemus agrarius. The sequence goes on from OZ030011.1 coordinate 79,378,980, forward strand.
TGCTGGCTGGTTCAAACCTGCCCCTGTTGAGGACCTAGTACTTAAAACAAATAGACAAATAAATAAAGGTATGCATAGGGAACTTGAGAGTCAGGAACAGGAGGATATCCACTTTCCTGCTGGTCACACATCTGGGTCTGAAGGAGAAACCAGTTGTATAAAATTTCTCTTAAAGACCCTTTTTAGCTAAATCCCTTAAGTACTTAAAACATGTTACGACCAGGATTGATCCATGCTGAAGTTGGATGAAACTGGGTGATACAGGATGTGAGGATTCAGTCCTACGCAAGGCAAACAACAAGGAAGTGCTGCACTGTGTTATATTGTGCTGTGACACACAAATTTCTTTTTCTGAATACTAAACCATAGACCATCACTGCACATTATTTTAAGAGCAAATTGCCTTCATATGCTGATGAAAATCAAAGTAAATAATGCTACCTCTCCCTCCGTAACTGACTATGGCAACCATGGGAGGACTGCCCTTTCATTCTAAACACATTTCTATTTCTGTGGTGAACAGAAAAGGCTTAGTATAAAAGAAATACATATATCACTGTACTGAGACTTCATTATCACTTTGAAATAAAAGCATCTGGCTCACCTCTGGCTTATTAACTCACTTTAATAAAAATGAATCCAGCTATAGTTATTCACCTCTGTTTTACACACCCAAGTATTGTGCCCACTCATTCTGTAAGTTTCTTACCACTACAACTTACCACAAATCTACTATCTTAAAACAACACAAAATTCACTACCTCTCTGCTCTCCAAATTAGAAGCCTGACAAGAATCCCACTGGGCTAAAGTCAAAGTCTCAGGAAAACCATGTTCCTTCTTCATATTGCAGAGAAATCCACTTCTTTGTTCTTCCTGCTTTCTGGAGGACTCTTAATTTCTTAGTCCATCAAAGCTGTCAGTGTTGGGTTTGTTTGTTTTTTTCTGTTCATTCCTCCTTAATCACATTTCTCCCTGACCACAGTCCGGAGAGGCATAGCACCTTTGAGGGTTCTTGTGATGAAACTGGGCTCTAAGCAGATACTTCAGAATCAGAAAGCTCCTACCCACATGTACAAAACCTGTCTTTGCTACAGGAGGTGGCATGTTCACAGGTTCCAAGGATTAGTGTGCAGGCGTCTTTGTGAGCCATTATTTTAGTGGCTCATTCTGACTATGACACTTGTAGCCCAACAGTCCTTTAGACGCTTCATATCAGAATATTCTAACAACATATCATAAATTGACCTTGAAGACAAGTTCTTACCCTCCAATGATTATTAAAATGTCAACTTGTGAGCTAGCTCTCAGGGAGCAATTAATGCCCTTATTCCTGATGTGGCATAATTGTCTTATAAAAATAGTGTTCAAAAGTCTGGCCACAATCAATGGCTAAGGTGTGCAAGCATCTTAGAAATATTTTTATTCTGCGAGTGATAAGGTATATCAAGATACTTTGAATTGACTCCTTGGTTTACATCTGCAATTACTGATTAAAAAATTTTCAAAATGCCCTACGGAAAACATTGTTCTAAACGTAATACAAGTAGAAGTCATAATTCCTTCAACAGGGTGTAGACTGTATCAGTAAATAACATTAGAGAACAGATGTTACATCAAAAGTGACCTACAGCTATAGCAGACAGTCATGGATCTGAGAGTGAGGTACACATCAGGGAAGGCTATATTTCTTATCCTAGATCTTAGCCTTGTACCACTGGGGCTTTCTGATGGACAACACTTGTAGGGATGTCTGTGACCTGACTTAACAAGGCATGCTGACACATGAGCAGGCCCCCTGACCTCTCTTGCTCTGTGGGTTATTCTCAACAGATGGGCTTAGAACATGGACATTCGGGGTTAGGGTTGCCCAGGAAGTTTTTGGTGCCCACAGTGACTGCACCCCTGAAGAACAGTAATGGGTGTGACATGCAGGCAGAGCACAGTACCTGAACTCTTAGCATAGCTAAAACACCATAGGACAAAAGCTCCTCACATCCCTGAACTTAGAGATTCTTAAAAATCACACACCATATTCCAGTTAATAGTATGCAGTTCAATTTTTATGAGATTAAAATCTTCTGGAGAACTGTTATACAACAATGTGAATATATTTAACATCATTCTACTGTATATTGAAGGATAAGTTAGCAAAAGTGAACCCACGGTATCTTAGGGTTTTACTGCTGTGAACATATACCATGATTATGGCAAAGCATAATAAAAGGACAACATTTAATTGGGTTTGGTACCAGCATAGTGGAGTATTCCTGTGACAAACTGACCAAGTTTTGGGGACGACTGTGGAAAGACTTTGGAATTTTGATCTAGAAGAGCCATTGGGATGTTAAGAGCTCTGGGAGATGATCTGTAGGAGCTTTAAGGATAACGTTGAGAACAGTGAATATGATGGAGGCCTGGTTTGTGAAATTTCATAGGGAAGATTAAAAACTCTTATCAGGGCCATTGCTATTTTGATTGTGAAGATTCTGTGGTTTTGGTTAGCTTGGGCTGAAGAATCAGCTGTGATTAACAAGATGCCAGAACTACTAAAGTGAAACCTTTGCATTACTGGGACAATTGATACTGGTTAGCTGGAGCTAAGAAATTAGTGGTGATTACAAAGAGACCAGCATCATTGAGGTGAACTCTTCTGGGACGTGTTTTCTGAAAGCACAAAGAAGCTGTGTTCCAGAGATAGCCAAGGTTGTACCTTGTGATGCAGTGGGACTTGGTAATGTGTAAAAGTCACGCAGGTCGTACTGGTTTTGAAGGCATGAAGGGGTCAGGAAGAGGAGCTGATGCTTGGCACTGTGAGAGGCCATGGAAGGCAATTGGTGAAGGTGCAGCCTCAGTTACAATTGACGGCCCAGGACTGAAGGGGTCATGCAAAGGAGCTGAGGCTTGGCACCATGAAGAGAGCCTATAAGAGGCTATTGGTGAAGCCTAGCTGGAGTATTTTGGAGATGCCAGAACCATAAGATGACCACCAAGAACAGCAGCAGCAGTGGAGTACAGGCCCCTGGAGCCTAGGAGACAAGGTGTGTGCTACAAAGGGCAGAGTTGGAGAAGTGACTCAAGTCCTTGGAGGAGCCCAGAAGATCATTAGTGGATCCCATACATTGGACTGTTAGAGTTTGCTTTTGCTTTTGATAGTGACTGTTCTCTGATATTTTTCCCTCTTGAAGTAAGGAATTATTTTAGTGGAGCCCACAGTTAAGACATGTTGAATTATTAAAAGACTTTGAATTTTAAAAGAGATTGGACATTTTAAAAGGATTGAAATCTTAATATGTAAGAATTTTTAAAGACTGTGGAACTTTTAAAATTATTTAGACCTTGGGGATGAATAAGAAAGTAGGGGTTGAGGCTTAATAGTGATGTGTTTGTGTGCCAAGTTGACAAGGGGTCGATTGTACTGGCTGGTTTTGTGTGTCAACTTGACACAAGCTGGAGTTATCACAGAGAAAGAAGCTTTAGGTGAGGAAATGCCTCCATAAGATCCAGCTGTAAGGCATTTTCTTAATTAGTGATCAAGGGGGGAGGACCCATTCTCTCTTATAGAACCCAAGACTGGTGGTCTTGGGTTCTATAAGAGAGCAGGCTGAGCAAGCCAGGGGAAGCAAGGCAGTAAGTAACATCCCTTCACGGTCTCTGCATCAGCTCCTGCTTCCTGACCTGCTTGGTTTCCAGTCCTGACTTCCTTGGGTGATAAACAACAATGTGGACATGCAAGCTGAATAAATCCCTTCCTCCCCAACTTGCTTTTAATATCCTAGGCAAACATTCAACCACTGAACTATATACCTAGCCCTAAGGGGGAAAAAAGTTATACTGCCATGACCCTAGAGCTCAAATGGTAAAGCTAGAAGGACAATTTCCCCATGTGTATCTGCACAAACAAAACAACGTACAGCTACAGGTTCCACTTTTCTTCAGTATCAAAGGTATCTGACTCTATCTACCTCATTTGTGCTAAATGGTGTAGTTTTCAGATACTTATTTCTGACATAACATTTAGGGATAAAACAAATGTGGACTTGAAGCATAGGAAAAGAGTAACTAGCATTCTCTCTGTGAATGTTTGCATTATGAGTTCCTTGTGCCGTTATTCAGGAGAAGCGAATAAGCCTAGGAATTGCAGTGACACATGGTGGCTCAGTTGGTCCTGGCCACAGGATGGAGTACTGCTGCAGAGCCATAGGAAGCCTTCGGATGCTGGGTACTGGCTGCTGTGTGGGACCAGCTTGCCAACTTGCAAACTCAAATCATCTGAAGGAATAATTAATTCTAGGAACAACCAACTTCATATGCTGTAAATGAACACTGAAGAAAGAAATGTCAAAGTATAGCATCCCCATATATATATAACTTTTTTGAAGGCTGTCACCCCACTTTTGGTCCTCACCCTTGGGGTATAAAGTTATAGATGGGGATGCTATACTCTGACATTTCTTTCTGACATTTACAGCTTTAGTCATCCCTGAAAGAATATATCCTTTCAGGGATGGCTAAAGCTGTAAATGTCTCCAATATTTTGAATATGAAATTAATGATAGTAAGTAAAAGTGCGATCATATAAGTACTTAGTACTGTCAATCTCTCAAATGTGTTCATATCAGTTATTTAATTTTTCTTAAAGAGAACTTTATTAAATAGTTTAACCAGATAATAGTAAATACATTTTTAAATATGAAAATTATAGACAGGAGCAGTGTCATTTAAACACTTTGTTTAAATGAAATTAATGGCCCAGATTTCTGTTTTAGTCAAGTTTATAAATATTTCCTGGAGAATGAACAGCAATTAGAGACGACATAAAACCAAGCTTTGGGGACGAGCTGAATTTCCCATCTCCTGTCTATTCTATCCTAACAGAGCCTGCTGACAGGACCCTTTACCTCTGAGAGAAAGGGGAAAGAGGAGGCTTTGGTGAGATCTTGAGAATATTCTGAATTAAGTCTTCATTCCCCTGGCTGTTCTCATGAGTTACTCAAACAAAATTTGTAATTCAGTAAGGAAGGGATGTGGTCTTCCTTATCAGTCTGGTTCTTTCTCCTCCTCAGATCTGAGCCGAGTGGGCCTTTTAACCAAGGGTGAGATTTGATGGTTTGTGTTCCATGGGAGTTGCAAGTAATAGACTCCCTCACTGCCTACCTGGGCAGAAACCGGGATTGTGGTGTTCAGGGCCTTGGCCTTGGAAACCACTAACCAGGATGGCTTGGGTTCTGACGGAGAAGGCAAAGGACGTGGAAGGACACTCGCTCTAGGAGAGTGGAGACACGCTCCCGCTGCAAGTTTTAAGTGGTTTCTCTTCATTTCACACTCTCTCAAGCTCTCCAGATCACAGTTGAGGTCTCCTGCAGGTCTCTTACAACAACGTAATTTCTAACCACTGAGGACTGTTTAAAATATTGTTGGTGTCTCAAGGGGAAATTCTGTATTTAATACACTTGTTTGATAAGACATAGCTTCAGAAGTCAGTGAGATATGCACCCATGTGCTTTGGTCTTACCACCACCTCCCCGTGATTATTCTAACTTTCTAGCATGAAGCTGATGAAGCAGTCAGAGTCCTCGGATAATCACCCACAATTCACTATTATATGTCTGGTCATTTGGGTCCCTGACTGTGTCTGCTGACTGCCACAGAAGACAGAACGGAGGCAACTGGTATGGATGCTGTATGATTCTCTGAATGGTGCTGTTATAGAAGCACAGCTGATCTATATTTCTGCAGTCCCTTGGGTAGGAGGTCATGCCAACTAGACAGCTTGGGCCTCAGGCCAACTTCTGGAGCCTACTGGCTCTGCTAAAGGTTCGCCAGTGCCACTACACTGCACAATACTCTGCTTCCCTACCTTTGTATCTCTGTTTTCATCCATGGCTTGGTACTGCTGAATGCACAGCTCAACAAACTGCAGATGAGAGGCAACCACCTGGCCTGTTTCCAGAACAGTCCTCAAGTCTCAAAGGCAGCCTTGTTTAAGTCCTCGGTCAACATGTAGAAAGGAAAAGGGCGCCATACCTCTTCAAGCCTCTAATGACCTTTTTGCTCTATTTCCTCGCCTAACTCATTATTTTGGATTAGCGGAAGCCAATATACATCAGGGCATATCTCTTTGCTATTAGCTGCTTATGACCTAGTTTCCAGTCAAAGAACACACTCATCAGAAGCTTTCCAGAAACCAGCAGCCGGGGGCCATAGGTTGGGCACAGTGGGGTCCCTGCCAGTCATCACCCTCCGTTAGGCAATGTCCATATAAGAATCCTTGCGCTTTCGACTTGGCCATGCTCAATGCATCATATCTCTGTGACGGAGAAGCAAGCGACTGTTTGCAGCTCCCCAGAGCAGCCTGATGGGCAAGGTCACTTGCTGTGTTCTCCTGCTGTTCAGAGACCCCCCTGCTGAATGCCCACCAGGGGGGCTGTTCTGAACTGGGGGCACACCCGAGGAGGGTTACCCTGGATCTAAAGAGCTATGGAATCCTTGAAACATCTGCATGGCCCCTGTCATATCTGCATGGCCCCTGTCATATCTGCATGGCTTCCTTCCTTTTTTTTTTTTTTTTTTTTTTTTTTCAGGGAATATACTTTTGGGATGAACAACAACAACAACAAAAAAAAGAACTAATTTAGAATCTTATTTGAGAGATTTCATCCAAATTCCTTCTGTTTGGGACCTAATTGGGTGATTTGGGGGTTTCAATAGAAAAGTGTCCCTGAGACAATTGCCCTCACTTAACACCCTGTCCTCTGAATTTTACCATAAAGAGTATTTTTGAAGGCATATTCCAATCTCACAATGCAACCATTAGTAGAATCCGAGGTTCCCCCAGGTGTTGCTCTACTGGTGCTGTCCTCCAAAGGTCTGCAGTCCTCACAAGTTCATGTGTTGAATCCCAAGCTGTAAGGTGGTATTAGTCCAAAGACTCGAGTTTTCGGCAGGTGACTAGGTCATAGGGCTCTTCTCCCAGAAATAGGACAGAGACTATCTCTGTACACACACAGATGAAGAGCCAGTCCCAGAAGCCAATTCTGTAGGTGCCTTCCACTTGGATTTTACAGCTTCCAGTACAGGGAGCAGAGCAATAATTTTCTGTTGTTTATAAATGACCTAGTCCAAAGTATTTTGTTATGGCAGCAAAAGCAGAGTAACATGGCCAATTTGGAAAGATGATAAACAGATCAGGAAGAAAGATCAAGCTCATCACTTAATTTCTCACACATGATTCAATGCCCCCCCCCTCCCCGCTTAGCTCTGTGCTCTGATTGCCAAGCCCAGGAGTTTATGTCTTCAACAGCCTCTGGCTGGCCCAGTGTTCCTGCTGAGTGGCTAGATGGATGTTCCCTCCCACTTGTCTGTTTCTGCTGAGTCGAAATCTCAGGAGCACATTTAATCTCTCATGAATTACAAAGTACCTCTCAGCTGGAAAAAAACCAAACCCTTTTGTGCCAAAGTGCTGAGTATTCAATATTGCTATTGAATGCATATATGCATTCCTATTCAAACCATACTTGTAGCAGAAAACATGGTTCACTTTTGGGTTCCCTTCCACTCTTTCTCTCGGATGTCACTCACAGTCCCCTCAGCAGGAAGGTTGCTCTTTGATATGTGATCAGGGGCTAAGATTCAAGGCATTTCCTGCTCCGATCATAATTAAAACTGGAGCATAAATATCAGCACCAATTACTGGCCTCATTAGACTCAGTTTTCTTCCAAGGACATATTTCCTTTCACAGTAAACACATGCTGCTTCTGCCCAACTATCTGATAACTGCTGTGCTGTGTGACACAAGCAAACTCCCAATAAATACTGCAGAAAATACTCAGGGCATAGGCTGCAATTACTCAGACTAAAGCTACATCTCCAGTGCCTGCTTACTCGGAACACTGGGCCTGTCAAGAGAAAAATCTCCTGGACATCTTCATCTCTGGGATGAATCTTCCACCCTAAAGGAAAACTGAGTTTGATGAAAGTCAGTCCAAAGGGCCTTTTGTCCTATGGAAGTAGAAGTGAGATTTGATTTCTGAGGAAGACTGCCAGAAGCCAAGTTGTTCTCTAAGTACCCATGTCTTTATCAAGCAAAGAGTATCTTTGCATCTGGTCAGGGTAATGACTAGGAGGTGAGCCTGAGGGAGGGCTTGAAGCAGAAATCAACTTTGTTCTCATCCCTGACCCCTTCTAAGAGGGAGTCTGAATTCTAAATAGTGGTCAATGTTCAAAGGCCTTCCACTGTGAGGAGGTTAAGAGGGAGAGGAGGAAGCGGGAGGGTGCTCTCTGTAAGGACATGGCTTAGGAGTTCAGAAGCAGTGAGAGGCAATTCTAACTCCTTTTTCTTCTTGCTGTGTTGCAAATCCTTTCTAATATCTCCAACCCTGGCCACACACTTTAATGGGCCACAGTGGCCGCCTGGGAAGGTGGCTAATGAAAATGAGCTAGGAGTAGCCCTGCAGAAAGGAGTGGACAGTTACAAACACAGCCAGTGTCTTAATGTCTTCGTTAAAGGTCTCCGGAAGATGCCCTCACAAGACTCAAGGAGGGGAACGTGGCAGATGGCGTGGCATCCTGCATAACGACCAGGTCCTTGAGGTGTGAGTAGGACACTGACCCCTGAAGACTAGAAAACACGGGGGACACCAGGCCTTTCTGCAGAACTGAAAACTAAGGTCAAACAGATGTGTCTTTGGTTGTCACCTGTTGACTCAGCCCTAGTCACCCTGTGAGGCTCTGTGGACTCTGTGACATTCCTAAGAAAGCTAATCTAAGCTGTGAGTGATGTTTATGTCTCTCACCCTGTCATTCTCCCCACAGTCTGAGCTTTAAAAAAAGGTATTTTAAGTTCCAATTAATATACAGAATTATTTTTTTATCACAAGTTCTTTTTAAACTTTATTTTAATAAATGCTTTAAAGTCTATATAAGTAACCAAAGGCAATCAGAAAAGTTTAAAGGTGCGTTGGTGCCTCTATTAACCTTACAGTCAGCTGCTACGGTAAAGGTAAATTATTTCATCATTCTGCATTTGTTTGTGGCCAAGATACAGGTGCACTTTGAAAATAACCTTCAACTAGAGACAGCAGAGGACACTTACTTTCTATTGGGACTCCATTTGTTAACCAGCTAATTCTGGGTTTCGGGTTGCCGTTCGCTCTGCAGATGAGGGTCCCATTCTCTCCCGGGGAAAGCACGAGGTTTTGAGGTGCCACAATCCAGTAGGGTGCCGCTTTATTGAAAGAAGAAACACAAACTTAGAAAAACATCTGACTCAAAGAGTGTTGTAGCCAAAGATTGCGTTGGACTGTTGTAATAGAGTCTATGGGTTTAAAAAAAATAAATGGACTTGTTAGCATCATATTTTAGAATAAAGAAAAAAATCATAAGAATCGATTCCAATAATTCTATAGACTTTATAAAGAGTAAGGAGAATGACATGAATTTGAGCTATGTAATTATAAAATAAACAATTTCAAAACTTTTCAATTTTGAAAAGTTGCAAAGATAGACTACAGTGTTGCATACCCCTTTGCTCTAATTATAATATCACAAGTTTATACAGCTGGAGTGTCACTATATACAAGACAGAAAATGACCATTGTCCTGTTCCGGATACTACATCATATCCACTGGCTGAGTTTGTTAGCCAGGAAGTTTCTTGGTCTCTCCTTTTCTTTCATGGTTTTGGCTCACTTGGAGAATTTTCTTTCATGATTTTGGCACATTTGATAGACTGCCTTCAGTAAGTCTGTCTGATGCTTTCTAATGATTAACTCAAGGTTCGGGGTTGTAAGGATCGCACAACAGTGGTGTGATGTGTCTTTTCTTATCACACCACTCCAGGAAAAGCATGAGACCACAGTGACTTATTAGCAATGTTCAGCCTCATCGCTCGGTTGAGTAGCATCCGCCGGTGCTCCCAACTGTAAAGTTATATGTCTTGTCATCTGTGTTCTATTCTTTAGCAGCTGCTCACCGGTACGGCCCATTCCCCAGGAGGACATAACTTCCATTTCCTCCAGGAAGGATGATTATTAGTGGATATACATTAAATATGTCCCAGCCGCTAGGTTTTTTTATGGAGAGAAGAAAACTTTGAAGCTATGCAAGTATCCTGCCTCTCCTTAGAGTTGTTTTCACCCATCAATTTCAGAATTCCCCCCTGGATCTTGCCCGTGCTAGTTATCTCTGTGGGACTATCATGATGTATTTCTGGTTTTTACCATCTCTTCTGTGTTTACTAATTCCTTCTGCGAGGAAGATGTGAATTGGTGGCTTTTTAATCTGGCCTCTGTGCAATTACAATAGAAATGAGAAGATACATGGCACCATGATTGTGGATATAAATCGAAACTTCTCATTACTGAAGAACACCATCAAAAGCACATTAAACGGAAGTTTCAGAGCTTCCACAAAGGCCAGGGGAATGGATTTGAGATCAAGGTATACCTTTCACTGTGACAGAGATAGTATGATGGACGGCTCCCAATGCATTTTTTGCTATGCACTGATAATTTCCAGAGTCTGCTTCAGAAACATGAGTGATCTGCAAGGTTTTCTTAAAGTTCCGATAAAACGTCCGGTTGACAGGAAGCGTTCCATCTTCTTTGATCCAGTAAATAATTGGAGTAGGTCTGAGAGAATAAATAAGTAATGATCTTACAAAGGAAGAGGAGTTCACCTGTGATGGCATGGCAGAGTGAATTTTCATGGACATTTCTAATCTTATAATCAATTCTTTACATAAAGATAATGGCAAACATACCGAGCTTTTAATTAACATCACATTTTTATAAGTAATGCTTAGATCCTGTACTTGAGGTGATTCCATTTTCAGGTAATTAGAACTAATTTTTGGCCTCAGTGATGCTGCACCCTAAGTATGGATTACTTTACTTGTCAAGGGACCTGATCTTTTCTTCAGCATCCTGGTCAGTAAGGGTGCTCTACAGACTTTTCCTGTGTCAGTCAAGAGTATTACTATTAAGCTAATCATATTGATTAATCTCAACTAGTATTAAAAATATATAGTAAATCAATTCACATGCACATCAGTGCCTCTGGACTTTCATATATATGTACAAATCAACCCGACAAAAGCTACTATTTTATGACACACTGATGATGTGAATTAAAGGACTAATGATTAGAATTATTTTCTTTACTATTAGTGACAATTTAAAATAACATTATTCTAGCTGATGAGAATAGATTAAGTTAATGTTATTCTAGTTCTCACTCAATTTTACTCTTTTAAATAAGGAAAAGTCCAAACAAATAGCTTAAGAATGAAAAGCAAGAATATTGCTTGGAGATAGATCTTTCTCAAAGGCTCAGACCTTCTCTTAAATTCTTCTCTGACCTTGATTCCCCGACTCCCTTGTTCCTTTGAATCTCCAGTTGTCTTAATGAGGGTGGTTGTCTTGTATAACATCTTCAGAAACTTACCAGAGATAAAATCTTAAATTGTCCCACATAAACATGTGTGTGCACACGCACACGCCTGTGTGCCCTGCCATGCATGTGTGGTGGGAAGACAGCAAGGAAGATCAGCAAGGACTGAGCCAGACCCTCGGAACATCCCTGTATTTGTTATCAGAGACGCAAGAGGGAGTTAGTGACAGTTTGTAATATGGGCTTTGATTTGTTTGGATAAATAAGATGGCAGCATATAAATTTGACGAAGTGGTTTCTAAAATTAGCACACACTGTAAACATGCAGAAGCTGCGGAAGATGTGAGATCAGCTTCAAAGTATTAGTCACATGTGGAATATGACAACATGTGATGTTGCCTTACAGTTTGACTCGTGTTTCAGACAAGGTGAGAGAGGGGCAGGAACAGACAGACAGACAGACGAAGTTATGGTTTACGCTGAGCAAAGCCACCGGTTGGTATGCAAGGCACCTACTCTACTGACCGATCTCAGAGTCTGATGAATGCTTTAATGCTGAACCTAACAGTCTCTGGTTTATAAAAAAATAAATAAATAAATAAATAAACAAACAAATAAATAAAAGAACAGTTTCAACCATGGGTTCAAGAGATTTCAGTTTGTTAAGTGTTTAAGCTGAAGGAAATGTCATGTCAAATGTGTAATTTCCTAACTCAGCCAGCAGAGTGTGCCACAGGCATTCAGAAGTATTTATTCTGGGATTAAGGAAAGATTATTTGATCATTGGATGTCCAGTTCACAGACAACACAAATCACAAAATGGGAAGGAAGCATGTTCCTGGGATTCTAGTCAGGGCTGCGGTCACTGTGATCATTTAAAGACACTTGCTGTATGCCAAGCATCACAACACGACAATAGTGTGGGCCCAAGCTCACTGTTGCTCTTGTGTCTGCCCAAGGCCTTCCTGGAAGGCCTGCCAATGGCACATGGGCTTTGAAGTTTGCACAGATGAGTGTTGCTTTCATTAGAAAGCAGCAAAATTCTATCCTTTATTACAGCACAGTGATCAGTGATCATAAGATGATTACGGATATAGATAACATACTGCAATACAGACACTGTTACATCAAAATATTTTAGCCATAACACGCAATTCAAAGTTTACTCGGGAAATGTTTGTTATTTAAAAAAAAAAAATTGGTCAAATTGGAAGCATAAAACAATGGTTCTTCCTGGGGTAGTAATGCCTGTGAACCTTTTATATGTTGATAAGATACACATCAGGACAGAACGTGTTAACTCACAGGCCTTCTGCAATGCACTCCAGCGAAAGCACGTTTCCTCTTAGTTCCTCTTTGTGGCTTTCATTGCCCTCTGGAGTTAGAAATGTTGGTGGCCTTTCTTTACTAGATTTAGCTGCAAACAAGAACACCAATATACATTAAAATTATGAACATGTGTTTCTTCTAAGAGCACAGCTGCTGTCAAAAGCTGCCTAAAAGTCTACTCTCGTTTCCAATCCACTGAGTGCTTATCTTGACATTTGTTAAGTTCAGCATGTGCACTCTCTCCTTACGGTTATTCAGTGTGCCAGGAAAAGAAACAATGTTGATTGCAGGGGCAAAGCAAGGGCAAGGACTCTTTTTGGTACAGGTCTTTGATTGGGTTAGGTTTTTATCAGTTTTCTGTGGGTTGGTAAACCTCCAAAATATCAACACAGCGACATCAGCTCATCACATTCCTTAAGAGTAGTTAGTGCTCAGGTCAAAACACAAAGTGTCTTTTGAAAGATGTTAGGTGGGTTTTGTTTTGTTTTGTTTTGTTGTGTTTGTTTTGATTTTTTTCAGCAGCAAATCATTATGGACAAAGTTTTTTTATTTATTCTGGATATAACATTATAGCCCTTGCCACTGATTTATATCTCAAGATTCCCACACTGCAAGGTTTATGGAAAATAAAACAAAACTAGAGGATTTCTAAAGAGTTCTGGAATATGAGGATTTACAGTAGAGGAGCTGAAGGAGTGACTTCATGGCAGAGTGTTTGTTTGGTATCGGTAAGGCCCTGGGCTTTGTCCTTAGCTTTGGGAAAAAAGAAAAGGAATAGTTGCAGAGCTGGACATATGGAAATAATTTTATTCAATGACAAAATAAAGAAGGCCTAACCTAGAGAGCTTAGAAATAATTATACAAGACACCTTCTGTTTTATGGACTTTTAACAAGTGGAAATATCATAAGACCTTTCACTGTTTCAACTACAAATGATGCACTTGATGTTTCTAAAACCAAATGAAAAGACAATATGTAAATGTATCATTTCTCAAAAGAAAAATCTAAGGACCCAACATAGTATTGCTGGGGAAAAATTGTTTACTTAAGGATTTTAGAGTTTGTTTGGGGACCTTACTTCTTCAAAATTACTTGACAAGAGTCTTGAGGCCCATATTTGGGAGAACTATACTAAATAAGAGTGAGATTTATACCTGCCATATTCTGCAATATTCATATCTCAAAGGTAAAAACTAATGTTGCAGAAATTCCATCTAAGGGGAATTAAGAAGCCCTCACATCCAGAGCCTGTTATGGATTAGTGACAGATTTTATGCTTGACAGCCTTAAGGAAATCAAATTTGTTTCAGTTTAATACAATGAAGCTGAATGATCTATTTTTAAAAGTTTCCTCCCACAGAAAACAGTGACTAGGTTTCTAACAAAGATAAAAGTAACACGGTTGCTAATTCTGCTGAATAATGTCTTTTAGAATTTAAGGAAGGTTAGATGAATAAGACGGAATGTACTCTACGTTAGTTACGAAGGTTCTCATGAGTCAATATTCTAAGGGTTAATACAACCAATCAGTTTATATTGTAGGTCATGCAAAAAGTTTATAGACAGCACAAAGTATGAAAAATACAATTCTAAACACATATGACAGATTTTTCCCCCAAAGCATATGAAATGGTTTACACGAAACTTTATAACAAGTTTAATTGTACATACATCATGGAACATGTTTCAGTGGCATGCTTGAAAGTTTACAGCTAAGTTTCTTAAGAAACACACATTGATACAGTGATATTAAACACGTAACTAGAAGCTTCCTAAAGAAACAAGGTTAAGCGGCCATGGAGGTGACGTTAGTGAACTAAAATCTACAATGAAAGAGGGAATATCAGTTACAACCACTGTAACTCACCACCATAAAACTCAGTGTCACTGAAATTAGCAGCTATAGTCTCATTGAATTCATCCACTGAAATAAACAGAATATCGTGAAGAGGGTAGAGAAGTAGGCGGCAAGGGTCAAAAACCACTGGGCAACAGAAACAAAGGCATAACAGCTATGCTAAGTGCCATTCCTTCCAGGCAAGCATAGTGCTTGACGACATACTGGCTAACTCAAAATTCACTCTACCACCCCCAACTGCAACTACAGGACAAATGCCAATGAGAGGCATTGTGGGGCATAATGCATACAGCAATGCTCAGAACACCATAGAGTCAGGAGGTTGCCAGGGAAACAGGAATGGCAATCAGTGGAAAATGTAAAAGACAATATTTAGGGTATGCCTGCTTTTTCTAGCATAGACGCTAATGCTTTAGTGAGCCTTTGCAGGAATTTTCTTGGTCATTGAACTGATTTACCTTGGAGTCAGACTGTATTTAATTGTTGATAATTTGATTCACATAAGTAAACACCATGGAAAGAGACCCAGGAGGCTGAGCTCTTACCTGAAATCACCTTCAAAGAGATAGGTTGCTTCTGTTGGATGGTTTGAGTGTGATTAAATCTGGCATAGCAGATATAGTCTTCACGGGTGTCCTCTGGGAGGACATTGGAGAAGTACAGATCTCCATTTAGTCCTTGGGAAACCCGCTCACTCTGTGGAAGTCTTTGAAAGGCTAGGGGAAGACAGAGATACTCAGATCATTCTACCCTACAGTTACCATTCTCCATATCAGCCAGACAACCACCTACTAATACCCCAGTGATTGTCATCTGGAAAAAAGTACATTCATTCATTCACACATACAAACATACAGATGTGTGTGTGTGTGTGTGTGTGTGTGTGTGTGTGTGTGTCTTGACAGCTCTTTTAGTAAAAAAAAACAAACACTGGGATTTTTGTTATTGTTTTGTTTTGTTTTTTAAGATGTGAGACACACTGGCATTCCACTGGTTCTATCCAATCCTAATTTCTTGGAGGCGGAAGTAGAAAAGGGAATAGAACCATAAAGTGAAATGTTTCATTAAGAAAATAGAAACAGGCAAACAAATAAAAGTGCTCTGTGACAGGTTTGCATATTTCCCAGTATCTAAATTGGTCTCTGCTTGCATACATCGTAGACAATACATCCTCAAATTTGTAAGGATATTAACATGAGTATCAAAAATTAGGCTCTGAGCAAGAAATTAATCCCAGGAGATGTCCAGCCTTATGGGTGTTGATCTAATTAACAAACCAAGTAACACACCCGATTAACCAGAACAAGCAGTGGTGTCCATATTGAAAGTATAGACAAGTGCCTAGCCTTTGGTTGAGGCTCCTTAAACACCTGGAAAGGCTAAGTATTTGCCATTGGCACACAGACTTTCCAGTTTCCAAAATAAATGTCCACTTTCAGGACCAGGGAAAGAGCTAGGCTTATGCCTAAAGAGAGGATTTCCTATCTGACTGAGGGATAGAGTGGGAGGCACTGATCATTACGTGATGTTACAAATGACCATCCAAAACCACTCTGAGGCTCTGGACTCAGTCTCAGAGCCTGAACTGTGATTTCTTCAGCTCCCAAGCGAGAGGGAGTTGGAAAAGCTGTACACCCTAAAATGTCAGGCTGGGTGTTATATCTACTGATGGGATTAACACAGGCTGGGTCAAGAATTGTGTTCTTCCTGCAGCAGATACCCAACCTAATATTTCACAAAAGGCAAAATCATAGTTCAAACTCCTGTGGCCAGAGCTGAAAGCTCATCACTGGTTAATTATGTTACTCAAGTTTCAGTCAAGGTGGAGGCTTGTAAAGGTATAGTCCTAAAACTTTAATCCTCTTGGCTAGAAATAGGTTTACAAAAGTGAGGAAGAGAACGTAGACAGGGAGCCAGGCAAAGTGAAGCATGCCTGAAATCCAAGCTATGAGGGAAAATGACCACAGGTTGAGGCAAGCCTGTGCTATATATCCACTTCAACATCAGCCTGGGTTACACAGTGAGACCCTGTCTCAGAAAAAAAATACATTTATTTAATAAATCCAAGGCACCAAAGACATATATTTATTGTCGTTTGCTTCTCCTCTTGAATTGCATGACTAATGGACTCTGGTAGCTTAAATGTAAGACAACAGGGTGTCAATGGGTGGGGGTGAGTTTCTTTGTATAATACTTGGAGAAAAGTTATACAAATAGAAATATTTGTATGACACATAAAGCATCAGTGCTGTGGAAACTCAGCTCTTGTTTTCACATTTCAGGTGCAAGGCCTGGTTCACTGCCATTTTAAAATTTATGAAACCATACATATTGCCAGCTGCATCATTCAGGAAGCATTAGTTACATACTCAGATTATTTAGAGTTCACATGGGACAAATTTCTTTATTAAGCAGACAATAAATCATTTCTGAATAGGAAAGATTGGTGAATCTAATTCTGATGGTCATATTTGAAGACCATTATTCGCCAAGCTATAAATCACTCCTTTATATTGGATTTGTCTCGTATCCCCACAAAATCCATAATGGCGGCCACCTAAATACAGGAAGTATATATTTGCACCTTCCTTGTGTATAGACTTGTTTGTCATTTCTTGCAATGCTTCTTTTGGGTCAACAATGAGCGTTTAAGTGTTAGAGTCCAATTTTCTCTTCAGGGAGGTTTGCAGGCTGTGGTGGCAGAGCAAGTCGGGTCTCTGAGAATAGGGTATTTTGTGCAAATCATTTGTATGCATTCCCCCCATACCATCTACAGGTAGGTCTCTTTCAAGGACAGGGTGGTCTCTTGTTATCAGACAGAGCGGTCATTCCCAGGCCTCATATTGTCAATTAGCTGCACTCAATGATAATCACTCTTGTCATACCCTATGTTCTTGCCTGGTCTATGGAACACCATTCTACCTCTCGATCTCCTCTTACTTCAATCTTGCATTCCTGTGTTTCCCCTAACTTCTTGCAAGGCTCTTGGTCTCAGTTCCCAGAGTCTGTCATCTACCTCCAGTGCCCGATCTCTAAATACCTCATTCAGCCCACTAAGAATTCCTACCCGGCTGACTGCAGCACAGGCTCGTCCTCTGCATCACACCTTTACCCTGTGCTGCACAGATTGACATGTGCCTGTCTTGTACCTCTCACATCTCGAATCCTGGTTTCTTAGTTTGTAAGCCAAGCTGTGTGTCATCTCTGCGATCACATGCTAACATAATAGCTTTGGCAGGGCATGGGGAGTATGGTAGACGAGCAAATGGTTCCATCAAGGGCAAGGTCAAAAGTAGAGAAAACTGAAATGCTCCAGCAACTAGTTTCATTTCTCCTTGCCCCAGTTTCATTACTAGAAAGATTGAGAGGATGAATAGATATGCCTCAGATGCTTGTAAAAAAATTTGACAGTCTATGTGATATTCTTAGGAAAAAACCTGACATGCAGTAAAGTCTGATTAAATATTAAACGTTGCTGGAGATTTTAAAAAAATGAATATATGCTATAACCAAAGTAACTTGACTTCCTTTCCTACTAGCTGTTTATTTTTAAAGATTTATTTATTTAGTGAATGTGGGTACACTGTTGCTGCCTTCAGACACACCATTAGAGGGCATCACAATCACTACAGATGATTGTGAGCTACCATGTGGTTGCTGAGAATTGAAATCAGGACCTCTGGAAGAGCAGTCAGTGCTCTTAACCGCTGAGCCACCTTTTCATTCCTCCTAACTAACTTTTAAGATTTGTTAGAGGATACTCTTATTTTAAAATCACTTTTTAGCCTTTAAAGTTTGTATTCATCCCTGATTCCTCTCCTCATGTTCCTTCGTCTCTGGCTGTGGAGACTCTACTCTTAGACTATATTCAGTCTTTCCACTCTACTGAGAGTCACCATTAGCCATGGCCTAGATTACAACAATGCATATCTAATTGGTCTCTGAGCCACTCTCTTTTTCAAGTGCTGGGGATGGATCCTAGGGCTTTATAGATTCTAGACAGACAAGGGGTCCACCACTAAGCTACATGCTGAGCCACATCCAGGCCCCTCCCACATCCCTCTTGTCCCACCTGCTCTTCACTGGGAAGGCAAGCCCAGTGGCAGTATTTTCTGTGGCTGTCGATCTACAGCAGTGCATGCCATGGTTAGTAAATAATCTTGGACTCTGCTTATTTCAGCAAGCAGCTATTTTTCTGAGCATCTGAATATCATTTTATAAGTACTTTATTATTCACAAGAGACGGTAAATTATTAAAACTACAAATAACTACAGGATAGTTGAAAAATCCATAGCGTTAAGACTTACAGTTATCCATCCAAAATATTATGGCCGGTGGTAATCCAATTGGAGGCCTACATGGAAGAACTAATGATTGACCATTTCGGAGTATTATTGGTTCAAGTCTTTCCTTGGTCCACAAGGGCGACCCTGTTAAGCAAAAACCAAAAACCTTCTGAGGTATTTCTTTGTGTGAAAATAAAAAGAAGACAACAATACAAAGAAAGGCATTCAAAGATATTTGGGAAATTGTAACTTAGAATTTATATGCATTACATAATGAGGGTGTTAAGAGTTTTCATTTTTTAAGAAAAGATTATAGGAGAAAAAGGAAAAAGATCTATATTGCAATTGCTAGTGGGACTCAAGCCACTGATCCACTGTCTAATAATTTACAGTAATACATCAGTAAGACATCGGCTTTGATACAGGCATCACATTCTCCACAAAGAATGGGAAAAACTTAAATGTCAACAGACTTATTCAATAAGTAACTCTATATACCTTTGTTTTTCATACAGTATTATACATTATACTTATAAGATTGGTAAGAGAATATATATGATACATTAATGTCAAAAATGTTGTAAAATAACATTTCAGAACAAACTAGTTTTATAATACATATAGATTAGGAAAGCAAAGTATTGACTAGAAATTATTTCTATGATATGTAAGACTCAATATCAACTTAAATGTCTTTTTTAAAAGATTTTATTTATTGTTATATCTAAGTACACTGTAGCTGTCTAGCTGGCACCGGATCTCAGAACTCATTACGGATGGTTGTGAGCCACCATGTGGTTGCTGGGATTTGAACTCACGACCTTCAGAAGAGCAGTCAGTACTCTTAACAGCTGAGCCATCTCTCCAGCCCCCTTAAATGTCTTTATATATAATTTTAAATTTATTTTAAAAAACCACAACTGTAAATGGTCATTACTCTTTAAATACAATTAAGCATGTTATGAAGATTTTAGTACTGACCACTGCAAAAAGGGCCATCAATTTTGAGTAAAAATTTGAAAATTTGTGTTCAAAGAAATCACATACTTACCCATATCATGGGAATTTATTTTCATCTTATAATAAGGTATACTAGAAATAAATACCTAGATCAATTTAGGAAATAAACACCCCTTTAGCCTTGGCCTCTCATTTTGGACACATAAGATTAGCAAACACTGGCTGGAGGAACTTGCCAGATCGTTTGTAGAAAATAGAGAGGAGAAAATAACTTCATGCAAGTCAAAGCGGAACACTGGAATACTGCGGTTGAGCTTGGACACTGTGACAGATGATGAGGCTGGGAACACACCTCTAAAGGGCCATGTGTGGTTGACAAATCTCACTTACTAGATGGGCGGACAACAATGTTATTAGAGACGGCAGCGCCACGCTCATTCCTTGCAGTGCACTGGTAGACTCCTTCATAGGTCTCTGCCTTCCCCTCACTCATGATGTTGATGACAAGGGTTCCTGAGCCAGCCTTCATGGTGACCAGAGGGTCCTTGTCTATGTCAAAATGAGTTCCGTTACGAGTCCAGGAAAAGCTGCCCAACACATCAAGGATTAAGCTCATTAATGGTTGAGAAACAGGATTACATATGCTTTGAAAAGCCTTAGGCTTTATAGAGTGCCAGGAATAATTGTTAGATTTCAATATTTAGCCCAAGGTCTCACACTTAAAAGATCCTGCCAAATCATGACTCAAGCAAAAAAAAAAGTGCTATTTTTATATTTTGAGGCATACACTTTTTAAAATTCAGCTCAGATTTAACAATTTAAGTTGCCTGCCATGTTTTCTAAGGAAACAAAAAAAAAACACAACAACAAACAAGACAGGTTTTCAAGGCACAGTCTCTGAGCTGTATTAACATTTTTATTGTAAACTCCATTGTTCATACAGTTAAGCTGTCTATAAAGTGTGCTGCTCTAAGCTGAAATGTACAAAATAGGTCTCCATAAGTGTTGTATTATCTTTGGTGGGAAATTCATCAGGTCTATTTCAAATTACCAAAGTACAAACTAGAGAGAGGGAGGAGAGTCAAAGCTTTGGAGTGTTTTAAATGTTAGTTTTTAAAAGTGCTAATTTTACATAAGGTGTAGTTAAGGATATTTAATTCTAAAAATAAGTATATAGTTTTTAGACAGTATACCAACTTGTCAACCAAGATTCATTTTTCTCAGGTTTGTTACATAAAAGATGCCTTCTGTAAATGCCACAGTGCTCCTGTAATTAAATACTTCCTGATTGGTCTCACCTTGGTGATGGTTAAGATGATGAAGAGGCCTACGGGTCAAACGTTCCTGTGTTTTCCAACTTGGATTTCTTTATTTCCACTCATGCTTACAATGGTGCTTGCAAAAGCTAGGGCAGGAGATGGTAGTAGCACAGTCTATATGTACCATATGGACAGAGGCCAAAGGCAGTGGTACACATCAAATAGTACACGGGACAGCTTCAGTCTCACAACAAACCCTCCTTACCCCTAAGTAAGGAGAAGCCCTGCCCTACAAGTATGGAAGGCATTAACTAAGAAGGAAGCAGAAGGACACACCAAGGCCCGTTTGAAATCGCTTTTCAGCAATATGATAGGGTTACTGTTTTGGAGTAAAGCTTTGATGGAAATGTTGACATATACTGGTATCTAGAACCAGGTAGTTTTTTCTTAGGTGATAAACATTATAAATACATATATATGTATATATACTTGCAGAAAAATACCTAAAATATTCATCCTTTTATTATTTATAAATGATTGTCTAGTTATAATTTAAGAATCATACAAGTTAATTGTTATAATAGCTATTGAGAGTCTTATATTTTAACAACCAAACACTACAGAATTCTCCATATTCCTGCACTAGCTGTTGTACCACACTTTCTGTAGGGCCTTGGCTCGATAGTCCAGTGGGATGGCCCTCCAATTCCCTTCTTTATCATCTTTTGTTTAGACTGGATTATGAAGTGCTCCTGCTGAGATCCACACAGTGAATCCTGATAAGTGTGGAGAGGAGTGTCAGACTATCCATCGCCGGTATAGAGGTAGGAGAGTCCTTAGAAGCCTTCAATTAAAATTATTCTTTTTCTTTTCGACATGTGAGGAAGACAAGCTCAGATAAAAGGGGGGTTGGCCTTGTTTACATGAATAAAAACTATTGGAGTCAGAACCAGGATTAGAGTGTCTTTCCCTATCTCCTCACAAATTATAAGCACTTTACAGTAAGGCATGAATAGGAGAATGCAAAACTCCAGACGTTAGCAAATGAGCTGTTATTAATCTGAGAGATGAGACAATGAATCTACAACTGATACTTTAGAGATATGCAGAACCTAAGAAGACATTTTAAGAACCTTTGAAGAGCTGAAATGAGCTGGGAAATTGGTTAGATAAACAAAAATGTGCTGCTATGCATGCTGAGAACTATCCAACTAAAAGAGAAAGTGTTCCCCATGGCCTCTCCTATTCTATCAAAATGCCGAATCTTCCTATATTCGGAGAGATTGCCTACTATCTTAAATGCTATCAAAGGCAGGAAACGTACTTACCTTGGAGGAGGTTTTCCTTTGGCCTCACACTGGATTACAATATTCTCCCGAGGGTCAATAATGTAGTCTTTTGGTGACTGTTGAGTGATGGTTGGAGGTTGTACCACTTAATTGCAAAAGAGAGAATAAAGTAAAGAATTATGTGATTTACTGCTGTGATAGCAGCCACCTTTTCTATACTAAAATCACTTGCCTTAGATTAAATATGTCACAATTATTCCTAGTTATCTGTTGTAGCAGCAAATCCTCTTTATGTCTTCAACTAAAACTCAGCTAAAGTTGGGAAGTCAAGACACAACTTCCTTTTGGTAACATCATACACACTTACAAAGTCCATTTTCCCAGGTCAAAAGTCTGGGAAAATAATTACTAATGCAAATCTAACATTCAAATGTTGTTTTTCTGATGTAACAATGAGAAATCAATGCTTCTTTCATTGCAAGCAATGCCTGTCAATAGAATTTATGAGATAGATTTGAATCTTTCTTAGGATTGAGTCACTGACATAGAGCTCTTTAGTATTCAAAAGGTGTAAATTATATCTCGGGGAAACATACTTTTGACAAAACTCATGTTTAAAAGATTGTTAAATTGGAGCCTTAACATGCCTTATCAGAGCCAGGAGGTAGACAAATGAAGGATGAAGAGAAAACTCTCTTATCAGGCTTAAGGAGATTAAAATTCTCCTTTCTAGGGGACCTTGTTTCTATGTGCTCTTCAAAGTGTTACCTGGCCCTTTAGTGTGAAACTATAGAGCTAATTGCTTTGACCCAGAGCAATTCAATCCGAGGAAAGCCCATCTAGAGACCTTGCTGATGGTCTATGGTCCTCAGAGACCGTAGGTGCTTTCCTCTCATGAGATTCCAATTAGTTCCTCATTCCTCTAGGGTAGAATTGTTACCTGTAGTAAGTAGAGGCCAAGCATGTGTCTATATATCCCATGATGTCTGGGGCAGTTTCTTATGACTAGGGTTTACCTGGCCCCCAATGCAAAGGTGCTAGGGCATGCTCAGGACTGGGCAATGAAGTGGTCCACTTTGCATTCCCCTGCACTTTGGACCCCCCTGCCTTTATCTTGTTGATTTCCAAAGCTAGTCAGCAGTTTTGTCTGAAGGTTAACGGCTGTCTGCTCTTCATTAGTTGGAAGACTTGGGCCTCAACTCCTGTAAGCCCTCAGAGGGAAAAGGAGTTTCAAGAGTTGGCTTGGCCTGCAACTGGGACTGGGAGAATTACTAACTCACTTTGTGTAAGAATATCTAGTGGATGACAACACTGGGATTGTTCAGTGCAACTTCAAGCATTCTGATTGGGCCAGCTTCATTTGTATTGACCAACCTTCGGATTCTAGGAGTACAGCATTTGGGATAATGAAAGGAATCCTTGAGGTTCTATTCTGTCAGAATGGTTAACAGAGACACTGGTAGAATGGATTCTTAGGGGTGATTCAATCCAGTTCATTTGGGGGGGGTTGTAGAGGGTGAATGAGTTGCCAGACATGCAAATGTTGTGGTTTACAATGCAGGGCTTCCCCTCCTGTGCCTGCAGCTGTACCAGGAGTTTGCCATCTGGAGGTACCTTTTCCAATATTACTTAGGTCATATGGCAATTAACAAATGCTTTGTTGTAATAAGTGACTTACCAAGATTTGTCTGTTTAACTCAGCATCAAAGGAAAATGTCTGAAAACGGACCATCTTTTCACTGGATGATAAATGCTACCCAGCTGTTAGAAACAGCAAACATTTTTGCTTATAGGAGGTTTCCCAGGAACCATGTTAGTTCAAAATATTATTCTAATTTTGGGGACTTTTCTATTTAGAACACCTAGGATCATGGTTCTCCCTAGTTCTGAAGGCTAAAGCCACTGAAGGGGGACTTGAATGAGGCTTCTGTATTTTCCCAACTTCCAAACCTCTACCAAAAAAACATATGTCTGTTCTAGTTGTGGCATTTCAAACAAAATAATGATTCTCCCTAAAAAAAATTTTTGAATTTTCTCATTGAGTTACATCAGATTTAAATATAGCTTGGATGTTAGTAGAATAGCAGCAGGTTGGCAAAAATAATATCAGAGTCTCCATAATCCATGCAGGTTATGTATTCCATCTGTACCTTAGCATTCAAACCAGGTGCTGGGCTAGAGTGAGCAACATGCTTAGAAAACCACTAAGCAAAAACATGATGCTGTTTGTTTGCTTCACACCATTAATTCAAGAAACAAGGACATGGTCACATCCCCACACCGCCTACTAGTTTGTAGAAGGACACTTACAGTCATCAAGGAGCTTTGCTTTTTTTCCCATCAGAATCAGCACATGAGTGGGCAAAGAAGATTAAAGAAAAGCAGATGTTAGTGGTGAGAATGTTAGCACCCCAAAGATAAAGGGGGGCATTCTGTCTACTTGGTTCGACCTTAAAAAAATAAATAAAACATATTGTGAAAGCATAGTGTTAAAACCGTGACATTTCAGGAGGAAGGGAGTGGTCCTTGTGGTTGGTTTGGCTTGGCTTGCCCCTGCGGCAGCTTCTCACATCAGCATATGGAAGAACAAAGACTATGCATGCTGTAGGGGGAAAGAAAGGCTCTTCCAGGATAGGAATGGCGCTGCCTTTGATAATTATGCTCAATTGGAAAAATAGATGAAATCTACAATTAATTTGAGTTGTCACTTTCTGTGTGGTGTCTGATCTTCTTATCCGAGACATCAGGATGCACATGGTTACCGTACCTCATAATGGGATACAGTTCTCCATTCAACTCAAATCCAACACCAATTTAAGATATGCACATCTCCATGGTTTCTCTCCACCATGGTTTTACACTATTAGCATATTTCTGCTTTGGAATTCTCAATCCGTCCTGTATACAGGATCATCGTGTGTGCTGAAGAAAGGGTATGTGGGACGAAGACACGTTTGTATGCAGTTGCAATCATTCTGCGGGGCTGCCTGTCATTACTGCTTGCAAAGCAAAGGTTAATGCAGGAGAGCCTAGGCTACCCGTGACTTTATTTTCATCATGGCTGTGCCTCATCTCCATTAGCTGCCATAATTGAGTTAGCCCTAGGTGCCTGTTTCCCCTGATAGTTAGATGGAGCAGTCAGATTAAGGAGGAATATATTTAACACAAGAGAGAACAAAAGCATTTACCTCTTTCCGGTGCATCTATCAGAGCAAATGCTTACTTAAATATCCCTGCTCTAATGGGTTCAACGCATATTTCAATTAAATACATATCTATATTTTTTAAATTAAAGTCACTGGATGATTAACTTTTAAAATGAACAAAAAATGCTGCATTTTGTTGCACTTTATTATTGTTATTATTATTGTAGAGAAGCAGGGCCCAGGAAGTGAGTGGAGTGTGTGGGGAACCCACTGATAGTTGCCGACTTCTACAGCAGAAAAGGACAAACCAGCATTGGATAACCCCGGGAAACACCCGTCTTCCGTGCACCTTAGAAAGCTTGCCAAACAGATGCTCTCTCTGCTCAGGAAGCTAATGGCTTTAAAGAGGTCATGTAGATTGGGGATAAAGGGTAAATCAATTGTGAAGTACAGAAATTGTTGGGATTTGAAATACTGCTTTCTGCTGTAAGGAATATAGCCAGCTCCAAACAAGTATCGTCTTTATTGTCTACAGACAAACCACTCAAGCCAGGGAGACTACAATGCACATTTTACTTTGTGGGAAATGAGGGGGAGAAACGCAGTAGCCCTGTTTGCTGTTTCATTTCGGTGATTTAGGAGGTCTTGACTTAGTATCAAAATGTTGCACCTTAGCCTTTGATCACACAGTTTAAGCCAAGACTGTTCAGGAGGCTTGTGGATGGCGTACTGCTCTTACAGATTCACATTTAAGATGCAAAATTAGGAACTGAAATGAGTGTGTCTGTCTGAATCGGGATGAATAAAGTCTGGAGTGTGGGTGATCTGGGGATACAAAGGATCAGAGGGGCACCAAGAGCACCTGCTAGTTATTTTATTTAATTTTTCAGAGATGCCTCAGCAATGAAGGAAGAAAGTAAACACAAGGACAATAAGGGGGGGTGGGGGGTGGCTACATCATCCTTTGAAAGTGGTTCACAGGGTCCGTCCACAAAGAGCTCCCCACCGGGAAACTCAGGATGGTGGCATCAGTTCCTTCTCAGGCCACTCCCACCACTGCACACAAAAGACACCTGAGGCAAAGAAAGATAATGAAGAAGAGGGGACCACCACCGCATGTCCAGGCACTTTCGTCCCTTTCCACGGTGTCTTCATTAACACCAGGTGCTGAAGGTAAAAGCCAAATTAATTTTGATTAGCTTTTCAGTGCCATGCAGACACGTTCCTCATCAACACAGCCCAGGGTGACAGTGAATGCCGGGAGGGTATGCCTCCTGGCCTAAGAAATATAAAGCGTTAATACTCACAATCGAGAGGCACATCCAAAGCACTGATCATCTGGCACAGGAGGAGGATGAGGGGCGCTCTGCCTGCAGACGAGTGCTGCTTCTTCGGCATTATTTTAAGCTGCACCAGCTGCACTCCTGCTGAGACCCACGCACGGAATTTCCTTAGCTTCTTTCACAGAAGATTTGTGTGTGGCGCTTAAATAATTTTTCATGCAGGGGACTGAAAAGGGATGGGATGAGAAGAATAATTATAACGTATTAGAAGACGGAAATGAAGAGCGAAAAATGCACAGCTCAGAATAATCAGCCCTCTATTATACATGAATTCCAAAAGGGAGCCGAGTTTTAAATATTTAACCCAGAGACTGGAATAATCATTTATTCATAAATCTAAAATCGGTTCGGAAATATTTGTGGCGATGTCAAGCAAAATCTGCCCCGTTTCCCATTATTACGAATTTTCCGTTTTAAATATTTGTGTTCAAGCTCTCTGAAGGCAGCCACATCTTTCATAATAGGTCAGGAAACCGTGGCTTCAAAGCCAGTTGGAAAGTAAGCAGCCTGAGACTTCAGAGGGCAGGCCTAATGGCCTCTTCACTCTGAAGATGCTCGCTGGGAGAGCTCTGGGCATGGCCACAGGTTCCCTAAACTCCTAAACACTGATAGAGCAGATGGACACTGGCAATTCAGAGTCTTACCTATACTACAGTTTCAGAGCCCACTGGGTTCTGGGTTCCAGGCTATTCTCTGCAGTCACTCTCCTCAAAGGGGCTGATTAATTATTTTCTCAAAGGTCTTCTATGGTGAAATACTGAGAACCCCCATATTCATTCTATCCTTTAATGTGTACTTTAAACTCTCAGTGATCTGATTGGTTTATGCCAGCAGCTTCTGCCCACTTCCCTGTAACTGTTTTCTGGATAATTTCTATGTATTTTCCTTCTGTTAGTCCTTCAATGTGCCTCGAAATCTCCCATCTTCGTGTCTTACTGTAACCCATCTTCTTACCTGGAAAGTTACATCCACCCTATTTGCTTATCCAAGTCCTGTTTGTTTTTCACAAATCACTTATGCTCTTTTCAAGAAACATCAGCTGATCACTCAGACTAGAAAGCACTCCATCATTACTTCTGAATTCCTGAAATTTCTCATTTTATACATGCTGTTTATGTATTGCGGATGTATGCATGTTTGCGTGTAACATGATCTCAGCACTTGGGAGGCTGACTTAGGAAGATTGTTGGGAATTCAAGGCCATCCTGAGCTAACAGTGAGTCCAAAATCATCTTGGGCTATAAGTGAGACTTTGTCTCAAAACAAACAAATAAAGCCACCAACACATACATAAAAGGGCTGGGCGGGCTGTGTTTCCCTCATCCCTCTGTCCTTCTGTCACCCTGCATAGAGAAGCACGGCACTGAACGCCTGAGCCCAGCCATAGGGACAGGTGCCTGTCCCACCTGAACGGAAAGGCTTAATGTGTCTAATCGGGAAGGAAAGGCACCCGGGGGCAAAGGCTGTCTTCTGTGGGTGAAAGGGAAGGTCAGTGTTATCACCTACAGTAGCTTCTGCAGGCTTAACTATATGTGAAATGTTTATTATTTAAATAGTCATGTATTGTCACAAAGTCCATCTTTCCCACCAAACTGTGCTTCGGCAAGCTTGAGACTGAATCTCTCCTACTCCTCACTGTATCTCAGCAGCCTGCCTAGAACATGGAAGGAAGGAAGGAAATATTTGTAGTAACAGAAGGAATGAGTGAATGAAGAAAGAACAAAGCCTTAACGTCCTTGAAGTGTTTGTAGTTAGGTAGCCTGGCCACAGTACAATGCAAGGAATATTTACACTATACCACGCAGTTTTCAGACGAGATGTAGTCATCATAAACAAACCAGCTGTAATAGCAGCACAGCACATGGGCTAAAGCATGAACATACGGGAAAAAAAATGTGGATAATGTGCCTCTTGCTAGCAACAGAATTCTGATTTCAGTTTGGTTTTGATAGACTTCTTATAAAACAGAAACAAAGAAAAAACACTAGCTAACCTTAGGTATTCTGCTTATATAAAGATTATTTTGTGACTCATTCATACCACATGGTTTAAGATCCAGAAAATTTGTCTTTTATTCCATTATAAACATTGTCTCTAAGAAGCATTGAGAGGCAGGTAGGGAAACTTGTAGGCACACAGCATATTTCTACCACACAACTCCATTTTCTTAGGTTGCCTCAGATCTGTCTGATTGCTAATTCTAATTCAAGAAAAGCTTCAGGGAAAATAAAGGACATTTAAGCAAGAAGATCTTACATACAACATATGCTGAGGTAAAACAGCAAAGCTGAACTTGAGAACACACACTCCATGCCTGCCTGGTTCAGGAACCATGGTAATTAATTAATTACATTTATAAGATTTAAGTTCTCAGCCCTCTAAACAGGTACTTGAATACTCAAATAGTTCCCCAGACCTATACTATATACAACAGTACCTGTAGTATCTTAAATAGCTAATACAATTTCTAAGTTCTCAACTTGTTACATATTCTGCATGATGGAGTGTTCATTCTCCCCAAACAGAAAAAAAAAAAACAATGAGACAAGCTTCATATAAAATAAACTATTGTTCGACTATCTTTGTTCTTTCAAAGTATACACAGAATTAAAGAATTGCATATAAAAATCAGTGCACGCTGTAAAGAAAACCCCCAAGTTTTAGAAAAAACAAAAAACAAAAAAAAAAGAAAGTACTTACTTAAAGAAGCATGAAGAAATAAAAATCTTCACACTATTGGGAGGTTACGAACTATAATACTGGGCGGCATGATCTTTCCTCAAAGGTTGAAAGTTAATTGCACCATTAGCCACAAGATCATCTCTAGTGCATACTCTCTTAGGGCAAGACAAAGCAATGGAGCAGCCCATCCCTGAGCCCTACTATGGAAAATCACCCACTCCTATATTGGGCTCAAAGGCGACATGCCAAGCCCTCGCGGACAGCATTACGTCTCCGGCACTCAATCAAACTGAACACCAAATACAGCTACAGAAAACCGAGCCTTCCCTCACTGAGAAAAATGTGTTCTGGATTTTACACAAGGAAAAACTGTCTCACATCCTCATTACCTCATTCCTGTCAACACCCGCTCACCAGGAGCCACCTGCCTGGCATGTCACCTTGGGAGATTAGAGTTGTCCAGCAGTAAGAATCACAGACCGAAACGAAAGTCTCCGTGCAATTAGATCAAAAGGAATAAAATCCCAGTGCGAAGTAACTCACCAGACACACACACATCAGCTTTAATTATTCAGAAAGTATTTACTATTAGACACTGCAAAGTATGCTTGAAAAAGATCATTGTATTCTCTGATAAGTCTTCGTGATATTTAAAATCAATCGCCTATGCTGTTAAAATGACCAACTATATATTTTTATAGTTGATAAAGAGAAATCTAAAGTTTTGACAAAAGATTCAGGTAAAAAAAAAAAAAAGTAGTTATCCTGTGGGTTACTTAAGAACTCTTGGTACGCATGGAGTGACCCATGGCTCCAGGCGCATTGGCAGCGGAGAATGGCCTTGTTAGACCCCAAAGGGAGGAGAGGCGCCTGGTCCTGGAAAGGCTCCATCCTGCAGTATAGGGGAATACCAGGACAGGGAGTGGGAGGAGGTTGACTGGGGAACAGGGGGAGGGGAGATGGCTTATGGGATATTTGGGGGGAGGGGGAGGACCAGGAAAGGGGACAGCATTTGAAATGTAAATAAAAAAATATATCTAATAAAAAATAAAAAGAACTCTTGGTATTTAAAAGGAAAAGAAACCTTCACTTTCCTCTCAAATGAGAACTGATGTTATTTTAATTGTTAGGTCAGCTCTCTATCTGGGCAGCAAGGCCATTTTCTTCTGTGCTGTTTGAATGTTCCTGTATCCACATGGGGAGGGGAGGTCAAGGCTGACTGCACAGCTGATCTACATTCTCCAAGCCAGTGAACAAGACATCGATATACCTGGACCCCAGGACACACTTGTTACCTAGCAACCTGTCTGGCTGCACAACCACTGGGTGTGGCACTATCCTGTTTCCCAGAGTTCAACTCAGGGATGGTCACTTGTTAGGTTGTAAATATTTTTTTTTCCTGTACAGAATAACCACATGAAAGTCACCCCTACCTACTCCTGTGCTTTTCAGTCACAGATTTGTATCAGAGGCCAAGGAGAGATTAGAGATAAATCTTCCACAAAGTCACAGTTACATCAGTACAACCTCAGGTCACACCAAGCAAGGTGAAGCTTCTCTGAGGTTGGACCACAAAGACCTCAAGGATCTCTATAGACGGCCAGGCAAGCTGTGTGAGGCTTCAAGTGGATATTTCTAATTTCCCTCATATCTCACAGGAATCTCACAGCAGGCAGGACCCTTACAAGAAATCAGTAACTAAGATGAAACAGCATCTAAGGGAAAGTAAACAATAACAGATGCCTATTGTCTCTGTTGCTGTGAAGAAACACCATAACCAAACAGCAAGTTAGGGAAGAAAAGGTTTATTTGGCTTATACTTCCATATTGCTGTTCATCATCAAAGGAAGTCACAGGAACTCAAACAGGACAGGAACTTTGGAGGCAGGAGCTGATGCGGAGGCCACGGTACAGTGACGTTTACTGGCCTGCTTCCCATGGCTTGCTCCCCCTCCCCCTTTGTAATAGGACCCAGGACCTCCACCAGCCCAGCGATGGCACCTCCCCCACTAATAATTATTAATAAAATACCTTACAGCTAGATCTTATGAAGGCATTTTCTCAATTAAGGTCCTGTCCATTCAGAAAACTCTAGTTTGTGTGTCAAGTTGACATAAGACACAGGTGTCAAGTTGACACCAGCACAACAGGTGATAATGTATCCTAGTAAAAGCTCAAAATCCTTATTCCTTAAAATATTATAACTGACCATCTTACTTTGATACTATTGAAAACAACAGGTAATAGAAAAGCAATATAAAAATACCAATTTAACAGATGAGGGGAGAAAAATCCACATCACAGTGGCTACTGGTCTAGTTTGCTGTCTGTTGCTGTGATAAAACCCTCTGGCCAAATCACCTTGAGAAAGGAACGGATCTCTTTGGGGTATACTTCCTGATTGCAATCAATCATCAAGGGAAGTCAGGGCGGTCACTCCGTGTAGAAACCTGGAGGCAGAAGCCATGGATGAAAGGAGCTGGCTAATGTGTTCTCCGGGCCGCCCCCCGGCTCATGCTCAGCCAGTTTTCTTGTACAGTCCAGGCTCTCCCGCCTAGGGACGAGACCGCCCACTGTGAGTTAAGCCCTCCCACACTAAGCAGCAGTCAAGATAATCCCTTACCAACATGGCTATAGACCTATCACATGTGGATGATTTTGAATTTGAGACGCCTGATAGGACTCTAGACTGTGTCAAACCGACAGCTGAAGCTGTCTGGGGGAGAGCTATATTATTAAGTGCTCCCCTATGTAGAAATCCCATTTAGGCTCCTCCACACAGGAAGTTATCCTGTCTTCCCAACAATCCTTCACAGAGAGTTCTCGAACGGATGACAGGATGACTCAGTGGGTAAAAGTGCTCACTGCCGAGCCTGACAACCAGAGTTTAATTCCCAAGACCCACATGGTAGAAGGAAACAATGGACTCCCACAAGCTGTCCTCTTAAGGTTTACACATGGGCCACCACATGCACAGCCTCTCTCCCTAGCACACACACACAAAAAAAATGCTATGAAATTTTACAACAAATTCTAGCGTCCTACTCACTGATAGGGACTCCACGAAGCCGGCTAGTAGTCAGCTGCTGAGGTCACACACACTAATACGT
This sequence comes from Apodemus agrarius, assembly GCA_964023405.1. Lineage (NCBI taxonomy): Eukaryota > Metazoa > Chordata > Mammalia > Rodentia > Muridae > Apodemus > Apodemus agrarius. Next base: position 79,411,635 of record OZ030011.1, read on the forward strand.
TACGTGCCAGACCTAGGTAGCTGGCTCTTAGGAAAAGGTCTGCTGCTCCCATTCGTTTTACCCCGTCATATCCTGTATGAATCAAGCACCTCTCCTCCTTCCACATATAAGTACCATGCAACTTGTCCTTAAGCAAGCACATTTTGTCCTTGATAATTTTTCAAAAGGGCTGATGGAGTCCTACTATGGACAAAGGGTTTTCTTTCTCATGGCTTCTCTCAGTACTCTACGAGGGGTGTCTCCATGCTGCTTTCCACATGAACAGGGATTCCTCAAATTGTATCACATGATAGCCCTGGCCTATTAAAAGAATAACAGGTTAAGATAATAGAGAGGAGACAATCTTTAAAAAGCTAATATTATGCATGGGTAGGTAAAGGCAGGGGCTGAGAGTTCAAGACCAGCATGGACTACAAACAAAGACCTGTCAAACTGCAACAATAACAACAAGAATAACAGAGTTTATTCTGTAACAGGTAATAAAAATCAACTAAGGCAAAATAAAAGAGCCAGCATCCCAGCTCTGCCGTCAGGAAGCAATTACAATTACCAAGTTTCACAAATACTTTAAAAGATATTTCATAACTCAATAGAAAAAAATCACATTGCCGTGAGGTATTTTAGATTTAAAAAAATTGACTGAGCTTTTGAGACAGGATGTTAGATCATCAGAACTACTAAAGTCTTTTGGTAAAATCTAGTTATTTCTAATCAATTATATTATATGGACATCAACTATTTTCTCAGCGTTGCAATGACAGGAAAAGAAAGAACATAATATGAGACCGTGATAGGAAGGAGAGATATAGGAAAACGCATAAGACACGGTTAATACAAAGGTCAAGTGCACCAGGCCAGTGGCACCTGGAGCCAGGAGCGCACCTCTTCCATGACTGTCTAGCCAGACGTTCAACAGACGCGGTTCAGAGTTCTTCTGGGTGAGAGAGCAGACAGCAGCGAAAGGGAAGGCGGTTGGAGTAGAAGAGAAAAGGGGGTTCTTTAAATCCGAAGAGGCACACCCTTCTTGACCCACAGGAGACTACTCCATTCTCAATGTCTGCCGCTTTGTCTCCTATAACTACACCACCCCCAGCACATGCCCGAGCCTGACCAAGGCTAAAAGAATCAGAGTGGGTGTCTGCACAAAGATGGGTGGGAGGTGTGACGGCTGGGAGGTGACTTGGTGACTTGAAAGGGAACTGAGAGTGACCAACTAAATACTAACACATTCCTTTCTGAGTTCAGGGTGACTAGGAAACAGGAAGAAAGAAGGAGACACAGCAGTTTGGAGCAAGAACAAAGGTCACACAGACAGCAATATGGGCGACCGTGAGTAAGCGGAGGATAGATGAGATATTAAATGTGGAATGAACGAGGGGTCAGCCAAGAGCTGTAGGAGCAGAAACAGGTCCTTGTGACCATGGCGCTGACAGGACATTTGACAGATGATAAGCACCTGTCATCCTTGTGTGACTGTGATAACCAGGCCAGAGCCCAAACACTGCTCTAGAACTCTATAAGGTTTGGCAGAATTGGACTGGGATTAAGATGTCTTTTCTTTTCCACCCTGACCTTTACAACAAACATGGAAAGAAGGTAGAATGTTGCATTGGTAGCAATATCAGGGAAGCACTGCTCTCTGCCAGCCCTACCCTTACAGAGTTCCTACTTACAGTAATTCTGGGTTTGGCCATATGATATGCTTTGGCATCGAAATTCTGGCAAGAATCCTAGGAGCAGGGGTGAGATGAACATGCTCCCTCTGGGAAGTGGGCACTAGACTAATGATGATTGAAGGTCCATGGAAAGAGACCTTGGAAGGAGAAAAAACATCATTTGAGGTTTTCTGGCCTCAGCTGAAGGCAGTAGAGTCAGCGATTTGCAAAACCACATACAACAGCCTCGCCGCAAACCCGTGGAAGTGGTATAGTGTTTTCAATCACAGGATTTTGATGTGACTTCTTATACACCCACAGACATCTTCAGCAATGGCTGAAGACAAGTTGAGGTATTTTTCCAACCAGAAAGGCCCCAACACATAGTAGCAGGACTAACAAACCAAAAGCACTGGTATCTTTCCAGATCATAGCTATAAACACTAGAATTCAGACCAAATTGTCTTGTAACAGATTTTTCCCCCCTGAAACTGACATATCATTTTGCACTTTTAGAAGCTATTGTTCTTTGAATATATTAGTACACCCTAAAGGGACATACTCGGGTTGTGTTTCTCACAGGCATCTACAGCCAGCAATAAGCAAATTACAATTAGCAACAACATTAATTTACCGTAAGTTTCTTATGCTAAAGGGATTGTGCCACAGTTTGCTGTCTTAGGCATTCTACCAACTTATTGCTAATGTAGAAAAGCAAGCGTGAAGCTCGAGGCGGGTTGAGGGGCTTCAGTCCTGTTGACTTCTCCGTTCCTGCCTCCTGCAGTCACAGCAGCTCTGATGGTGCTTAGCCGGGCCTAGCTCTCTCACACTCTAAACGAACTGTAGTCAGAAGAAGGGGCTATGTGGAGAGGAAAAATAGCCAAGCCATAGAAACAGGCCTATCCCTTCATCACTGGGTCCATCTGCCAACCGGTTGCTTTTATGAGCTTTGACAAGAGTCAAAGTTCTATTTTTTTTAAAACATGGAAATTAGAAAACTACTCTAATAGTGACATCTTTAAAAAATATGGCAATTTACGTCAGGATACTAGCATTGACAGTGAGGTGTTTAGGAAGATTTCTAGTGACTAAAACAAGCTGCGGCCCTGCTTACCTTCCTGTCAACGGGGATTTCTCCAGGTAGCACTGAGAAGGTGGAAGGGTCAGATGTAGGTCATTAAAACCTTAGAAAAAATGCTGACATTAATGTTATTGGTGATACCTTATCTTTTAGTCAAGCAAATAACACCTGTCAAAGTAGCAGTCATTTAATGACACACAAAAAAAGCATTTTTGGAGTGCTTGCAAGGTTGCTCTTTGGGAAAAAAAAATTATGTCGGGTTTCGAAGAAAAGCCCTGTTACTGTTGCTGAAATAAGACCTTTAAGACAAGGATGTGTCACATAAGACAGTAACTTAATGTGTGCATATTTCCTCATACTGCAAAGCCGGGAGGAGAGGAACAGAAGGGGGAGTAACCTATACTGCCAGGAGCTGTTAACCTGGCACCTCAGAGCGTTAACACATTAACCTGGCATCTCAGGGCGTAACACAACATGATTTTGTGAGGTCCTTTGTCCAGCCCCACTGAGGGTCCCACTTTTTGAGGCTGCCACCTCAGCAAACAGCTCCCAGAGTCTCTCTGTCTTACCCTCCTCTACCCAGAAGCAACATACTTTTCTTTTTGGTTGCTATGGATTGACCAGACATAGTCAGCAACTCCACCCGTCAAGAGTCAGAAAAGCGTCAGGGTGCACGAAGAGTATTTACCAGGCACTCACTGAGAGCAGACTCTTATTTCCTATCATCCAGAACTGCTTTAAGAAAGAATCTTAGAAGTAATATTCAGCAGGATTGGCATCTTGTTGCTCGATCCCTGTGATGTCACAGAGCAGAAGGCTTGGGTGAGCCCGGCTGACTGATGGTGTGGGTGCCCGTTGGTTCTAGACACCTCCTCTGTCTCCTTCCAAGCTACATTCCTGAATTCTTTCACCCTATAATTTGGCTTTTCTTTAGACATGGGGCTAGAGATGGAGGCAAAGCCCCAGATTTACGAAGACCCAACAGACATCATTTTTACCACCCCACAGCCTTTTGTAATACTCACAGCAACATTTCCAAATAAATTGTACTAAAGTGCCTAAGCCATGTATAATCGCAACAGAGCCATGAAAGCAAAGGATAGAAGCTGACAAGACATGAAGAATTGCATTTTCCACGTGTTATCAGGGTCGAGAAAGTTGTATTACCATAAACCACAGAGCTGGAAATTGTTCATTGCAGCCAGAAGCTATTTCGTATTAAGCACAAATCTCAGTTTCTAGCTGATACACAGTGAATATCACACAGGACTCATCAGTAGAACAGGGAATCAATACATAACATATTTAATTCCTAATACATTTCATTTCCTTTGAACAGACCATTTGAAAATCAGAATATATTTTAAAAAGAAAAAAAAGCAAACCAATGAGCAGCCATTTGCTTGAGAGGAAATTTATCAAATTTATCCCAAAGAGAATGTGTACCCTGAATGTTTTAATGTGGTCCAGTTTCCAGAAAGTCCCATATTAGAAGGTCATGTTCTCTACAGTTCATAAGTATATAACAGCATGCATGTTTGAAACTACATTTTCTGTAATATGAGAGTTAATCAATTCAACATTTTGCCTGAGCTTTGGAATATTCTTCTGTCTGTACCGAAAGGCTGATGTGCCAGAAACCCCTTTTCCTGAAACTGTCTACACAGATGCCGTAGAAACTGTATTCCACTGCAAAGTGTGAGACAGCATGCAGGGAGCTGGTAGGTCGGGAAAAGCATGGAGAAGAGCACGTTCCTTTCCCACTCTCCAGTGCAAGAACAGGGCGAGAGAGATTTTGGGTTATACTGAAGTTGAGAGATGGCATTAAGCCTAGAATTACTGTGTCCTTAGGTGTACCAAGTTTGAATTTTTATATAATAATTTTTATGGGCAAAATGAGCACTTGTATTCTAAAGCTAAATATACTTATTCTTCTGAACATGGGAAGAAGGGAGAATAAGAAGGAAAGAGCAGATAGGAAGCCAGGGCAAAACTGACACTTTAGATGCAATACATGTGAAGTTATATTATGATTTTCTTTACTCTTTTCACTTAGAAATTGTGTTGTTGTGCCCACACAAAGCTAAGTTTAACATCCAAAATTACAAAAAAAAAATATAATTATTCAAACATCTCAGTGATAACATGTACTTAGAAGACCCTTTTTCCCATTGTTCTCAAGCCAAAGTAACCTGTTTCCAGCGTGTCCACCTACTGAGATGCATAGCAGATGGAGAAAAGTCAAGTCAAAGCAAACAAACAAACAAGCAAACCACAAGACCAGAAACTGGGGGAAAAGAGCCAAGCATCAGATTCCTTCAGGTCACTGCTTATGGCAGTGAGCACAGAAGTGAAGGAGAAATGGGCATCAGGTGTGTGTTCGTATCCGCTGAGGAAAAAATACTAAGACTAGTGTATATCAGCTCATGCCTCGCTCTCAAAGAGGGTGGACCTGGGGCTCTAGTTTCTAGGTCTGCACATCAGTCATTGGATTTGCGTTCAGTGGATGACAGTTGCAAAGGCCAAATCTGAGAGTAAAAGCAACTCCGACACCTGGAAAAGCACTCAACTGAATTTGAAAATTTGAAGTCTGGATGAAGAACAAAGTTCTGACAGGAGGAAACAAGACCAAGAATAACATTTGAAACTAAGAAACCTGCAAAACAGAAGACAGAGACATCCCTACATCTGATGGGAACTGTGTGCAGTTTGCACAGGCCAGCTGGCATAGTAGCTTCTTGGGAATGGCAGAGGACCTGACCTATATAACCCTACCCTTGCCTGTCAGCAGGCTCAGGATGAAGAGTAAATACTCTTGGCTACACTTCTCTAGAAGGAAACAGGTTCTTAATCCATCTAATTAGTCTGGCTAAGGAAGGCTTTATAAGTTAGGTTTCTGTCCCCACTGGGATCTTTAAAATATAGCATTCTCAGTCAATGTTAGATTTAGGCATTAATTACTGGTCTAATTCTCTTCATAACTCTTAAAAGAATTTTTTTCTTGTCCTATTAGACAGACTAATACCCTCTAGGAAATGTCCCAAATGTCCCATCAGATCTATTAATACTATACAGTGTGTCAATGATATTTTCTGATTTTTATCAAAGTTGATCGGAAGAACAGGCTATATAAATCCCCTGTTTATGTCTTAACATATTGAGCTAATTCATGAGACCATAGTTCTTATATAGATAATTTCCAAATTGGACTTATGACAAACAAGGAGCAAAACAACCATGTTTGAAAGATGAAATTTTGTATTAAATTAAAAGACTGACATTGGGCTGGAACAAGCTACTCTCCACACACTTTTGTGACTTGTGTTCAATAGGGCATCATAAGTGGTACGAACCTCTACAGTAGTTGCTGAAATTTTTAAATGGAGGGCTAAAACTGAGGGGAAAGTGCATCGTCTGTACAGAGGCAGAGGAGCAGAGGCGACCGAGGAGCTGGGGCATTGCTAAGGCGACTGTGCGTGGAGGGGCATTCTTAGTAATACTCAGAAGCTTTAACATGGTAGCACTAGAGCAACATCCAAGTATGTGCAGAGTTCTTTTTTTTTTTAAGGCATTCTATTAGAAACATTTATTCTAAACAATACCCACCAAGTTTTAGATGGCAGGATTCCATGTTCATTTGCTATAATCCATACCTCCAAAATATCCTGTTCTAGGCTTGGCAGGTGGAATAGAGCTTGTTGAGAAGGTGGCATACTAGGAAATGGTGTGTTGAATGTCCCCCAGGCCCCTGCAGAAGGAGCTCGGCATTACAGGATATGGAGCAGGTGTCCAGTTCTGCTCAAGAAAAAAAGGACTCGGAGAGCCTGGAACAGTCCTAAGAGCATCCCGGTGGGGAAATGGGTCACGGTTGCATAGCCAGGGTTTCTGCAGAAGCCTAAGATCTGTCTCTGACAAGCATCCAGACACAAATGACACAAGAAGGTGGGGAACTAGGGCAGAGCTGCTGAGTGGTGCCCTGCTGGGAGGACACTGAAATGCTGTATTAATGAGTTTTAATTTAATTAGGGCATTAGATGAATTTCAGAGTCCGAGGCTGGGCATGGTGAGGAAAAGACTGTCCTTTTAAAAGGAGCATGCAGGGTGGGCTGGGCAGGGATTTTTAGAGGGCTCAATGAAGTTCAGCTTGCTCCTCTAGCAATCAGTTCTGCACAGATCAAAGGCTGCCCTGGGGTGGATGAGAGAGGACTGCACAAGCGGGAAGGAGGGACTGACTTGGGTGCTCAGCAGCACCGCTGACGCGAGGCCGTCAGGGCCCCAATCACAATAACTTAAAGTGACATGAACACACCCAGCCTCCCAGCACCTCTCGTTACCACAGCCGTGTTGCATACACTAACATAAATTGCCAACTCCCCTGTCAGGGCATTACTTTAGAGAATAAAGCACAATCGATGATATTCGGGGCCGGTGAAAATATTGAGAAAGTGGAATTCTCACACATTCTTATAGATATATAAAAAGATAGCTACTTTGGAAAAAGCCTGAAAAGTTCTGAAAAGGTAAAGATTGATTTTCCACATTACCTGGCAGTTAGTTCCATTCTCAGGAATATAGCTAAGAGCTGTGAAATCAGGAGCCAGAGAGATGGCTCGGCAGTCAAGAGCCCTGACTGCTTATGCAGAGGACCTGGGTTCAGTTCCCTGCACCTTAAGCCTTTATAATTTTAGTTCCAAGGAATCTGACACCCTCTCCACAGAACCAGGTATGTGTGTGGTGCACATACATACATGGAGACAAAACATTCATGTGGAAAATACAGATCAGTAAATCTCTTTTACGTCATGAAACATATAGCCGCACAAAATCTTGTAGGCTCATGCACATTGTCTTTTTTGCAATGATCAAAAATTAGAAACAAATTCAAGTACCAAAGGAAAACAAAGTGAAGTATATTTTTATAGTGGAACAATACTCAACATAAGGAAGAATGAGCTACTGATACATGCACCGCACACGCCATGGGCAAAAACCACAAAGCTATCCTAAGAGAAACATAATAAAAAGGACCCATGGCTCTCTTATATGAGGCTTTGAGAATAAGAAGTATACAAAGTGAAACAGTTTAACGACTGCCACCCTCAGGCGGGAGGGAAGTTCTTAGCCAGTAGCTGCATTCTGTATCTAAATGGTGCTGATACCTGCACAACTGTATGAAAACCCTCTGAACTATATTGACAAGAACAAAATTTGGGTGCATAAACTATATCTCACTAAAGCTGTGACAGTTAAAACAAATAACTTCAACCCCCAAATATTGCAATCAAGACACCACCACCACCACCACCCCCTCACTGGTCTAGGCTTAACTATGTCCTGTAGTGAATGTTTCCATAACAAACACTCAGCCCTATGCCAGTACAAGTTAGGTCATGCCTTAACAAAGAAAACCCAGCCCCACTGAAGGAAATGGCAGGTAATATGTTAGCATGTAACTCTAAATAGTTCACAGGCAGAGGTTGTAAGAGGAGGAAACTTTTCGGAAGAAAATAAATAACTGCCCTCCAAAATAAATTACATTTGTTAAGTTTATTAGAAGGTTTCTGTTGCTATTTACAAATAGTCTTCTTAATGACTCATAACCATTTCAACTTTTCTCAAAGTGATTTTTATAATATATCGGACTTCACCTCTGTGTATCGTTATTTGGGTTGTTTTCACATTTGCTTGCAGTTCATTAGAGACCCGTGCATGTGAAGCAGAGGTCAAGCAAAGAGGACCCAGTTCATCCGTGTCTCAGATGGGAGCATGTATGCCTCTGCTTCATCACAGGCCATGCCTTCTCCTTGTCTTCGGATCTTCTCATAGGCTGAAGGTTATAAACACTTTCAAAAGCTGACCCCACTTACTTCTCTCATATTAAAGAAAAAGCAAGACATCAAAAGCAGGGATTAGAAAGACAAAGTATAAAATTGCCATGCAGTTTCTAAGAAATCCATTTTCTATTGAGAGTAGGTGCCTGGGCCTCCACCTGAGGGGGAAGGAGGTACACCATGTCTACTCTGAGAGGAGAAGGTTTCCAGATTTCTTCCTTGGTGAGCATCACCAACTCTAGCCTGCAAAATGCTCAGAGCAGTACAAAATGAGATGGCGATAGACAATACCCTTGCCTTCTGTACTTTCTCTCAATTATCCACTTTATTCCTACTCTAGGAGCCTTTCTCCCCTCTGCAACCCTGCCCTGTTCCGCAACCTCCCGGTACTCCTTTATGTCCCCATCCTTTTCTTTTTAACTTAGGTCCTGTGAAATATCCTTTATTATTTTTTACTATTTCTTTCAAGGAATTCCCCTTATTTTAACATAACACTCTCCTTTGAGTTAATCCTCATTAAAAGTAGTCTTGCCTTTATTAGCATAATGTCCAAATTTTATGCATAGCTCCTTCTGGTCACATATTCATTCCATGGCCACTCTGGATTGTACATTTCATGCTACCAATGGTTTCTTTGGAAGTGGCAATACAAAGCCTTTCCTAGGTGGGAGATATAAGTTGTACGTGTATAAAGTTTGATGGAGCTCACACAACACTGACTAAGATACAGAAGGCCAGCGTAGTGAAGTGGTACATAAAAAAGGCATGGATCAAGACTGTGGGGACACAGACCCGGAATGGAGCTATGTGATGACAATTCTGAGTGCTGTGAGAACCCTCCAAGGAAATAGGACAAGACTCTTGTGGCCTCAGTTTACTCAGAAGCACAGGATTATTCTTGGAATGTGTTTGTGGGCTTGTCTCAGGCTTAGGGAAAATCAGTAAGTTTACTTCAGATTACACATTGTTTGCTGATGTTATTTAATTGATGTTTAAACTTGTCCTTTATATGCCTCTATGGAAAAATATGACTTTGCCACTGTGGCTTATTCTTGTTACTGTATAAAAGTTAAACTCACGAGAACTTTATTTGTGTGGTTTCTCTTAACCTACAGAGTATAAATTGTCTGATGCTCTGAATAAAGTTCTCTATTGCATGAGACCTTTGTTAGCCTCCTTTATCGCCTCCATTCTTTCAGGTTCCACTGCCTCTAGAGCAGTGACACCAGATAAATAAAATAACTTTGTAAATTGTCTAGCAAACATAGGCAGACTTGGATACCCGAGAAAAAGGTATTTGTAATGTTCTCATGATTAAAATCTGGCAAGATTCTAGATACACAGTATTATTAAAACCAACTGGTTAACAGCTCAGAGACATATGACCTGCCCAATAAGGTGCTAGGTTCCCAAAGAGTGTCTATGATAAAGAAGTGAGCTTGAAGATGGTAAGGAGATCTTCTGTATAGAGAAGAGCTGGAAATAATTTGATCAGCTATATAATTTTGATCAAGTTTGAATGTCTTTGCATAGGTGTACCTAGACAATAGCCTCACCTTGTCACTCATAATAGACTCCTTGCATTCACCATCACAGTACTAGAATCCATTCTGGTTGGTATTTTTTTACTCTGGTACTGGGGATTGAACCTAAGGCCGTACATTTGCCTATGTATATATCAGTCAACTGAACCTCAGTCCTTAGAATACAGTTAGTACCTAAACATGTATAATCCAGTAACACAGATGGCTTACAGCTTTGAATGTCACTGGAGCTTGTGTATAGCTACATTTCTATTTCATCCCGTGACAGACTGTTAAGAGTGTTGTGAATCTCTCATGGGTCCATATGGACTTAAAGAGCCAAGGTAATAATGCATCCTTTTGTTGGCTCTCCCTTCCACCGTTTCTCTTCTCTGCTCCCCATTTCTGCTCCTGAACTCATATTTCCAAACAACAAATGAATGAAGCTTGGTCTCTGGCTCATCCCTTAGGGTACTCTGAAAAGACAAATGGGTGGTAGTATTAGATTAAAATAGCAAGAACTCATCCTGTAACTATGTTCTAAGGGAGAGTGCCTGTTACTGAGTTGGTCTCCCTTTTCAAAGACTCCTCAACTAAATCATTCATCTCTTCTTTTCCAGACTAAAAGGAATAAGAAAGGAGCAAGAGACCCCTGAGCATGTATTATATCCCTAGCCTTACTTCAGTTTTCTAAAATAAGACTATTAAGGGGGTGTGCAAGAAGTAGTTTCTTCGGAGAGTCCAGAGAGATCCAGAGAGGTCAAAGCCAGGCCAAGTTTGAGAATGTCAATTCAAAAAGGTTAAATAACATATCTAGATCACATAGCAAGAATTAAACGAGATATGAACCCAGTTGTATGAGTTCAAAGCCCTTGATCTTTTGTAAAGGGTTGACAAGTCCTGATCACTAGAGCTTTGCATATCGTGTCTCCCCCAGCGTGAGGACAAGAATAACACAAACTGCAAAGGTTAGAACGTAAGAAATTCTTTGCCTACCAATGACACAAATTGGCCTCTTCACCAACAGACGCAAAGTGGCAGAAGAGCGCAATGCAGCAGACTGCCCCACTCGGAGCGTCTGAAAGGGTCCCAGCTACTTCCTGCCAACACCATCTGGCAGGTGCTGACTTTTCCAAGCCATGAACATAATTGCATCAAATCATGGGGTGCTTCTCTGCAGCTCCTACTCCTGCCACAAGCACAACTGTCACACAGAAGCCACTTAGGAAACTAGAAGCCATCTATCTGACCCACTCCACAGAGCTTGGCTCAAAGGCTTAACAAATGACTAAATCAGCAAAGCTCATTTGCAGGTTAGGAGGATGCCACAAGGAAGAGGCACAAGTCAAACAGCTGAAGGTGACCTGGGCCGAGCCCTATGCTACCCCAGTAGTCTAAAGAGCTCCTGGGCTTTATTTACCTTAGGATATACCAGCTCTTCCCATATTTACTTAGCCTTTTCATTTTTGTACTATTTAAATTTTCATAGCATACTCTCATATTGCTACTATGTAAATTGCAATGCATATGAAAATACACGGCTTACAACCTACTTTTCTGCTTCTTATACAGTGTTACATTATTTCATTGCTAACTGAAGTTAGATATTTATTGCAAGCTAAGGTATACTTTTTCTTGGTTAGTAAAAAGTACAGTTGGGACTCATGGGAAAGTCACAAACTCCATAATGATATTGGTTTAATTAACAATCAGGGTTATTAGACATTTACTTGAAATGATTGTTCTAATAAGAACACAACCATTTTAACTTCATGGGTTTCAGCACATTAGGGATAAATCCAGAGTCACCACTATGCCTTGATATCACATTAAGGAAAGATATCAAAGCATTGCCTTGGTGTAGTTTAGCCAAGAGGAAGCCCGAATTTGAATACTCTCCATGCACCTTCCTTCTCTTGTCTTCTGGTCTTTTACAACCAGGTTGTATACTGGATGGGTCTGAATCTGTGTCCTTATGTATGATGTCTACATGTCTTGCAATGTCTTTTCCTGTCTCCATGTCATACAAAAAGCACCACATGGGGGAAAGAATGAGCGTACTTTACAGAAACCTTTAAAAGAATTTTACAAGGGATTGAGTCACTGATTCCAACTGATCCCAATTGATAGCAAACACTACTGTAAACATCACTGCAAGCATAGTTACAGACTTATATCCACATTGCTTCCAACATTTACAGCAAACATTTTATTTATTTATTTATGTATTTATTTATTTATAAAGTCACTTTTGACATATTTGCTATTTTCAGAAAATGATTATCGTAGTGTACACATACATACATGAATTGCTGTCTGAATCAAGGGTATGGAGGAGTACCTAATTTAAAATTAAAGATTTGCATTGATTAGGTTGTAAAACTGATTATAGGAAATTCTAGGTAAGTAAGGCTGATTGCCATATTGTTCTCTTAAAGGCAGGTGAAAGAAATAGACTGAGAACAAAGTAGGATAGCAGCCTTAAGTAGTGCTTATTAACTTTAGTCATTCAGGTCCAGTGAAAATTCCAGTCGCCTAGAATATAAGAGATATTTTTATAATATTGTATCACCGTGGTAACCAATTGGCTTCGGAGCATAGTCATTTTCATATTGACTGATATGATCTTTAACTAAAGCAGGCATTGAGTATTTATGCAAATCATTTGCTGAAAAATAGCAAACATATCAAAAGTGACCTTTTTTCACAATGGTCTCTTCCTTTATCATTTGCAGAATCTGGGTGATTTGCATAATTTTCCAGATGCTTCAGTAAACGCTAGAGCTTTAGGGACAAGCTCATGAATTTCCTGCCCCTAGCAGGAGTTCTTGTCCTTGGTTTCAGAGTGACCAGTGGTAGACAATTTGTACATGAGCCCCGAGGTTCTTCTATGAGACAGGACTCAACAGCACAGCTTTATTGAAGCCCATCTGAATCAGATTCCATTTATCAGGTGAGTAGAGTCTTCTCTATCTTCTTCGGGCATCTCCTAGTAACCTTCATGTTACAATTGCAGGGTCATGCAGAGGATTTGGGGCATCCATCTGCAAATTTCTGTGACAACAGCACAAAGCTTTTGCAAACTGTTGCATCCCTGAAGTAGTCAGAGTTCACTGACTGGCCACCTAACTATGAGCCAGGCTTCATCTGTGCTAAGAAAGTTACAAATGTTACCTATTTTTTTTCTTTTCAGCACTTCTTTGGGTTAGGTGCTGTGAGTATTTGACTTACTAATGTAAAGCTTCTCAGGCACTTAGCCCAGACCCACAACAAAGAATTATGCAGAGCATAGAGTTGCCTGGGGTACCAACCTACTGGGGGCCACACTCTTAAAGGAAACTGACTTCCCTTTTGTCAGAGGTCATCAACGGTCAGTGGTCCTCAGGTAGGAGTGGGTGCTCATGAAACTCCATTTTCTACAGCCTGCAGCCAATGCTCGTGTTGTCTTCAGCAATGGGAACCGGGCTCTTTTAGAATAGGTAGCAAAGATGGCTACACTTTACAACAGAGGCAAGCACTTTCCTCTACCTCCCAATGGTATTTCTTAGACTAATATCAAAGAGACCAATACATCCTCAAAAGTAAAAAATATCTACAACAAAAAAGATCATTGGTGGCTCTGCAAGATGTGTAAGGAAACTATGGGGAATTTTCTGCCACAGTTTGTTAATTTTGGGGTTGGTGATGGCTATGGAAAGGTACAGTGTGGTTATGAAATCTGACAATACTCCTTCAACTGGTAATCCCACACCCTCATTGGTAGCTCTTGACTTTGTCAGTGTAGAAACATGACTGAATACATTTGTCCCCATATAAGAATTTTGCTTTTTAAAGCAGCCTATAGCTTCATATCAAATGCTCTAAACTTAACCAAATTTTACTACGATGACCAAGAAAGCACATTTTAAACAAAAAAAATGTTTTTATTTCTTATGCTTTATTTAATTGGAAAACTACATTTAATCTGGTATATTTGAACTTTGTACAAGAAATAGAAATATGGCTATATTTACATATGACCTCAGATGGAATATTTAAAAAAAGAAAAGCTCATCAAAGGAAAATGATAATTCCAGTCAAGTGACCTTTCTACAAACTATTAATTCAAAGCTTGAGGGTAAAATAGGAAAAAAAATCGCTATTCATTCTGAGATAAGGCTCGTTTCTTTCATGGTATAACACTGTGTTCCCTGGGGTAGTTATTATAATCATATGCAGAATGTATTTCATTGAAAATATTAGCTGATTAGCCAGAAATCTATACAGATAATTAAATTCCTGCTAGCTCACACAGCTGTCCCCAGTCTTATAGAATAAATTAGTGTATATCAGAGCATTTAATACTTGAAACTTGCTTTTAGCTATTTTCAGATTGATATCTAGAACAAGTAAAATTCATTTACACTGTATTTTTTCAATGTAGTTTAATAGGAGAATGAGAGACATACAGAGCAAGAAAATAGCACGTTCAAGGTTCTATACTTACTGTTCAGTATGTGTGCATGTACACACACACATACAAACACACACACACACACACACACACACGCACACACACACAAACACACAGATTTTGTAGAATCACCATGAAAAGGTTACTATCAGAGGAGAAATAACTGCTAACAAGAAATGGAGACTTCTCATTAGACAAGACTGTATCAGTGGCTTTTAGAAGTGAGGGTCCTGCTTCTCTCTGGAGGGGAAAAGTTAGGAGCACACAGGGCATACAATCAGTGGAGCAGCTGGAATGGAAGTCTTTCCACTGCCATTTGAACCTGGGAGCCCGGTGGCTCCACAGCCTTCTGTGCACACCCTGACATAAGAGAGTTGGTCTCCCAGGAGTATGCACACAGGCTTATAGGCCCACAGGAGTGACAAGCTCCAGCCAGAGACAGCAAGACCAACTACCACCAGAGATAACCAGATGGTGAAAGGCAAGCACAAGAACCCTACCAACAGAAACCAAGGCTACTTGACAACATAGAACCCAGTTCTCCTACCATAGCAAGTCCTGGATACCCAAACACACCGGAAAAGCAAGAGACCAACTACCACCAGAGATAACCAGATGGTGAAAGGCAAGCACAAGAACCCTACCAACAGAAACCAAGGCTACTTGACAACATAGAACCCAGTTCTCCTACCATAGCAAGTCCTGGATACCCAAACACACCGGAAAAGCAAGAGTTGGATTTAAATAGTATCACATGATGCTGAAGGGGGCTTCAAGAAGGACTTAAATAACTCCCTTAAAGAAATACAGGAGAACATGGGTCAACAGGTAAAAGCCCTTAAAGAGAAAACACAAAAACAAAAACCACAAACTCAGGAGTCATAGATGTAAGCATCAACCACAGAATACAAGAGATAGAAGAAACAATCTCAGGTTCTGAAGAAACCATAGAAAACATTGACTCAACAATCAAAGAAAATGCAAAATGCATAAAGCTTGTAACCCAAAACATCCAGGAAATCTAGGACACAATGAGAAGACCAAATCTAAGGATTATAGGTATAGAAGAGAGTGAAGATTTACAACGTAAAGGGCCAGTAAATATCTTCAACAAAATTATAGAAGAAAACTTCCCTAACCTAAAGAAAGAGATGTCCATGAACATACAAGAAGCATACAGAACTCCAAACAGACTGGACCAGAACAGAAAGTCCTCCTGGCACATAATAATCAAAACACCAAATGCACTAAACAAAGAAAGAATATTAAAAGCAGTAAGGGAAAAGGGGTAAGTAACTTATAAAAGCAGACCTATTAGAATTACACCAGACTTCTCACCAGAGATGATGAAAACTAGAAGATCCTGGGCAGACCTCATATAGACCCTAAGAGAACACAAATGCCAGCTCAGACTACTATACCCAGCAAAACTCTCAATCACCATAGATATAGAAAACAAGATATTCCATGATAAAACCAAATTTATACAAATCCAGCCCAAAGCATAATAGATGGAAAACACCAACACAAGGAGGGAAATTACACCCTAGAAAAAGCAAGAAAGTAATCTTCCAACAAACCCAAAAGAAGATAACCACACAAACATAAAAATAACATCCAAAATAACAGGAAGCAACAATCACTGTTCCTTAATATCTTACATCAATGGACTCAATAAAAAGACAGACTAACAGATTTTTCATGTAAATTTTCAATTTTATCAGAAATTGTTTGTAATTCCTCTTTCAATTAATTTAGTAATGTTTTTATGTCTACCATTTTATCTGTATAATTTTCCGTGGTAATCTTCAATTTTAACATGTTTTTCTATATATTTCTTCAATTTTATCAGAAATGTTTTCCGTGTAAATCTTCAACTTTATGAGAAAATGATTATGACTCCACTTTCAATCAACTTAGGAATAATTTTATGCGTACCATTATTAAAGCTAAAATTTTCCATGAAAATTTTCAATTTTAAAATGTTTTTCTACATTTTTCTACAATTTGCTCAGAAATATTTTCCAAGTAAATCTTCGAATCTATCAAAAAATGTTTCTACTTCCTTTTTCAATTAACTTAGCAATGTTTTTGTCTACCACTTTATTCTTTAATTTTCCATGAAAATTGTCAATTTTAACGTGTTTTTCTACATATCTCTTCTATTTTATCAGAAATGTTTTCCATGTAAATCTTCAATTTTATCATAAAATGTTTTTACTTCCTTTTTCTTTTTCTTTTTTTTTATTTTTCTATATTCTGTTTACATTCCAAATGATTTTCCCTTTCCCGGTTCCCCCCTCCCCATAAGTCCCATAAGCCCTCTTCCCTTTGTCTGTTCTTTTCCAATAAAAGAACATGCTTTTCAAAGAAAAAAAGGTGAGGTTACTGATGAAAGATGAAAGGCAGACCTTCCTAATTGTTCACTGAAGGCTGATTTAGGAATTCATTAGTAAGTGACAGGGAGAACCCAATGGTTGTGTATGCTTCTGCACCATATAAGTGTGCAGAGATGCCGGACACAGGTGCCACCTAAGAGAAACATGAAGTTTCTAAACATATGCAAGACACACAGTTGCCTGTGGGTGACCACGGACCACAATCCCTGCCATACAGAAGTGGGCTGAGGGGGAAGTGAGGACAATGAGACCAATCTTTCACATATCACTGTCTAACCAGGCCAGCTAGAGCGTGGTCCTGAAACACAGTGCAGTAAATGTGGTATGACAGGGACACAGGGATGGCAAGCCACTGCATTCCCTTATATGGGATGGAGAACTTGGAATTGCCTGGAGAAATCCCCCCTCACCTTTCTTCTCAAATGCAAAGGTGACACTTGATGCTGAAAACTGCCCTACTGCTTTATAAATGTTGGCTTATTTGAGTGGAAGCAGCCTTATAAAGCATCTCACAGGAGAGAACTGGAAGGTCAGTCTGGAAGGTTGTCCACTCAGGTTCATGGTGAGAACTCCACACATAACATGAACTCAGGAAGTTAGGCTCTAGGCCAGGTCTAATAATAAAGTTAAGGCAGGTACGAAAGCTAAGGAGGGAACCAGAGAGTGAGAGAGCAAGATCTCTAACATCTTAATGCAGCCCTCAAAACAGTTAACACAAACCATTCATTTGAATACAATAATCAAGTTTAAATAAAAAGACAATTACTACCTTTTCCTTTCTCCTTCAGAGTGAATATGACCTAGAATGTCAAGGATTTAGAATCCATGCTTTTAACTCCCCTGGTATACAATCTCCTTTCAAAATGTCTCCTGTTCGTATCTCTGACTATAGTTTGCAATTGAAACAATGTAGTAAATTTGTGAGTGTTTCCTTTCTGTCTACAATGCTGTATTCTTGAGGGAAGAAAAAGGGGTTTACATATTTTGGGTTGTCTTTATTCTGAGATAAAATGAAGAACACATTCTGGAAAAAGTGCTGTGTAATGGGGAGGAGGGTACCATATCATAAAAGGTACAGGACGAAGCTCCATGCAAGTCACACAAAATTATGACAGGGATATGTCTACCAAAGAAGAAATGTTAAAGATCATGAATACAAGCGTAAACAAAATCATAATGAGTTGTTTGCATGGCATGCCTCACCAGTCAGTTAGACCTACATGCCCAAACTTGAAAAGAATCAGCTTAAAGAAAATCATAAATATTAATGGTGACCTAGATACTGCTCCTTCAATAGCTACGAGGTGCAGCCTTTGTTGCCACAGGATCAGGGTGGGCGTATGGAGGTGGAGCTAAGAAAAGAGAAAGGTTTCCTTAAAGTGTAGCACTATTCTTAGAAGGATTTTGTTTTTCTGAGGGCTTTGTTTTTTTACAACATCACTGCTTCATCATGAGCAATCCCAGCATCCCTGAGCTCCCAAGTCTTTGTTGTTGTTGTTGTTATTATTATCATCATCATCATCATCATCATCATCATCATCATCATTATTTTGGTGTTTTGAGACAGGGTTTCTCTATGTAGCCCTGGCTGTCCTGGAACTCACTCTGTAGCCCTGGCTGTCCTGGAACTCACTCTGTAGACAAGGCTGGCCTCGAACTCAGAAATCTGCTTGCCTCTGCCTCCCAAGTGCTGGGATTAGTCTTTGTTATTATTATCATCGTCTAAAAGGCTCTCTGGGTGCCCAAATGGGAGGAGGTGGAAAGCAACAGTTTGAGATTTAAAAAAAAAACAAACAAAAAAACAATAACTCAACAGGAACTCAATTCTCTTTTCGGTCTGTCTTGGACTCTCAAGTCTGAACTGAACTTTAGAACCTGCCACAAACTTTCTTGTGGTGTCCCTGGTAGTTCTTTAATGAGAAAAGAGACCCAGCACCTTCTCCTTTTCCAGGCTCCAGAGCAACGTAATTCAAAGACAATTGACAGGTCAAATGTCAAGTTAACCAGTTAGATTCTAAGTTGCTATCTGTAATGAATTTCTTCTAAAAATTTAATGAGCGTCACAGGCAATACTTAATATCTTAAGAAGTTATAGACCCTGTGTTCATAGCAACATCATTCACCACGCCCAAAGAGTAGAAATAATCCATTTCCACTTAAAGACAAGTGCATCAGCAATGTTGTCTCTCCCAGAAATGTGTACATATAGTGGAAATTTATAGACCTTATAAAAAATGGAATTCTAGGCCGGGCGTGGTGGCACACGCCTGTAATCCCAGCACTTGGGAGGCAGAGGCAGGCGGATTTCTGACTTCGAGGCCAGCCTGGTCTACAGAGTGAGTTCCAGGACAGCCAGGGCTATACAGAAAAACCCTGTCTCGAAAAACAAAAACAAAAACAAAAACAAAAAAAAGGAATGGAATTCCTACAAATGCTACATATAAATGAATTAGAAACCTTATGCACAGTGAAATAAGCCATAGCAAAATAAATATTCCATGAGTCCACTTGTATAGGGTACTCATCAAAGTCCACTTGTATAGGGTACTCATCAAATGGTGGTTGCCAGGGCGTGGGGAATGAAAAATGAATAAAGTGTTTAATGAGGATGGAGTTTCATTGAGTAAAAGTAAAAGTTCTGTGATGTACACACAACAAAGACAATGGACTTTGCATCTCTGACCCGTGTCCTTATAAATGTAAAAGATGCAAATTTGTTTTATAAAATTTTACAGTTATAAAAAGTCAAGAGAATGACTAAAGAGTTAACTTTTTAAAAAGAATATCTTTCTAAATGTAATATAAAATGTATCCCTTAAAGGAAAAGACTGAACTCCATACACTTTAAATAGGAAAAATAGTGGTGGAGAACAGATTTTCCTTCCGGGACAAAGTGAAGACATTTATGTACAATGCACTTCTGTCGCGTGCTGCCCCTTTCTCCTTCACTTTAGAAAGTAGATGACCCTGTACGTCTCTCATTCTCAGGGCCAGAATCTATTCAGTCTAATTATAGTCTTGGTAGTCTTGATTCTGAGAGAAAACATTACTGAGCTCAGTACTGAAAACAAATAAACAACAAATCCACAGAAATTATGAAGTTGTAGAACAATGTGTGCATAGCAAGGAACTGGTTTTTGTTTTCCTTGTACATGTCTCTCTAGGAAATACATAGAGATTCTCTGTCGCAGGCTCAACTAATAACAGCTTATTCTACTGTTAAGCCAATACAAATCGTCATCGCAGGAGAAAAATAATTAAAAAACAAGGAAATCAATGGGGATATCTTAATCTTATTAAGTGATTAGCAATTAAAAAATCCTTGTAAAATGTAAACACTATGTATTGTATATTTGAGTAGAATTTGAAACACTGGATTGTTATTTTTGTATTGGTTTATTCCTAAGATAAAAATTATAGTATGGTGGAAAAGAAAGTTTAATAAATTGCTAATTTTTTAAACCCCTAAATAAAAATTCTCCCAAATATGTTTGAAACCTAGGATATACAATAAATTGTTTTCTGAAAAAAAAAAGAAAGAAAGTAGATTATAACCCATCAAGCTTAGAGACATTACACAGAGTAACTGAACTTTGCGCCCATTTACTTTTCCATTAAATAACTTCCAAATTCTGATACTCTATTAGAACCTTATAAACGTGTGTGCCACCTGCTGCTTACCCTGGTATCCTGGTATCCTAATAGAACTGGGGCAAAGTTCACAGACATAGGAGCAAAATTTAACAAGACATAAATCTCTGAGGACTGCTCTGGAATTAGCTGAACTCTTGAAGTGATTGATTTTCATCTCCTCGGGGAGGAATTACAGTGAAAAAGAAAAGCTTAAAAATATCCTGGTTCTAATTTTAACTGTAGTTGATGGAAATCTCATTTCCAGTTCTAAATCTATAATTCTGATCTTATCCATCATCTCTGAGGAAAGCAACGTCTCTAATCTAAAATTTATATACTCCTAGGAGCATATTCATGAAAAGTGAACTTTACTGTCTTCCCCTACTCCCACTCCCCCAGAGAACCTTGTAAGATTCAATGGGAACCAGAGGCATCTACTGGTAATTTCTTCACTCACAATCCAAGTTTTGTAGATGAAATCTCCATTATCTTCCACTTATGTAAGTGATACCTACCATTAGTGAAGTAATTATTAGCCAAACACATTCTCTCCTAGTAGGGTTCAGTAGAGATACATTCACACTTCTGAAAAATAGCAAATTTTGCCAACAAACTTAACCTGGATAGTCTTTGGTGAGCCCTTTCACAAAACAAAAATTTATATATATATATATATATATATACTTTTTTTAATGAAAATTGCTAAATAAAATAAGATATTGTTCTAGACCCTGCAGGGGCTGTGGTGTAACATGTATACACATACCCAATGGCTTTTAAAAAATCAAAATGCTAAAACCAAACCAGAATTAGAAACCATATCACGATCTCAGACAAGGAGTCACAATCTCTCACTGCCGCTTTACAAAGGCTCAGAGAAGCAGGGTGGCGTGTCCAAGTCAGACAGCAAGTGCGAGGCCCAGCCGGCCACTGAGTGGAGGTGGCCTGCTCAGAATAACTGTTCTCTTTCCATTCCACGAGGCAGTGGGGAGATACACAAGTACAGTTCTACAAGGCAGGAGGGTAGACACTTAGTGCTAGTCTGAATGAACTTCCTAGTTTAAGCATAGAATGACTAAAATCACTAGGAAGACAGTGATTATTTGGATGTGATAGTGGCAGGTCTGTCCTTGCAATTATTTAATTTTATCAATTTTGTTCTATTTCTTAGTCTGAAAAGAAAATGAAAACGTTTACATATAAATAAAATAAAGTTATAGGTTATATTTCACAACTTCTATAGATTGTTTCTTAGGCCTCTGAACGTTTTAAATATAACATGTGCACATACATAAGTATAGATATATGAGAACAACTTCTATTTTTATGTCTTTAATTTAGAAGAGGAGACTTTCACCCATGGGGAGAATTACCTGTCACCGTGCCTGCATTTCCTTAAGACCAAAGTGCTATTTGCAACTGACCAGCAGGTTAACTGTGGGCAGAAAGGCTTTTCACAGGGAAGCAAAGCTTGGTGTCCGTGCAAAACATTGTCTTCTTGCATCTTCAGTTGCATATTTCGCTCTAGCCACAACAGGCACCATTTACTACCAACAACAATAGCCACATGTCTCTTAGGGTAGTTTTTGTACCAAACAACTTAATGGTGAGAGTAGTAAAAGGAAGAGCAGTGTCACTCTCTGGGCTAAGAGCTGGTCTACTCTCAAAGTAGCACAAAGTACAATTAAAATTATTTTCCTCATCTCACTAATGGCCCTTAAGCCATTACTTAAAACTTTTGACTTTTTTTTTTTCACTGAAATGGAAGGCAGTCATGGAACTAGAGAGATGCCTCAGTGCTTAAGAGTATGCGCTTCTCTTCCCGATGACCCAGCTTCAATTCTAGCACCCACATGGTAGTTCATGTAATTCTAATTTTGAATCATCTGATGCCATCTGGTCATTCTGGCCATCATCGACACCAGATATGTATGCGGTACTAATACATGCAAGTATTAGGAGAGAGGGGAGGGAGAGAGAGAGAGACAGACACACACACACACACACACACAGAGAGAGAGAGAGAGAGAGAGAGAGAGAGAGAGAGAGAGAGAGAGAGAGAGAGAGACACGCAAGCATGACAGCAGAGATTGGTTAGTTTCAGATAGTATTTCTTACATGGTTTGCCAAGGAGAATTAGTGGACTGTTGAAAAGTTTCCACCCACTTTGTGCATAGTCATCAAGTCTATCTTATTGCTTTTGCTACTTTTCAAAGGAAGCACTGAAGCCAAGCATGGCGAGACAGCCCATAATCCTCGGGAACCACAGGCAGAAGGACCACAGGAAGTTTCAAATCAGCAAGGGCTACAAAGCAAGAATCTATGCCACAGAGTCAGAAAAGAAAACTATACAACTAGCCAACCTAGCCAGCCAAACAATGGAGCTGACGTGTGAGTCTGTGCCATAGCGCAGTCTGTAATGTGCTTACCTTGAAAGCAAGAAGACCTTGCTTTCCCAGAAACCAAGTGCAAAGAAAATCTGAGCATGGTGATAAAATCCAGGAGTTGGAAAGATAGAACAAGTGGATCTGATCAGCT